>NC_024126.1:17109710-17141989 GCF_000346735.1 Prunus mume | reverse complement strand
CACTCTTGTGACATTTTTGATCCTATAAGTGTGTAGCTATGATATCTTATCATCCTAGGGTTTTCCAATTGGTGAAATTTGAAGAGAGAAAACATCAAGCTCTTTCTCCCTAACCCCTTCAATCTATCACATCAAGTGAGGGTGCTAGCACCACTCTTCACTTCTTGTCTACTCATTCTTTCATCCCATTCAATCCTGGGTGAAGACCTTTGGGGAGATGCATATATTTGTACCTAAATAGGCTTAGGGATTGGAGATTGTTAAAGTCAAGGGCTTGTCTTCTTTCTGTGTAGACACGGTCTCTTTGGCTATTTAAGACTTCATCAAACTCAAATAATTGCTTTTGGATGTCAAAAAAATAGTTTCCTACTTTTCGTAGAGCTTCATCTAGTGCTTTGGTCAACATATTGGACTCAGTTGGTTGGTCTATAACTAATGAGTCTCAAATTATATATTTTTAATATTATTTTGGAGACTTTATGATATAATTTTGGCTTAATAAATATGATTTCATTTGTTGTTACATTTTATTCTCACCAACTGGATTTATGAATTTTCTATATTAATTTGGTGAACTTATTAGGTGAATTTTTCTTCTGTAGGAAGTTGGAAAGCCAAAAGATGAAGACATACATTTGTCCAAGTTCAAGCTAGGCGTGAAGAGAATTACTGGTGGATTTTATTGAAGAATTGATTGCGGGATTATTGTGACTATAAATAGAAGTAAAGAGGGAGAAGAGAAGACAAAACTGTTGAAGCTAAAGAGCCTATTTCATGTCATTCATAGCCATTTAACGCCCACTTACCTCACCGTTATTTCTTTTCCACTAACTCTTCACCATCAACACATGTTTAATCCAATTAATCACTCAATTAGACCCTTCATCACCTACCATGAATGTATTAACTTCCCACTCACCTCATTGACTACTATAAATCACCCATCAACTTATTTGGCAAGGGCACCCCTACGACAGATTTCTTTATCCATTTAGTTTATGTTTTCCTTTGTAATGAGTTGCTAGAACTCTAGCTAAGGCTAAAGGGAATGTTCTTTGAGTAAGTTTGTGAATTGTTCTTTAATCCAATATATGGTGTGAATTGCTAAATTCTTTTAGTTTTGGTTGTTCAATATTTCATATCCTTTTATTTTGATTGATGTTGAGTGCTATTATCTTTTCATGAGTTCAATTATATTTTTATCATTGTTAAGAACTGACTTGGCATGCTTTTAAATTAAAAGAGTAGATATTAAGCAACTCCATTTTCTGAACAATCATTAATAAAATATTACATTGAAAAATTAAATTGGTTTTAATTTCTTTATCTTCCGGTTAAAGTTTCTCAATGATGATTTTAATCGAGTTATAATTTGGATTAAAGAACATGAAATATATTTTGTTTAAAGAATTGAACCTTGATGCCTTAGCATTTCCATTATTGATATTTCATTTTTAAACTCAATTTCCACAAAGTCAAATTACTTTATCCATATTGCTTGTCACTTTTATTGTGGTACGTTTAATTATTTCTTTGTGTGCAGATATTTGCCTACCTGCTCCTTGAGGATACGATACTTGGACTTCCAAGGTTATTACTACGTGTGACTACTTGCACTTGGGTATACGCAACAATAACTCTAAAAGCTCTAATTAATCCCTAAAAGGACTTGGAAATGACTTTAATGTCTACATGATAAAATTTTTGATAAGTTGGTCTCTATGGCGTCCTCCATTTTGGCCATTCAAAATGAGTTGCCTCAAATTAGCAATCTCATCTCGAAATGCCAATATTATGATTGACCATAGGTGTTGCTACTGAATATGAAGGTGGATTGATATGTCTTTCATCCACTTCCTCTTCAGTCTCATCCCTAATATGGATATGTTCTTGTTGTCTTGCACGACCTCCTTTTGCTCTACCATTAGTGACATAATTACCATATCTCGTCTCCATCTATCTGTATTAACACCCCTACCAGGACCATTTCTTGGAGGCTTTGGAGGTATTGCAACTTCACCATGCATTGGAGCTTGGTATCTAAGTTTAGTAACGATTATAGCCTCTGATCATACTGGTGGAGCCTGATTGTTGTTACTATTAGTTAGTTGAATCACAATATCTACCACAGCAGCAATTTGAATGTTCACTAGTGGAAGGTGAACAACAAGTTGTTGAGTAGGTGAGGAATTTCCATGGCCACTTGACTGGCCTGTAGTAAATCCTCTCATTTCCATAGTCGTATTTAGTAATCTGCATGTGAGATCACCACTAAGTGGACTATTACAACTTTTGTCACTTTGGTTTGCCATGTTGTTGATACTAGCTTCAATTCTTCGACTCTTAATAGTAGTTTCTAAAAGATTGTTGAGCTAAACCTCGTGTAAGAGCTTCTCCTGGTTGAGCAAAGTTTGTATTCATAGTGGTATATATACTATCAATAAGAGTGTAAAGCATAGGCTCAGTTCTCGCAAACTCATCGAAGGTTGCACTTAGCTACTGAGTTGACACATTTCATATCCCTATTTTCCATGTGAAGTCATTTTATTGGGATTTGGATTTGAGTTTACCATGTATATTTTCGTCTTGTATGTCTAACCATGCCCAAAGTAATCCCACCGGGCATGCCAAAAATATGTTTACTTCATTGGAGAGAGATGTGGGATGAGGCACGTTGAACAATGTTCTAGCCACAACTCTTGTTGGATCAATTCAGCAAGTGATTTTTCTTAAGGCCCAGGTAAGAGGTCTCGAAGTGATCCAATATGTTGTTTGCATAACTGTCCCACTGTCAGAACTTGGCTTAGCCCAATAAAAAGAGATTGATTGGTTAAATATATATTCTTTAGTAGTTTGCACGTTATAATATGGCTCAAATTAGTCATTGATTGGCCCCAACTTTTTCTCAAGCATTCGCTTTAGCATTTTGTTGACTGTTTCGACTTAGCCATTGGCATGGTGATGCATAGGTGAGGAGAAGCGTAGGTTGATTTGAAGGTTCGAGCAGAATTCTCTGAATTTCTTATAGTTGAATTGCTTGTCATTGTAGGTGATGATGGTATGGGGGACGCTAAATCGACAGACTATGTTTCTCCATACGAAGTTCTAGACTTTGACGAATATGATGGCTACTAGGGGTTTGGTCTCGACCCAATTTGTATAGTAGTCCACGACAACGACTATGAAGCTTTGTTGCCCTTTCTCTTTGGACATTGGACCTATCAGGTCTAGTTCCCATTGATCAAAAGGCCAACGGCTAGTCATAGTGGTGAGGCGCTCAGGTGGTTGATGAGGGATGTTGGCGAAGAGTTGGCAAGTTTGGGATTCTAGTGAGACATTTGGCATTTGTGTCCATAGTGGGCCAAAAGTACCCTCGACTTATAACCTTTGTTGTCATTGATTGGGATGCAGCGTGATCTCCACATATTCTTTCTTGGATTTCCAGGAGTGCCTCACATTCTTTCTCTGGAGTTACACATAGTAATAGCGGGAGGGAGTGGCCTCACTTGTACAACTTGCCCTCAAGGATGACATAGCGAGTTACTCGCATTCTTATTTGTTGAGCCTAGGCCTGGCCTGGGGGCAAGGTGCTGCTAATAAGGAAGTTCCAAATTAGGGTCATCCAGTTGGGTGCATCATCGACCGCCATAACTATGGCTTGGTTATATTGATGCCTCTTTTTGTGAGGTATTCAATTGGCACAGTGCGGGTTATTCTGAGTCTAGAGTTGAGGCTAATCTCTAAGGCTGGGCACGGTCTGGTTCGACCTGGTTCTTAGCTAAATTCAGAACTAGAACCGTACTGTTCATTTGGTCCGATCCAGTTCAATTCTGATAAAAAACTAATTACTTAACCAAACCAACTCGAACTAGTTAAAATCTAGTTCAGTTCCGATTTTCTCGGTTTGGACCGCAAATAATCCCAACTCAGCTTTTTTTTTTTTTTTTTTGCTTTGGATTTTTCAAACTTTAGGCCCAACCACTTGTTTTCAAATTTTGGGCTTAGAAAGTCAACTGACTCAATTTCTAATCATCCAAAATTAAATCCATCAAACATTAAATTTAATTTTACATCCCAACAACTAGGGGTGGGCATCAATCCGGCCGATCTGGTTACACCGGCAGAACTGATTATATTGGTTTGGTTTGGTTTTGACCAAAGAAAAAGTCAATAGTTTCTAAAATCAATCCGAACCGGTTTGGTTCGGTTCGACTGCGGTTTGAGAATTTTGTAAACTGTCCTAAACCAAACCGGACCGATTATAAATAAATTTATTATTTTTTAAATATATTTTACATGTGGCAAGGCTTGAGTGGTTATTTGTAAGTGTTATCATGCGCCATTCCGCACATGATTGGACTCTAAAAACTTAACTCAAACTCACGGATCTCTCTGTACCTTTCCCTCACATTTCTCTCAGGCTCTCCTTTGTTTCCTAACCCTAGCTGCACACAACACTCACTCATCACATCATTCATCTCCATCTTCATCACCTTTGGCAGACAATGTCATCACCTTTGGCCTCTTCGTCTCCCCAGTGTAAGTTTTTTTTTTCTCTCTCTCTCTCTCTCTCTCTCTCTGTGTAGATTTGATGGTTTTCTTGTTCAAGTTTCTGATTTGGGTTCATATCTCTCATGGGTTTTGACTTTAATTGGTTCATAACTTCATATCTCTCATGTTTAATGTGTTGTAATGTTTAATGAGTTTGAATGTTTAAATTTCTATTTTTTCTTTTTTCTGTGAAATTACTGAATCTTCTCATTAGTTAGATATATATGGGTCTTCATTTTGTCTTTTTTTTTTTTGGCTGAAATTAGTGGGTCTTCTATTAGATTAGCTCATCAAAATTTGTTTGGGTGCTAACTATCCTGTGATGAAGAAAATGATTGGGAGAGGGAGAGAGGTGGGCTCTGGTGATGTGTGGATGGGATTTGCAGAAGTTAAAAGAGAAGATGGGTATTTGATTAATATATATAAGGTGGTGGGGAAGGGAGAATACTGTTTAAGTTTATTTTTTCTCAATTCATCATTTTAATTTTTTTAAAAGAAAACTCTTTTTATACATTATTCTATTTTTTAAAGATTATTACGTTTTGATGTTTGTTGATATTTTGATGAAAAATCTGTGATTGTGTTTTTTATATAGGTTTTGCTTCTAATAATCCAGCAGCTACGGATGAATCTGCAGAAGGGGTTGATTTCTATTTGTATTAATTAGTTGGATGTTAAAGTTTATTTCTATTTGTACCCAAATATGGGATTGTATTTGAACTTTGTGTTGATGCCTAAAATTGGTTCAACAGAAGATGACCTCTTCGAGATCGAGGTCGGGCAATTCTTCCAGACTAGGTTAGCGTGACCAACCAAGTCGTCCTCCAGAACTTGTAAAACAAGATAGCCTCTGTGGGTGACACCGGTGTGGTGCCGGCCAAGGACCCTCCGATGCTTAAGTCAGTCGAGTGTTTGAGAGTAAAATCACACAATAGGTTCTAGTGCTTAGAATTGCATACCTTTTACGAAGGATGACCTTAGCCTTTTATATCATCCCAGACGACCTAATCCTTCTCGGAGTGGGACTCCAGAGCAAACCAGCTCTCCTCGAATTAGGACTCTAGAACATCCTAATCCTCCTCGGACTAGGACTCCATTTAGATTGGCATCTTGGTGATCCCGAAACATCCCAACTTCCTTGGGATTGGGAGTGCTTTGAGTGAACACAGCGTAAATCAAACTCATGTGCACCGAGGCTGAGCACAAATGGGCCCACAAGTCCACACGGGTCAGGGTGGAAAAGTATAGGGTGACCAGGCTCAAGCCCAGCCCGACTACTAACACCGTGGTCTAGCCCAGCTCGACCACTAACACCGTGGTTTGGCCTAGCTCGGCCTAGAGGTATTTTACCTCACAAACACTTTGTTTTACTGGAAATTTGGTTAACTTTCCATGTTTGATGTATTGGAGATTTGGTTAACTTTCCATGTTTGATGTATTAGAGATTTGGATTATATAATGAAAATGCTGATGTTTGCACCTGTATCAGTTTCTGTTTTAGGATGTTTGTTAATAGGTTCTTTGTTATTATAAGACATTTTGTTTTATAGCTAAACCGGCCGAACCAAACCGCACCAAACCGGATATGAATTGTTTGGTTTGGTTTGATTTTCATTTTGATTTTAACTCAAATCAAATCACACCGAACCGTGAAAGTTTAATTGGTTCAGCTGTGGTTTGAGGGTGAAACCGGACCAAACCGGACCGTGCCCACCCCTACCAACAACAAACAAATACATAATAAATCATATTTAATTACAACTAAATTGCTGAAAAATAACATTCAACTGCTCCATATTTTTCAGGAATACTTCACGACTCTTTAATCTTCGCTGCTCCTAAATCAACAACACATTCTTTAATCTTCTCCATTAGATCTTCCCTTCTTGCAGAATTTCAATGGCACCATATATGCAAAAAAAAATAAAAAATAAAAAAATAAAAATTCAACAACCACAAGAAACCTCTAAAAACCCAATTGTTGTCATCAGAGCAAGATATATAGTTAGCTGACCAAGATATACAACAAAACCCAAGATAGTCCCCGTTTGGTCATTCAACCTCACAGCCACAAAGTGGTGGCTCTGCATCTTCAAATTCCCACCCATCAGCACCAAATCAACCTCTTTGCTTCTTCTTCCTCTTGTTTCCTCTTTACCCATCTCATATCTAATCATCCAAATTGAAATCCCATTTCTATAGTATAAAAAGAGATAGACCCATTACTTAAAAAGAAGAATTCTCAATTCTCAAGAGACAAGCATGGCTCTCAATAGATGGAGAAAATAAAACTCAAATTTCAAAGTAGTTTTTCTATTTCTCTCTCTCTCTGAAATTGGTCTATCTGAGGCTATGAATTCTAAAAAAGAAAGATTTCAAGGAATTAAAAAAAAAAAAAAACAGAGTTCTAATCATGCCATCTCAAAGCGTGAAGTTTAATTAGAGGCATCCAGACAAAGGAGCACGTTCACTTTTTTTCTACCATATAATAATGGAAGCCTCAAATTGACCCGAAAACAAGTCCCCAAAATACAATCAATTGATATATATAAAAAAATAACCACATCCCAACAAACCCATATCTCAGCATCAATACAAGAACAAATGTACAAATATGTATGACAAAAACAAAACCCAAATTTCTAAGACACTGACCTGATTAAGCCACTGGCAGGAGGAACGTAGCCGTCGTTGCTACTGAGCTGAGAGCGAAAATGAGAGAAGAAGGAAGAAGAAGAGGAGGAAGGAGAATGGAAGAGAGAGAGAGAGAGAGAGAGAGAGAGAGGCATTTACGGCTAGGGTTGGACTTTGGTTGATGTATAGTATAAAACGTTCATTTCAACAATAAAAAAGAGTATAAAAGATTAATTTAAAAAGGTTGGCTGCTAAAAAATAATAGCATAAGACGTTGGGCTTGAGGTAATCGATATGTTTAGGCCCAATTGAAGCTGGGAATGGATGGAAGGTTAAGGTAAAAGCCCATTGTATATATAAAATATAAATAAATTATATTAATTATATTCAAGCCAGTCTAGTTCAGCCCGGTCCAATTTTTTAAGACATGGAACCGAAACCAGAACTAGCTAGTTACAGTCTGTTCAGTTGTTGACTTTTTGGTCAACTCATTTTTTTTCGGTGTGGTTTTGCTCGGTTTTTCAGTTTGCCAGTTTGAATGCCTACCCTTACTAATTTCGCCAAAGAGTCGGCTTGGGTATTCTTTGCCCTAATGATTTTGGTAATGGTATACAATTGGAAAGAGGAGATGAGATCCTTGACCTTTGCCACGTAAGCGGTCACCTAGTTGACCACTAGTTGTGAGTCGCTATTAACGTCGATGTGTGCAACAGTGAGCTCCTTTGCCAATCGGAGCCCAGACAAAGGTCGTTGTTAGAAACTTGGAAATGGAATCAAATGGAATATTCTACCTTAGCTCTGTCGAACGAGATCAAGACCAGGCTGGCTCCGCAGGCTTGTTGATTTGATGCACCGTCAACATACAAGACCTATCGTGGCTGCGCCATGGTAGCAGGGGTGATATCCGTTGTGGTTAGTGGTGGGGTGGGCGCCGGGTGAATCCTGGTTTCTTGCTACTCACTTACGAATGTCGACAGGGTAAACTCTGAGATGAAGTCGGCAATAGCTTGGGCTTTTATGGTCGTTTGTGGTTGATATTCAATATCGAATTCACCTAGCTCAACAGCTGATGAGCTGACATGGCATTTTTAGTTTTCGCAAGGCATGGTTGAGTGGTTGGTCGATCAAAATGACGATAGAATGTGCTTGAAAGTATGACCTTAATTTTCTAGCTGAGACCACTAAGGCCAGTGCTAAGCATCGAGCTAAGGGCTAAGGTAGGTCTTCTACTCTAGTAGTGCTCGACTTGCGTAATACACTGGGTGTTGTATTTTATTGCGTTCGGGAGTAACTGGTCGCCTCGCGGAGGAGATTTTTGTATGTTTTAGGGGATTCCTGATGAGGGAAAAAAAGAAATCTCTCCGTGGATGCCCTCCATCATGGCGATATGAGTTTTATCCTTATCGCAACCTTCACATCGAGCATACTTGTTATTGAATCGAGTGATGTAATCCCTAAGTTTTTAATCGGGTTGCTGTTTGACTGCTGGTAAATCATTTGTGATGTACAACCAATTAAAGATTATCATGTATCACTTCAAGAAAACCTTTCTAAGTTCGACGAAAGAACCAATTGATTCAGAAGCAAGCCGTTTGAATGAGATCATAGCATGGCCTTTGAGCGTGGTCGGGAACATGCGACACTTAGTTGCCTCATTTACTTGCCTCCTTCCATTGTGTGATGAAAATTGTCCAGATGGTCATAGGGGTCGGTCATCCCATCATACAATGGAATATTTGGGGCTTTCGAGTCTCCTCGCATCCTGTAAATTGTGGGTGTTGGGTAGTGGAATTTCTTCCTCATTGAAATATGGCCCCTTAGGCATATTTGATTTCTCCACTTAGTTGAGCTCATCCCACACGCTTTTCAGCTTGCCAATGACCAAGTCCTTGAGCATGGAGGTTATGCCACCAATACCATCCTCTCCTTAGTTCGTCTCAACAGTGCTCTTCTATTTACACTCCCCACTTAGGTGCCCATGCTACAGTTGATCTTGATGAGGCCTTAGTGTCCGTCAACACTACCCGCTGTTTGGGGTCGGCACTAGGATTGCCATTTTGTTCTTGTTGGCCTCATGTTGCAAATTTACCCTCTTTGCCAGGTCTTCTTGAATTACCTCATTCTGTAGGCGGATGATGTTGCTGAAGCTATGGACATCCTTCACGCCTTTTAGGATTCGGCTAATTTTGTTTTCCAAGTTGTCGAGACGATCCATTTGCTGCCTCTTCTTCTTCCGTCTCTAGAAGTTTTTCTCGGTAGAGCCTAAAAAAGCCTTATTTTTCAAGCTTTGGTTTTGCATGGTTTGGTTTGTTCGTGTTGGACTTCAGTAAGGGAATGAGACTTTTGTTTGCAAATTCCCACTGACAGTGCCAAATGTTGACTGATACGAAATCAGTTAGCCAACTAAGATCTTAGCCTGGGCCTAGATCGGATGTGAATAAGGCTAACTCTACGCAAATGGACCTTCTTCAATTACCTAGGTGATCTGCACAACGTTAAGAATAAGTTATCAAAGATGCATTGGTGTGGTACTAGCCAAACCTTCTTCGATGCCAAAGATAGAAGTAGAATGAACTAATATTTAGGAAAGTGAATGAGTAGTGTTTCTGGATAGGGAAAAATTTATTACCTTTGTCTAGTTGTAGATGAGGGGTATTTATAGGAGATGAAGAGAAGGCATATCCCCTTCAATCCAGCACAAGAAGATCTTCAGCCACTCTCATACTAGGGTGAAAAGGTGGCTCTAGGCATTGGTTACTATACTGGTTATCAGAGGCCAATGGTTGGATGACACATGAAATTGATTATAGGTGTTGTAAATGTCTTCTCCACCCATAAGTCGACACATGTGCGTATGTAATTGGGAAGGTAATATGTGGCGAGGCGTCAGTCCACCTCAGTCCTTTCCCATGTGACATTTGGGTGAGAGGAAGATTGGGTGCAAAAATGGTTTACAAGTGTGGGAGTTGAGTGATCCCATGAGAGCCGACCCTCCAAATCGACTATTAGGGTAAGCCCCATAACATGGCAATAGGTCAGGCTGGTGTAAGAATAATTTGTCCTAGCTAGCCTATTGGGATGAGTCGGTATGGCTTGATAAAAAAGGCGACCAGGTCAGTGTAACATGTATCATTCATTTATCTACATGGTCTTGTTTTATGGGCTTGGCGATAAAACCTGTCAACGATGTTAGAGAGAATACTGGAGTGCAATTGATGATGACGAGCATAGGCTCTTTTGGTTGTATTCTTTGTATATATTTTTTTCACTACAACGCTTGGGTTGGTGTTCTAAACAATTGGGACATATAACATAGTCCCATGGCTCATTAAAGTCCTAGATGATTCATGAGACTCTACTAGTTGTCCAAAGTTGTTCAGAAGCATCACCCAAATGTTGCTTTGAAAAAATTTACAATCTATTCTTGTCACCATTAATTTCAATCTAATCTCCTCTCTAACACCAACCTCATCAACTTGCCTACCATCTTCTTCTCCATCTTTCACTAGCCCCATTTTCTTGCCATTGTTCTTTTCCTCCATGGTAAAATTATGCACTCTTTGCTCTCTATTTAAGTTCCATTTTCTTGAAAAAATTTCTCTAATTTTCTCAACAATTGGAATCACCAAATAGACCCATGCCAACCCCTTCATGTAACTTCAATTTGATAATAAAAACATAATTCTAAGAAACAGTTTATAATAAATCTTAACTTTTTTGGTCGCTAGATTTTACACAAAAATTCAATTTGGTCACTGAGAATTTTTTTTTAAGTAAAATTGGTTACTATGTTTCCCAAAGTTTACAATTTATAGACATTCTATTATCTTCCGTTAATTTCCTTTAAGTGCAGTTTTTAATTTTATGTTTTTACGAGTTGTGGTACATTATGCTATTAGGGTTTAACAAATTGGGGGAAATCTTGGGTTGAAATCGGAATTGTGAGGTATAGCCTCATAGATTGGATGCTATATTGAAGCTTGAATCAATTGAGTGAAAAGTGTATTATGACTTCATATGGCAATAAGACGTAATCAAAGATGATAGAGCATAAAAAATATATTGAAAAGTTGTTGATTTCATTTTAATTTCATTTGCCTTTTTTATTGAGAGAAATTTTGGGTATAACGTATTTCCCTCATAGGGGAAGAAGTCTGAAGGTGATTCCGGAAAAAAAAATAAAATAAAATAAAATAAAAAAAAAAATAAAAAAAAACTGCACTTAACGGAAAATAAAGAAATGTCTATAAATTGTAAACTCTGAAAAACACATTGACCAATGTGGCTAAATTTTTTTTTTCAGTTACCAAATTGAATTTCCAAGTAAAACCCAATGACCAAAAAAGTATTTAACCCTAAATCATAATATACATGGCTAGACAATTAGAATAATTTATGTAATATTGTATGTGTACCTACCTAGCGTTCAATAGTATAATAATTTTTTTTTTTGTTGGTGAAATGCCTTTAATTAAAATCGTGGAAAAGGGCCTTGACTTAGATATAAGAGATCTCAAGTTCGAATTCCCATGACATCTTAGTTGTGTGTATATATGTATGAGAAATCATATCCTTGTAATTTAGACCATCGTTTGTACTAAAAATAAAAAATAAAAATTATGAAGAACGTTTATTATTATTTTTTGGTACGTGATTAGTGGTATAATTCCATTTCTTATTTTCAAATTAAATTAAAATTTTATTTTTTTGTAATTGGAGGTCAAGTTAGCACACTAATAACTAAAAAGTACTATTTTTTTTATAAAAAAAACTTACAACGTCAAAGTGTCTCTGGTTCCACTTTCAATTTGATCCAAAATTTTAGGATTTGTTTCGATCGTATCATAATTGATTGCTCCCTTTGATAATTTCTCGTTATATTATCCTCGGGGAAGCATTCGAAGTTCCAATTCAGCATAGAGGTTTAGGGTTCGTAAAATGCCATGGCTGCTAACGTGCTCGAAGCTGACGCTTTTCACCATAGCCGGTGTTGGGAGTTGCGATTCAAATGGTTGGCCTCTCCATCTTCGTCTTCGGCTTCTTCCCTGTCAAACCAACCCTACCTGGACACAGGTACTCTGGTTTCTTAGAATAATACCAAGGATCATAGAAATTGAAACATCAACAACCAAAAGAAAACAAAGCACTTTTTTTTTTTTTTTTTTGTCTGAGTTGGTTCATTTCACTGACAATGGCAGTGGTCCGGAGAGTTTTCAAGCACCCAAGTGCAATTCGATTCAAAATGAGACCGAGAGAGACCTGCATCCTCATCAGCTCGGGTCACTGTATAAGGTACTTGTTTCCTTCATGCTGCTTTTGGTTTGGCAACTTTGAATTTTTACTTAGAAGTTCAGTTTTGTGAAGTTTGACAGTCTTCTAGCTCTAAATGCACACTTGCTCTGGTGGGTTTTTGGTATTTGTAATTATTCTTCACTATTTAGCTTCGGAACTGTTAATATATGTGGCAACAAAATTTTTGTGGAATTCAATGACTTCCAGGGCAATCCTTTTCCAGATAGTATGTTTGGGCTTTAAATGTTGCAATATCAGGGTTTTTGCATTTGTGTATGTACACATGCATACATACATAATTCCTTGTTCTATTGGCAATGCAGGAACTATCTGGAATGCCCCTTGCATTTGACCGGCTAATACTAATGGTATATTTAGTTTGTGTCTGTCAACATCTGTGCGGTTTTTTTGATGTGTTAGTTGATAAAGATGTTATCTAGAGGATAAGATTTGGTTTGTCCTTTACAATCATGCCAGTTTAGGTTATTGATGGTCTTCCAGCAGAACTTGTGCTTGGCAAGGATGGTAAGCCTCCAAGCAAGGCATTAATGGAAGCCATGCCATATACTCAATCACTGCTTGCTAATGGAATGGCAATTGGGTATCATGCAAAGGCTGCACCTCCAACTGTTACAATGCCTCGTTTGAAGGTTGTCTCCATCACAATATTTTTATATGTAGAGAATCATTCTTGTAGAGGTCTGCTTTTTCATCACCCCTTGGTATAGGATTGCAGGCTATGGTTTCTGGAGCAATAGGGGGATTCCTGGACGTGGCTTTGAATTTTAACACACAAGCTATGTTAGATGACAATCTTCTCGGTTAGTTGATAATTAATACTTTAATGTTAAATTCATTCACTATGTCAAATTTTTTGAAGACTGTCCAGAATTTCATGATACTTGTTTACTTCTTTGCCTCACAGACCAGTTTTTCAAGATTGGTTGGAAAATGGTGATGCTTGGTGATGAAACATGGCTTAAGTTGTTTCCAGGATTATTTATTAGGCATGATGGAGTCAGCAGTTTCTTCGTAAGTCTCTTTTTACATAATCAGTATGTTACATGTCAAAGCTTGCATATGACGATTAAGCTTTTACATCTTCACTTTTGAAGTGTCTGGATGCTAATGGAGTGAATGCTCGTCTTAAGATTTCCTGTTTTTATAGGCTTGGCTGTGATACCCTGATGTGTTAAGGCCACTGCCATTTTTGGTTGGCCAGTTTTCATGCAATTTTTCACTTTTCAGATTGATTAGTAATCTTATGTTTGATGTTACTCTATTCTTGTAGAAGTCAAATTGGTAATTTTGTATCTGGGTTTATTGTGGAGGTTGTAATATATGCTGACTTGCAACATGCATTCTTTCTTGCTAAAGGTTAAAGATACAGTACAAGTGGATCAAAATGTTTCTCGACATCTGGGTCATGAGCTTAACAAAGATGACTGGGATTTTCTGGTTAGTCTCAGTTACTAACTTACTAGATAATATTGGATTGTCCAGGGCTCCTAGTATACCTTATTAGCAACACCTGCTGCCGATAATTGTTGTAAAGAATATTTGTACTCTTACTTTGCCAGTTTGTTAAATGGACTAGCATTTTAATAATTTTTACTTTCAAGCTGGTTTTACAGGGTAGTTCCAATTTTTCACTGTGTTTAATAGCAATAGTTTCATTATTATGAAAAATAAATAAAAAATATATACTTTGAATATATATTCATCAGATTAATCGTCAAAATTATTCTTTGGAAAATTCAAAGTATCATGTACTTTGTATTCTGTTGTTTTAAAATGACATAATCAAATCTTGAATGATGAATTTAGTTTCTGCTTGGAGGCATTGCTCTGTTTTCCACTTTTAACTGAAACTGCATGTCAGATTCTTCATTATCTGGGCTTAGATCATGTGGGACATATTGGTGGGCGCAACAGGTAGTCCTTTTCCCTAATTTATGTTAAACCTCTTTTGATTGATTCAACAATCTTATTTCTTGAGGATTAAGTGGACATGTTTTTTATTATTTCAGTGCCTTGATGGCTCCAAAACTTTCTGAGATGGATGACGTGGTGAAGATGATTCATATGAATAGTATACTAAATAAAAAAAATGATCAAGGACGGACACTCTTGGTTTGTCGTTCTCTTATCTGGTTCTTCTCATTGACCGTAGATTCTTACTTATGTCTCATGAATTCAATGCTGCTGATCATGGAATTTCATCTGAGGAGCAATAACTGACCAGCATTTTACCCACTCGATTTTGAAAAATGCGTATCGAAACAAATAATGGAAGACTAACTATAATATGCAGGGCTAAAGCTGTAGGGGTTCTGAATTTGAGGCATAGGTGTATCCAAAGGAAACATGCTTTTCTAGGAAGGCCTTTAAGGAATAGAGAGTGCATTTCTATCTAAACAAGGTTTTGTCTTTTCAGATAACATTTTATGGCACTGGTAGTATCATGTAAAGCAGCTGTTAATGTGTAAAACTGTTGCACATAAATACATGTATGCTCAATGCGTGGTTCACATTCCATGCCAGTTTTCACTACTCTCTTTATATTATTGGATCTAAACAGCTATATCCTTATAATTATTGTCTCTCTTTCTGTGAGGTTTATAAAGTGTTTTATGTATTTATTTATTTTTCTGTTCTGTCAGTAGTCATTAAAAAATTTGAAATCATACTCATATCTGTCTCTATCATGAATTTCTTATCTAGGTCGTAGTAAGTGACCATGGCATGACTGAGAGTGGTAATCATGGAGGGTCCTCATATGAAGAAACTGACTCCTTAGCCCTTTTTATTGGCCTGAACAATGACATCTCTGATTATTCGTCGTCCACCCATAACATCATTTATCAGGTAATTAAGATATAGAATTGTATGGTTATAATGTTCCATGATTATTTACATTGAATGGGATTCCTAGTTTCCATTAAATTGCAACAAAGGCATACTTTAACTTGCTGGACTAGAGAATTTCGCCCCAAGATTAAGACTAAAATATTTCCTCTTCATCACTTACCTGCAAATGTAATTTCATTTATCGCGTGCAATTGTTGTGGTTCAGGTCGACATTGCACCAACATTAGCTCTTCTATTTGGCGTTCCAATTCCAAAAAACAATGTTGGTGTCCTAATTGCAGAAATTTTGGGGTATTTGGCTGGTTAGCTCCTCTCTCTCTCTCTCTCTCTCTCTCTCTCTCTTGCATTGTTGAGGACACCCCTCAATGTGGTCCAATTATCCAAACCGTCTAATTCTTAGATCCCTGTTTAAAAGTCATTCATGCAAAACCTAAAACATTTCAGTCTTTATGGGGGAATACTGTGTTCGTTTTGTATATGGTTATAGTTAGATGATTAAATGGTTTCTGGTTAGTTTGGCCCCACATGCCCTTTTGGTTCTTATCAAATGGGATCCCTTGTTATAAGTTTTATATAGATTTATATCTATGCATATGTGTGTGGGTGTGGGTGTGTCTGTGTGAATTATTATATCTATGTGCTGGTGTGATTATATGTGGGACCTTGTTATATCTAGGTTGGTTGTACATGGAGTTGAAAGAATGATATGTGGATAAGTTAAGCATGTGTACACAATAAACTTGAAATATTTCTTTACAAAATTTTGAGGATCAACCACAATGGTACTGTATCCCATTTTCCCTTGAGGTATCCATTGACCTATTTGTCTCCATTGAAAATAGGTGGTGTGATTTTCTTCAGGGATGCTATTTAAATTGAGCTAATGTTGTCTCTCTATGCTAAATGACATTTGGATGTCAATCTTTGACTGATGATGCACACTAAATCAGCTTAATTTCTTGTAATGCAATTTACCATACAATTATAAAGGGATGTATGGAGGGAGTAAGGTGTTAGACATAGGCTAAAGCCCTTTCTGTAAGACAGCCATAAGAAATGAACAACTGACAATACAAAAAAATGATACTTGAAACAAGTGGAAGTTTGAGCCACAAATCTATCCTCTCCTGTCAGATTAATTAGTCTTATTGGTAGATATTAATTACCTAGTTGTTTTTAACCTATGAGTTTTGATAAGCAGATAAATTAATAACTCGCACTAAATGTCGCTGACTGCTATGACTTTCCGTAGCCTTAGATCTTGTCAAGATCAACTGCCTGCCCATGTACTACTGAATGTGTGTAATTTCTGATGTTGCTTCCTTGTCTTTGATGAGTAAAGATGACCAACAACTGAAGGCACTGGAGTTAAATTCCTGGCAATTGCTTAGATTATTGCAAGCACAAATGCCTGGTTTATCATGTCGAAATTACCTATGTGATGGCTTCAATGATGATCAAGAGTCCAAGATAACCAAATGCTCTGGGAGCATGGGAAAGATGTTTTGTTGCCTATATACGAATGCTGCACTTCTCCAAAATTCCTGGATGTCAAAGGAATTCTCCAGGTGGATACATGACACTGTCTGTTATCGAAATCATGACACCAGATTCAATAAGGAAAACCTCTAATGCCAGTCTTTATGTGTAAATTATGTAACTAGGTCTAAAAGTAGGGAAGACTACAGCAGCGCTGTTACAGCATACTATGAGTTTCTGAGAACTGCAAGTGAGTGGTTATCACGCAGCGCAACTGATGTATGTATACTCTTCTCCCTTGTAAAGATGAACAGAGATGGTGATTGTTTCTGATGGAGAGAGTCTTAAACTGTTTCATTATGTAAATCTTAGTTTCTTTCGCATAACTTTTGTCCACTGACAATTATTTTATTTTCTAGAAACCTGTCAGCCTACTTACTCTCGGAATTGCTGCAATGCTCATGTCTTGTCTGATATTATTAAGCCTTCTATTTAATATGTGCAAAGAAGTCTACATCAGAGAGAGGTACCTCTTTGACTTAGAGAGCGCCATGCAGACCTGGTATTTAGATGAGACTTTTGTATTAGGCGTTATATTGATCCTCATTGTAAGTATGGTATCAAGTTCTATGGTAGAGGAAGAGCAATACGTTTGGCATTTTGTGGCTTCCACATTGAATTTGTTATTATTGCGTAAAGCAATACAATGTCCTCCATGTGGAGGAGCTCAAGATCTCCGTACTTTATTCAAGGAACAAAACAAAATAAGTTGTTTTCGATTGAGTTCCATCTTTGTGGTTCTTGTTTCTGGAAGGATATTGAGAGGCTGGCACCAGGGAGGCGTGAATTGGACAAATCTTCCTGACATCTCTAAGTGGCTTGAGCAGGCTGGGACTGATAATATAAAATCAATTCAGCTCGTCTCATGCCTTCTACTGATGACCTTAAGCTTATATGTTCTTTTTCTACTTGGGTCCAACAAAAAGGTTGTTCTGGTGATTGGATTTAGCTTTCTTATGTCTGGATTGTTGGTTTTGCAACATGTCACTAAGCATCAGGATGGTATGTTTGTGTCATCCAGTTACAGCACGACTACATTGGTACAAATAATTTATGCAACTCTGGGTGCTTCCACATTTGGAACTGTTGTAGCCTTACCATGGCTTGTACCTTTTTCAATATCTGAGATGTGCTCGAATCAGGACTTGTACATGTCAACTTCTGCTCCCAATGAAGTTCAAAATAAGTCGCTTATGGCAAAATTAAGAGATTCTCTATATATAATTGGGTGGACATACATCTCCTGCTGGTGTATTCTGCAACTTTTGCTTCAACAAACAATTAACTCAATGCCTATACTATTGCTACTTGTGCAAATTTTCGCCAGCATGTTGTATTTTTCTTACAGTGCTCTGCATCATAAGCCGTGGGTTGAGGTCAGTTTCAATATCAGTTTGTTTTGAGTTAATGTTGTTTTCATTCTTGTGTATCAAAGTCATGTTAATCATAGACTGGTCCAGTCAATAAAAGCAATTATGTCGTACCGTTCTTAAATTGAGAAGTATGAAAATTTGAAAGGCTTCAAGTCTCTTAAGGTTTGATTTGCCCCTTGTTTGGTTGGAGAAAGATAAAGAACATACGTACAGAAAATTGTATTTTTTTACTTTTTAATATGTTATGTGAAGAATGTAGAGGGAAAATAAAAGGGTAACGTTTTGTTTCTATGAGACAACTTCATTTCGAGTATCATATTGTAAAGAGATTCAGAATATCATTTCGAAAAAGAAAGCATGCGTGTGTGATGTGCTGCATGAACAGTGTTAATTTGTTTGGAAAATGTTCTCTTGCCAGACAGCCTGGCATGTTATTAACAAGCCACTTATCTGGCAACATAGCACATTAGATATTTGGCAACATAAGATGATAGACATCTGGCAATAGAACATTACCCCATTTTATTTACTCCCTAAGCCTTATTTATTGCAGGTACTAATACTGCATTTTGCATTTGTTCTTTTAGGTTGCTGCATTTTACTTTTTGGGAATGGCTGGCCATTTTGCTCTGGGGAACAGCAATTCTCTAGCTACTATTGATGTTGCCGGAGCTTTTATTGTACATCCTCTTTACCCTGGCATAGTTTTTATAGAAAAGAAAAACATTATTTTGGGGACAGATTGCAGAAATTTTGAGATTTGAAAAGTTTCTGTTTGTTTCTGATTGTTTCTGATTGTTTACTCGTTGCCAGGGCATCTCAAGTCACTCGACGGTACTTTCTGGCATCTTAATGTTCATGATCACCTACGCCTCCCCAATGTTATTTATCCTTAGCATGGTGATGTATATCTCTGTGAAGGAGACAAGCTATCTCCCATCTCCCTTCAGTGCAGATTCCACACAACTCCTCAAAATAATGCTTGGCTTTCCTTGTCTGGTTCCACTGGGGTTGAACTCCATTTTGTTGACAGCGTACACCATCATATTGCTGTTAATGAGGAACCATCTCTTTGTTTGGAGCGTCTTTTCTCCCAAGTAAGTCTCACTGAGATAAGGGCTTGTATTAGTTGATGTTCCTGACTGAAATAAACCTCTCTTATGCAGTGTGTTTGTCTAGAGTGAGGGAGTCTTAAGTGATTGTTTTAGAAATCTTCTGTGATAATCTATTTATTGTACTATGGAACTCCTTGGAAAGATGTAGGACAAAGAATTTAGGACATGGTGAGAAATAAAAACAGACTGGAGAGTAGAAAAGAGAGAAAACCAATTGTAGAGGTTGAAGAAGAGAAGAGAGGCAGGAGAAAATTAGGGTAAACTACAATCAGTCTTCCTTAATGTCAGTCAATCTAGAAGTATGAAACTATATTACAATAAGACTTACTTTTATATGCATTCCAAATAATAAAATATAGTAACATAGTAATTAACTCTAATGATCAGAACAAAGTTATCGTAAACAGAGATAAATGAATAATTAATCCCTAAATTGTAATCGTAATAGGTGAAAATTAGATAAGATAAAACTGATTTCCAAGCTTCTGTTTACATCTGAAGTAGATATTATTTTCTCTTGAATCCGTTGTCGAAAGACATTTTAATAGCTAAAGGCGGTCCACAGCTCATATTAACTTCACTCACTTTGGAATTTATGGTTTGCATCTTCTCTCCAGGTACATTTATGTTTGTACTACAACAGTATGCGTCTACGTTGGGGTATCTGTAGTAGCTACAACTGTGACATATACATACTTGGTGCTGGGGTTTAGAAGAAAGATGCAAGGTGAGCTTAGCCATCAGCAGTGATTTAAGATAGAGCTTGGCAGAAGGAGTAAGGCTATTTTCATTGGTGGTAAACCAATGCACACGGATCATTCTTTTCTGTAGAAGAGTTTGTACTTTTTCCTCTTCGGCCAGAAAATATTTTTTTGTAGAAATATAGTAGGAAACTAAACCAGCAGAAAGACATACTGACAAAAGTGTTGCTTCTTGCGGAATTTTAGTGCTGCAGTGACAAATTTAGTACACTCTTTTTGTAGCTTTGCCCTCTGTCTTTGGGAGATGGAGTACAGGAACTAAATTCTTGCAGATTTGTTGGGAAAATAAACAGGAAAGAAAGCTTGGGAAGAGCCCTAGATTGTTGATCTAGTTGCCTCTTATTCTATACCAACTGCATTAGGCCATGGTGGCGTGGCGTTACAAAAATTGTGACTTTCAGCAATGGGTAAGAATTCTGAACCAAAAAAAAAAAAAAGGGGTGGGGGAGAATTGCTCACTTCTGCTGAAATGGGAGTATAACTACATGGCTCCCATGACGGGTGAATTGGGAGAGTAGTTACGGTGGCTCAGAGCTGAGCTCGCTAGGCTAATTGGCAGTATGATACTGCCAAAAAAGAAAGTTATCACCTCCATGACATTGAGGAGGCAAGTAGATGGGAGCGCAATTCCAAGTCAGGAAATTCTTGCCTCATTTTATTGGAGTAGGAACACCTTATGCTACCAATCACAGTTTGGCATGTGCATAAATGTTTCTTTTTATTTTTTAAGAATTAATTTTTTTTAATACAAGCGATAGTCTAATATAGAAGGGGAGTGGAGGTTTCTAATACAAGTCAAAGTCCTTTTTCATTGGATTAGACCATGTTGACTTGATGAATTAATTTTGTATGTGTCAAACGGTTTGCACGAAAATAGGGATGTCTCCTTACAGGAAAGAGGCAAGCCACTGAAATGGGGTTTTTATTTTTTATTTTAATGAACAGATTTTAGGCCATGAAAAATCCTGCTCTCTCTCGCCTAGAGATTTTGACAGAATTTCTCTTATTAAAATATGATATAATTTAGCTATTATTGACTCAACCTTGGCTTTAAACTCAACATAGCATACAATAACTTTCCTGACTCTAGTATTACCCACCATACAAAGAAGAACTACTTTTTTGGTGCAACAAAACTTCTTAACTCCTTAAAAGAAACTTCTTTATTTACTATGTATAACAGTAATGATTTATGTAATACAAAAGAAGTTATATGTAAATGAAGGAGGAGATGGACTAGGCTCATATCGTATGCAGTCAAAGGATTGAGAAATCAAAAAAGGAGCACCAATAGAATATTGAGAGCCTCTGCCTGTCCTCCCTCCGTACGTCTGATCTCTGTATTCTCCCACTGTGCATTAAAACCCACAGACTGCACCACTGTGCTCTGAAGCAGGGGAAGATTGCGCCCCAAGCAACAGCCACGTCTCTCTCCTTGGAGGAACCCACCTGGAATGCATATAATATTCCTCCTAAAGGACCAAAATACCCTCACAAGTCCCGGCACAAACATGTAAAGTTTCCTCCAAAGCTCATGCCCCTTTTCGTCCACTGAATTCCCCATCTTTAAAACTCCTCTTCTTCCCTCACAAAAATCACTCTTCTTCCCACAAAAACACAGCATTCTGAGGAAAAAACACAAAAAATTGATCAACAAAGAACAAAAATGGTTCATGCAAAACGCAGCAGCAGCTGCTCGCCCAAAGCCCAAAAGCTTCTCACCCTCTCAGGCCACTATCTCAGCCACCGAGATTTCTCTTATTGCCGCAAATTCGCTCTCAAAGCTCGAGAGTCCGACCCGCACAACTCCGAGGTCGACCAAATCCTCGCCGTAGCCGACGTACTCCTCGCCGCCGATCACCAAAACCCAACTGACTGGTGCTCCATTCTCCAAATACCGCCACCCGGCTCCGAAAACCCGTCGCTCGTCCGGACCCAGTTCGAGAAACTCAAGACCCTCTTGGAACCCAGCAAGAACGGGTTCGCTTTCGCTCAGGAGGCCTTTGAGCTCGTCCAGAAAGCTTGGTCCTTTCTATCGGAGCAAAACAAGAAAACCCATTTCGCAAATGGGTCTGAGAATGGGCAAGAAACCCCAAAACAGAGAGAGCAGGAGGAAAAAAATGTTGGGGAAAATGGTAAGGGGTGTAATGTGGAAGAGACATTTTGGACAGTTTGTCCGTACTGCTATTACATGTTTGAGTACGGGAAGGTGTATGAGGATTGTTGCTTGAGATGCCAGAATTGCAGGAAAGCGTTCCATGGAGTGGCAATAAAGGCGCCATCATCGGATATTACAGTGCAGGGGAAGGAGCAGTACAATTTCTGTTTTGGGTATTTTCAAATGGAGTACATGGACCCAAAGAAGCAGATGGAGACAGAGGTAACTGGCAAGAAAGACAAGGATGTTGTGGTTATCTCTGATGATGAGTTTGAGCATGATTTAGTGGATGGTAATGTGGGTTTTGAGGGAATGCATGAAGAAAAGGTAAAGATTGGGAGTGAAGGAGTTGTGGGAACTGATATAGGTGGGAGTGGAAGAGCAGAGTTGAGGAGTGAAGGGAGGACACCAGTGAAGAGGGTGAAGACTCTAGCAAGGCGTCTGAAGAGCATCAAATCGAAATCCGTGGCAAGGAATACGAAGAAGATAATGGGAAATGAGATGAGAAGCAGGAGGGTTGAGTTGATGGGTGATGAGAGGGTGGAAGGAGCGGACACGAGTGTTGAAGATGGAAATGGAATTGATAAGGGAGGTAGTGGAAGTGGGAGTGGAATGGATGGGCTGGAGTTTTTTGAAGGAGAAGATGATATCTATGTTGGTATAGGGGATAGTCCGGTTTGAAAGGAATGGAAAGGTAAGAGATTTCAGGGTGGTGATGGAAATTCCAAAATTTTATATGGGTTAACTTTTGAAGGGTTTAGCAAGTAGGAGCAAGGCTTTTGAGTAGACTGGATTACACGGTAGACTCATCAACCAGGTGCTTTGATCTCATAGTAGAAATTAGGTAATAGTTTAGCTAAGGTAATATTATCCAACTTTATCTTATAAAATGAAAAGTTAAGCAGATGTTCTGGTATCTCTTGCAGGATTTGCTTCAGCTGTAAGTCTGCTTAATTTTGTGGATAAATAGATTAGGATGACTGATTTTGAAGCACAATGACCTGATAGTTGATGGTAGTTTCTTTCTTGTAATGGTTCACCCCACTTTGATTGAACAATGCTTGCAGTGAATGGTAAATTGGCAATCAAGGTTTTTATGTTCTGTTTTGCTTGGGACCTGTACGAGTTATTGCTTTACACACTGAATTATTCAACTTAAATCCTTACTGTTAGTTGTTTCCATTTGGTTTGTCGGGAGCTTGTTAATCTTGACTATACCAATTTTAAAATGAGTTAACAACCAAGTAGCAATACGGAAGTTACCCCAGCTCAAAAAGTGAAGAAGTGCCTCTCACCTCTGCCACAAAAAGATGAATGGATGCAGCCATTGTGTAGCATATTGTGGTAAGAGATGCAATGTGATAAATAATGAAATGGAGTTTTAGTAAGAGTTACTATCCTTTTTCCTCATACATTAACAATCTTGAATGTACTTACTTCGTATCCTTTCTTATTTAGCTATCGTGTAAGTTAATACATCCTCTTATTGCAGGCCTTCTTTGTCATCCTTATGAGTATATTGTTTAAGATACATTGGATATATCTTTAGGCTCTTACTGTTCCTCTCTTCGGATATATTATCGTTAGGCCTTTAGTGGTGGTGAGATGAAAGACCTAAAGCTGATGGTCAATAGTTGAAGGCAGTAAGGGAAAGATAATGATAATTGTAGGTTGAATTTTGCTATATAGCAGAATGCTGTAAGTTATATGTATAGAGGATGTTATATAGGAGAAAACTCGTGGAAAAATGCTGGTCCTTCAGGTAGTTCTCATGGTGCTATCAAAGAACAATTAGAGAAAGCAAGTTAAGCAACTCACAGGGCCACCACTGATAGGCTTCTAGAGTATAATATGAATGTTTTGATGCTTTTGCATTGTGCTACAAAGTATTAAAACAGAGTATGATATAATTATTTTAGTTGTTGCCTGTTTACATAATTATGAATATGAGATGGTGTCCATGAAAAATATTAGCAATGGAGTTAACAATGTCAGGTTGATGGCAGCTATGGCTACTATATTGTGCCCTCAGGGCTCTGCCATTACAGGCCATGATTTATGTATGAGAACTGTTTATATTAAGCACTGATGCCGTGCATATTTTGGACAATTGGAATTTGCACCTTTTTTTATAGTCATAAGTTACAGTCAACTTGGATTTTGCTTTATTTTTGGACTGATATGATGATGTGAAGGGGTCTGGCTTTGCTAGAAGGGATAAGGAAGAAGCAACATATTCATTAATTGAGTTGTGTAAAAATGCAAATGGTAATATGAAGAAACCAAATTGTCCTTTTTATTATTTTTAATTTTTGAGAGCATGCATATTTGTTGCTACTTTCAATCATAGTTATATATATTTCAAAAGTTTAACCAATAACCATTCTTTTGTGTAATTAATACTTGGCACATGCGTTCTGAGAGGAGTGACACTGAGATAAAAGCAGGTAAAATTGTATCGCGTGTTTAAAGAGTAATGCTAGGGAGACCACATTGTTGTACTTCTCTAGCAGAGGTAGAGACAACCAATGCAAGTAGGTCTTACCTCTATTAGAGACATGATACACAAAGCGGTACAATAATAGTCTCCCTAACAATTTCTTAAGTAAATTCGGAAAGGAAATAATTAATAGAAATTAAGGGCACTATTTGGCTGGAGTATTTCTCCTTATTAGCAATGACGTATTATATTTATATAAAAATAAAAATAAAAATAGAGGAGAAAAATTGATAGTAAGAACGAACGATTGTCAAATGACTATTTAGTCTAGTGACATCAATATCTACTTTGTTGGAAGAAGTCGATGATATTGATTTAAAAGAAAAAAAGAACCAAGTATGAGAGAGTAATGGATGTGATTCGTGACTCATGTGATACTGATACCCTAAGTCATCTTCTGTATTTTATTGATATTGTTTTGCCTTTTTGGTTTATTCTAAATGATCGCAATTTTTAAATTTACAGCACACCCAATATCCAGATTTCAGGATCGCACAATAATTACCCTAATAGTAAATGTCATTTATTAGGTTCAATTTGTCACATTTAAATGCAAATATATTCCATCGTAGCATTTATTTGCTTCAATATACAGTTATCTGGTATTTGAAAGCACTGGTTGCAGAAGATTTCCTATATAAAACACAAACGTTGTCTTTCCCTCCATTGTTTTTAGCGCTATTCTTTCATGGTTTTACTATTGCAACAGGTAGCATCCCTCTCTTCTGTTCTTTTCCAATTTGTTCTATTTCCCTTTCTCTTTCTTTAATTCTTTTGTTATCAGATTTTTTTTTTCTTTCTGTTATCTAAATGGTGCGATTATCTTAGACAAGTTATAGCTAGCTAGAGCAAGATATGCTGTCCATCCCAAGTTATTATCCGAAGCAAATCAGCTTCCCAAAAGGCCAAGGAGTATTCCCAGTGAATACTATCTACTCCAAAAGCTTCTTTAAACCAAAATCAAAGGCGGAGACCAAAGTAATTGCAGCCAAGAAACACAGTGACTCAGAGAGAAGACGAAGGATGCGAATCAATGGTCAATATGCCACTCTTCGTACCGTCCTCCCAAACTTGATCAAAGTAATTATCTACTCTTAACATGCATGTGCATAAAAAAAAAACCTTCTGTTGCCAACCAGATTGTGAATTAGAACCATCGGTTAAGAATTATGTTTAAACATATGTGCGGCCTGATTTATAGTTCGACAACCTAACATAGATTGTGAATAAAAAACTGTTTGATTAATTAGTTGGAATTATGTTTGAATGTGCGCAGCTTCGTTTGTAGTATGACAATATAACATGTCATGTATTTCGCAATTTCTCTAAAATAAAATATTTCTTTGACACAGATGGACAAGGCATCAGTGCTTGCAGAGACGGTCCGGCAAGTAAGGGAGCTGAAGAGGGCGGTGGCAGAAGTGGAAGCAGCATGTCGCCACGGTGACAGTGATGAATGTGTTTTACCAGGTGGGGTTGACAAGTTGAGTTTGGAACAGTGTGATGGAGAGCAAGAAGGGCTTGTGAAGGCCACATTGAGCTGTGACGACAGGCCGGGGCTGATATCGGACATGACAAGGGCACTGGGCTCTGTGAAAGGGAGGGTGGTGAGGGCTGAGATGGTGATAGTTGGTGGAAGGAGTAAAAATGTGTTGTGGATTCAAGGGTTGGGTGATGGAAAAGAAGGGATGGTGGCGCTACGGAGGGCATTGAAGGTGGTTATTGACAGGCCTATTTTTGCAGGGCTTAGTAAGAGGTTTCATCTTCCTCAGTGATTTGGTTGTGAGTAGAGCTAACCCATACATCAACCATAACTTGTGTTTGATATGCTAACACAATTTAGGATCAAGTATATGTATCTTAGTTGATTTCTTATTAATTTATCATTAATAGGAATGAATATCATTTGTCTCCCTCCTACTTGTGGAACTATGCTGAGGAGATGCATCTTGCGTCAACAGGCCATCAAATTCATATGGCCATTTACAAAACAAATAAGAACTTAAATATAATCACTTCTTATAAGTTAACAAAATTCTGACTCACCCATCCTTGGTGTAGCCCAGTGGTTAGGGCGAACTTGCGATTGTGTGTGCTCCACAGGTCATGAGTTCGATTCCCCACGGGATCAAACCAAGATTTAAGTGTGGGCTCATGGCTGTGGGTTGATACGCTAGTCTACCCTGAGTTTAGATGATTAGAAAAAAGAAAAATTCATTGAAACATTACCATCTATTTCTAATAATATGAAGGAAATAGCCATTAATTGATAAATATATTGTGGGGTTAGACTTCGACTGTCAGAGAAGACAAGGCTATAGAAGAAAAGAAAATGTTGGGTACCAATACCATCTACTTCTAATCTGAATGACATTGAGATCATGCTACATAATAGACTGCTTACGTTGGACAATGTCACAAAAGGGTTGGTGGATAGTTTTAAATAAAGATACGTTTCGAATTAATGTTTTTGCGAAGGTGAGCTAACCACTACTTCTCCACACAACCCCAACTAGATTTCATCAAACATTGACAACTAGTTTATACATCCTCCCTATAAATACCTATAAGACATGTTATGCCTTCAACTCAAACAAGAAACAAAAACAATTACTCACATATATTGAAGAACTTGCTCTGTGTGATCCTATATATCAACCAATATGGCAGGTTTCAAGCATTGTTTCCTACTATTGTCTATGATGGTAGCAGCATTGTGTTTATCAAGCCTTGATGTGAGCCTGGCGGCCCGGCACCTTCTGGACACAGCAGCTCCACCCCCGGCATTGCCGCTGCCTACCATTCCATCTCTTCCCATTCCCAAGGCTACATTGCCTCCACTGCCTTCCTTCCCAACACTGCCTAAAGCCGCATTGCCACCATTGCCAACCACCCCTTTAATCCCAGCACTGCCAAAGCCCACATTGCCTGCTTTCCCAAGCACCCAAATCCCATCTATGCCAAAACCAACATTGCCAACCATCCCCACTGCTCCCAAGGTCACTCTTCCTCCACTTCCTTCCACTCCATTGCCAACTATCCCGACTACGATGCCTTCAATCCCCACCATTCCAACAACAATTCCAACAATTCCTTCCCTGTTCCCTCCTCCATCAAATTAAACAGTTCTATCTAGTTCTGTTGCCATAGTGAAGATCCCACATTTGCATTTATCTACATCCTACTAGTTTATGGTTCTGTTTCAGAGGATTCTTTCTTTTCATGCACCGATGTTCATAGATGCAGAATTCATTTTCAGCTTCGCATGTGTGATGTTATATTTATATTGTTGTTTGCTCTGTTACTAATATATTTATGAAAATCATCTGTTTCTGTTATGAGCTCCTCTTGAATATCTTGTCTTGTGGGTATGAGATGAACCAAGGTTGAATCCAATCAAGCCATGCTTGAACATCGTATTTTTCAAAGCAAACACTGGAATAAAAGGCCGATCATCCACGAAACATTGAGAATCTTGACGGCTAATTTAATCGAAACAATTTCTACTTCAATCAAAAAATGATGAACTATTCTGAGTCTAGTTTGAATGATGCCCTGAAAAAAGAAAAGAAAAGAAACAGTATGGATCAATCTCATATGCAAATCGATTAGAATGGCTAAAGCATCAGGATATTTGAGCCAGAGGAGGCTGCAAGATTCTCATATACCCTACAACTTCCTAATTTATTAGGACCTGCTCTTTATAGGACAAACTGACAAAATTATAACATCAAGAAGATGACCAAGCGCATAAAGTATAGAGTAATTTCAGAAAATTAAATCAGGAATTTTGCAACTAGCCTAGGAACTGTTTCTTGTTACTTCATTTTTTTGTTGAGTTTCTGATTTTTTTATATTTGATAGATACATTTTATATAAGACCAAGTCAAAACACTAAGGGCCCGTTCGGTAATGTTTTTAGAGCTTGTTTTCTGTTTTTGTTTCCTGTTTTTCACAAAAACACGTTCGGTGCATCGTTTTCGTTTTCCCTCACAAAACGTTTTCTGAAAACAAATCTAACTTTGTGAACAAAAGTTGAAAATGAAAAAAAGTTGTTTTCAGTGATTTCATTTTCAGTGTTTTCCGAAGACACAAGAATGCATCCCATCAACAACTCTAGCTCTCTCTCTTGACAACCAATAAACCCACCAACAGGAACAACACCCATCTTCTCCAACCCAAAATAAACAAATCTGCAAATTAAGAAAAAAAAATACAGAGGAAGAAGAAGAAAAAAAAACAGAGACAAGAAGAAGAACCACCACATACCCAACTCAACCACCATCATCACCCAATCAAACCATCACAGCCATGGAAGGAAGGAGGAGTGGGTGTGGCCTGGGAAGGAAAGGAAGAAGAAAAGAGGAAGAAAAGGAGAAAAAAGAAACGGCCTGGGGAAGGAAAGGAAGAAGAAAAGGGGAAGAAAGTAGGAAAGAGGAAGAAAAAGAGAAAAAAGAAGCAGCCATGTGAAGGAAAAGAAGAAGAAAAAAGGAGGAAAGAGAGAAAAGGAGAAAAAGAAGAAAAAGAAAAAAAGGAAAAAAAGGAGATAAGGTAGTTTTTGAGCTTAATTTTTTTTTCATTGTTTACAATAATTTTAGCCTCTAAAAATATCAGAATTAAAAAAAATTAGAACTAAAATTAGCAAAAATACACCTGAAAAACAATTGTACTACCAGACACGTTTTCATTGTTTTTGTTTTCTAAAGATATTTTCTAATTAATCTACCAGACGCATTTTCATTTCCTGAAAATGCAAATTTGTTTTCTTGTTTTCATTCTCTGAAAATATTCTCAGAAAACATTCTCCGAAAACGTTACCAGACGGGCCCTAAATCTCTAGCAAAGATGCGACGTTGTTTCAGGTTGGATGGTCGCATTCGGCCAAGAGCGTCAGACCTCGACGCAATCATGATCATCTTTAGAGAAATTGTCCGTAGATATTCCGTCTGGACAATAGACGCACACAAAACTTAGATTACACGTTTAGCTGCAATAGCAGGAGGTTGAAAAATAAACAATAGACTTGTGAATTTCAATGATCCTAACGATCCATTTTAAATTCAATGATCATTATCGCAAATAAAAAATTACTCAAACTGGAAGCATTTTAGACATCTCATTGTGAAAAAATTAGATAGAAAAACATAGTGCTTGCAATAAAATCAATGATTTCAAATAGTTAAATGAAAATTTTATGGTTGATTTTTGGCAGGGCTGATCGTTAAAACCCAACAATGTTGGCAGAACTACTCACTTGTACAACAATTCAATATACTGAAAAATACCGAAATCTTTTCCTCTGTTTCTTTCTATGAATATTCAAGATTTTTTTTCTCTCATTCTTCTCTGTTAGCAAAATGTACAATGAAAAATAGTTAGGAAACCTTAGTTATACCTGGCTTAAGGCAACAGCAGTTCTAATGATTTCATCTAATCCGTCCCCGGAGAAGGGAGGATACCTCTTTATTGCATCCATTCTGCATAAGCAATACATTTAATCAAATGTTACTAGTACTGATTATCAGGAGAGCTCAAACAAAATAATAACACTTAAACGTAATAACATGTCATTAATCAATAATCTAAAATGTATCTGTATAATCTGTTGACACAGTGACCCTTACATCTTGACGACAATTCTTTGCCATGAAATTGGGAGAAACTGGGTCCTCCAATCACTGTTGACATCCTGACGCAGCACAAGCAACAAAGGTTTCAAACGAAAACCTTGAGTAACAAGAAATCTGGATTCCACCAGAAATTAAGAGTAATTCTCTTGGGATAAGTTTATTAAAATTTGAGATGATGAAAAACGTTCACCAAATCTGTCTAAATACACAGCTCTCAACCCTTGAGCTGCTAGGCGAGTTATTACATTAAAACTGAAAAACAGAATTTATTCCGAAAATTAACTACGAAACGTTGAATGCATTTTTGGAAGGCCAAACGACCTCAGGATGCCAAAATCCATCGTGGCGTCGTTCCCTTTCCGAAATGGTATTTTGCGTCCTAAGCAAAGCTCGGATGACAAATCTGCAAATTCCCGCTACGTCCTTTTTTCTAGGTCAACCGCGATAAAATCTGCCGTTTGTTCTACATCACATCCATCAAATCTGCTTAACCGAACCAGCAGAACTAAAGATTTAAGACAAAAAAATTGGGTTGCAACTTCAATGAAAGTGCAGTTTCTTGTTTTTCTGTTTCCTTTTTTTAAAATTTTTTCAGTAAAGGAATAGCAATATGAACTTGGAATATATCTTTTTATATATATTAGCGATAGTCTAAACTACTTACGGGGAGGGGATTTGAACTTGAGGCGGACACATTGCCTTGACCAACTTGCCTAACCAACATGTGCACAAGTTCACTTGTAGTATTAACTTGAGCAATAGATTGTGGAAATAGAAAGGTTACCAGGGGCTGGAGTGGAGACCAGAGTGAGATATAAGAGGTTTAGAGAGTTTTCAACACGAGAACGAAGAGCAAATAATGCAAGGGGAAAACAGGGTTATAGTTTAGCTTCTAAATTTTGTTTATTAATGATGCATCGATATATAAATTAGGTTCTAATTCTAAATGGCATTACATTACTTGACGTCTCCATCACAAATTTTGTTTAGTAATAAACTTGATAGTTCTTTGTCATAAATTCACCCGGCGAGAGTTGCCTCCAATCGTTGGTATCCACGAAATCTAACCAAACTGTCAAACACATGACACAAAAATAAAGTGGATTGCAACTTCAATGGAAAGTGCCTTTTTTTGTTTCTTTTTCAATAGAGATCGAATTGCCACTTCAATTTGGAGTTTTTAATTACTATTTATCCCGAAAAGACCCGCCAGCCATGCGTGTGGGATTAACTGAGGAGTTTGTTGTGATTGTGAAGGCGTGCCACTGTTGACAGTCAAAAACTCCAACAGATTGAGAGGGAAAAATGAAAAATACACCCAAGTATTGACTTTAAACAAAGCGATTATGAATTGGGTGGAAAACTGGCCCAATATAGATTCTTTTTTTCTTTTCTTTTTTGCCTTAGATTGAGTAAGGACTTCAATATTTATCTAGTACAACAAGTAGGAAGACAGAATGAAATACAAACTTGCATGTAGGCACGTAGAAGAAATAGAAGGAAGAAGATTGGAGCAAAAACAGATAAGTTTCATTCAATCTGATCAAAACAGCAACAGCTCCAATACAAATAGAGGCAACGCCTCTTTTGAGAGAGAGACTTTTTAGCAAAAACAGAAAACATCCTAGAGACTAGAGAGCACTCCACCGAAAGCATGACTCATTGAGGCAATAAACAAAACATGTCCTACATAAAGCATGGGCATGCTTTTAGAGCAACTCCACCCATTTGCCCTTAGCCATGGCAAGGGGGGAGCTAGGGCAGCCCCTATTCACGTGAATAGTAGCTGCCCCAGGGAAGGGGGTAAAAGGTGGAAAAGCCCTAAAAACCCAAAACAAAAAACCCAAAAACACAA
>NC_024126.1:17092641-17105841 GCF_000346735.1 Prunus mume | reverse complement strand
CGTCGGCCCAGCCCGAGTTGGTGGGTCCCACACCCCCCCGGGCCTGGGCTGCATGGCTGGAACGAGATTTTTGTTTTTTTCCCCCCTCCCCTCGGGCTGGGCTGCATGGCTGGAATAGCTCTTACAAAGTGAATAAAATATTAAACGCGGCTTTGAATTCGGTGGGTTTGGTTTAACTTTCAACAAGGCAAATGATTTCTTCAATCGAAAGCAAGCCATTGAGATGCCTGGAATTCTGGCAGAACAGCAAGAATAGCCGGAGGTTCTTACACCTTTGCTGTGAAAAAAGGCTTCTGTATTCGATAGTGGCAGTCCTAATGTTTTGGAGGCCTTAGGAGAACCACCAAAATATGGCTTTTTTACCCTTTGTATATATTTATCTGATTTTTTTCTGATAATTTTTATTAAAAAAAAGTTATATGAACTCAAAGTCATAATTGTAACCTAAAAAAGAAACAAACAGCATGTAATTCACATAACAACTTTATAAAATGCATTAAAACATCACTTAAATATCACTCATCTTGCATTTTTTGACGCCAAAGTGTCAATTAATTTTACATAATCAAAAGTTTCTACCATGTCTTTTTCAATGGATCCACAGCTAATTAAGCCATTCAATCTTTCTTCAATTGCTTGTGTTTTTTTTTTCTTTTGTCGAAACCTCAACTCAACTGTTTTACGCTCAGCAATAGAAACTCTTAAATAGATCATCCTTGTATTTTATTTCTTACCTTGTTCAACTAGGTTAACTTTTTTATTTATTAAAATTTTCCATTCAACTAGATTAATTGACTTAAGCTATAAGTTTAAATAATAATGGGCTGTTTGTTGAATTTAGTTTTACGATGAATAATTGGGATTTTTTTTACAATATTTGGGTCTAACATAATATTAATATAGTACATTTTTCAAAAATAACATACCTATGTAGGGGTGGTTGCGGTTCGGTAACCGCGAATTTTTACTCAAACCGCAAACCGACCGACTATTTGCGGTTTGGTGATTTTTGAAACCGCAAACCGACCGCGTTTTGCGGTTTACCGCATTGCGGTAAACCGCAAAATGCGGTCGGTTACCCCGAATTAGCGGTTTAAAACCGCGAGTTCTCAAGCATTCACAAAAATATAAATTCACAACATAAATAAATAAATACACAACCTCAATTTCTCAAACATATATAAATTCACAATCTCATCAACTTCTCAAGCATTCACAACCTAAGAAAATTAAAGTTACAATTCCAAGCATTCCAATTAAAGTTAAACTTCTCAAGCATTCCAATTCCAAATCCTTTAAAGTTATAAACCAAAAGGAAAATGCAAAGCAAAATGAATTAAAGTTACAACAAAAAAGAAAAATTCAATTCAAAGTTAATTAAAGTTACAAACTAAAAGGAAAATGCAATGCACCAATGTTACAAACTAAAGTTACAAACTCAAGTGTTGGTGGTGAGTGGATTTGAAGAACCCCGTTGTGTTGTTTGAGTACCAATGTTATTTACAAATAAAACAACATAGTGTAGTACATTTTATTATAAGAAGAAGCATAAATAACATTAGTATAAATAAACTAATTACTTACAAGTTGTCATATGTTCCATTTCCTTGTAAAATTCAACTTCATCATCCGTGTGGCTATACTTTGCGGTTTGCGGTAACCGCAAGTTTTGAAAATCAAATACCGCAACCGCAACCGCAAATGCGGTTCGGTTCTTAATACCGCAAATGCGGTTCGGTTTACCGCGATTGCGGTTTCATTGCGGTAAATTGTCGGTTGGTTTTTGTGGTTTTTCGGTTTTTCGGTTTAAAATGCCACCCCTATACCTATGTATATATAAAGGTTCATACAAATTGGGGCCCTCTCAATTTAGAGACCTAAACGGCGGCCTTACCAGTCTATGCCCAAGGCCTCCCCTCTATTCGAAGGCCTCGGATTGTGAGCTTTGAGTTTGAAGCTTTATTTTCAGTTTTTGGGTCGTTTGATTTGTTTGATTGTAGTTCTCCTTTGAGCTTGATTGCTGCTATTTATAAACGAGATCCTGCACGGGTGGTGAGTGAGGCTCCAATGATGAAGGCTGGCTCCATTATGGTTAAAAAAATAAAACAATTCCTCTACTTGCCACCAAATGGTGAGTGGGGTGGGTCGGAACGAATTAGTGCCAAAAAAGCAAGGATAAAACCGAGGGGTTTACCACAGTGGTGAGGTCCCTCCCCCTCCCCGTCCTTGGTCACCAGTTCGAATTCCAGGAAAAAGTGCCCCCTCCCCAATTCACTGCATTTCAAAAAAACAAAAGAAAAAAGAAAGGGATAAAAATATGAATAATGCTACTCTTACCACATTTGTATACCACTTCTTTATACCATCTTATGTGGCAGCTGAGGTGGACAGCCACATCAATTAAAATTATTTAATATTTTCTTTTCTTTTATGATTTATTCCCGTATTTGTTTTTCTAATTGCCTTAATTAAAATACGCTTAATTGATTTAATTGATGTGGCATATAATATTGACGTGCCACATCATGTGGTATAGAATTGTGGGATAAAAATGTGGTAAGTGCAGCATTACTCTAAAAATATAGACTCCTCCAAAACGAGCTCCTGCATGTTGTAAAGTCAATAATGGAGCTCAAAATGGTAGAACTCACTACTAATTGATTGAAGAATAATAATGATGTTTGTCTGCCAAACATTTGAGTGTGATGACAAAAAAGAAAGAGGAGAAGAATTTCAGAAATATCATAGAAAGATAAATGGAGAAGACTAGAGAATTCTGAGTTTTGATTTCAATCCACTAACTCTTACAAAGCAAGGCTCACTCTTATGTAAACAGATCACAGAGGGGCTTAACCGACTAACCACACAGCTTAGCTGTCTAACTAATACACGTGCTAAGTACCAGATTTGTAACAAACTTACTGACTTGCTAATCATAGTTAACATACTAACCATAGTTAACATTTTCCCTAGTAATTCTCTTAACCTAAGATAAGCACAATGTTGTGAGAAGATAGGACCATGTAGACCCTTTGTAATTACATCAGCAAGTTGTTCATCTGTCAAAACATACTAAACCAGCAAATCCTTCTTCTGCACTCGCTCCCTTACAAAATGGAAATCAATGTCCAAGTGTTTGATTCTGGAATGGTATACTGGATTTGAGCTAAGAGCCAACATAGACAGATTATCACAATATGCAACTGGAGGATCTGGCAGATACAGCTTCAAATATTTTAAAACCTGTCGAATCCAAGCCAAATCAGCAGTAGTATTGGCTAGAGCCCTATACTTTGCCTTTGTAGAACTTCTTGAAATAGAGCCTTGTTTCTTTGACTGCCAAGATATAGGATTGCTGCCCAAAAATATCACAAAACCTGTTGTAGACCTGCGAGTGTTGATGTCTCCTGCCCAGTCAGCATCACTATATGCAGAGAGTTGCATATCACCAGCTGTAAAACTCAGGCCATATTCTAAAGTACCTTTCACATATCTGAGAATCCTTTTCACCAAATGTCAATGAAGATTAGTAGGTTGATTCATGTATTGACACACAGAGTTAACAGAGTAAGCAAGGTCTGGTCTTGTAAAAGTCAAATATTGAAGAGCCCCTACAATGCTCCTAAACAATGTTGGATCAGTTAACACTTCACCAGACTCTTTTAACACCTGTGTATGTGGTTTACATGGAGTTGAGCAGGATCGACAAGAGTGCATCCCAGCTTTGTGAAGCAACTCTTTAGCATATTTGGACTGATTAACAAAAATATCACCATTGGAGGCATAGGATACTTGCAAGCCGAGAAAGAATTTAAGCTTACCCAAGTCCTTCATTTCAAATACAGAACTTAACTCATCAATCACAAGCTGAACCATCTTCTCATTAGAACCTGTGAGAATAATATCATCAACGTAGAGTAAAAGGATCACAACCTCTGAGTCTGAATGTCTAACAAAAAGACTAGGATCAGACTGTGAAGCTTGAAAACCTATAGCTGGTAAGTATCCAGTGAATTTGACATTCCAAGCCCTTGGAGCTTGCTTCAAACCATACAATGATTTCTTAAGCTTACATACAAAATCAAGATAACGTGGATCTGCAAACCCTTGTGGCTGTTTCATAAACACTTCTTCTTCCAATTCGCCATGTAAAAAGGCGTTCTTAGCATCAAGTTGTCTTAACTGCCATTTATTCATTGTAGCTAGACTCAGTATTAACCTGACAGTCTGAGCAACCAACCGAGCTTTATGTCTAACTATAGAACCATCAGAATTCCTTTTTATCGTATAAATCCACTTACTGCCAACATTCCAGGATTAGGAACCAGACTCCAAGTACCTTGCATATGCAAGGCGTCAATTCTTGCATGGCCTATTTCCATTGTGGAGAAAACAAGGCTACCTTATACCTTGCAGGTTCATCTAATTCAATATGAGCATTCAAACATGTATAATACCCCCACATAGTTAGGAAACTGTTTCTTCTGTACTATGTCATCCCTAATTCTAGTATGCATGGGATGAATATTAATAGGACCAATAGGTAAAGAAGCAGATAAGGATGTACCCGAAGATGAATGCTCAAGAGGAGGTAAAACTGGCAGGTGATGATCACCTAAAAGGGGATGATCCACCTCTGGAACAAGAACTGAATCTGAACCACCTAATTGCACAACTGGAGATGCAGAAATAGAAGATGATGTTGAAGGAGCTATTGATGTGACTGTGATAACCCGAGGTGTAACTTCTTGCAAAGGCAAAGGAAAAAGAATAGGTGGCATTGCTACTTGGGATTCAGAAACAGCAGTCGTTGAACTGAGCAATAATGACTTGAAAGGCCAAACAGATTAATCATGAATCATATGTCTGGAGATGACAAATTTGTCCTTGGCGATATCATAACACAAAACACCTTTATACCCTGAAGAATAACCCAAAAATACACATTGAGTGGTTCGAGGTTGAAACTTGCACATCAGAAGGTCTGAGATATGGATATACAGCAGTGCCAAATATTTTTAAAAACTGTAACTCTGGTTGCTTGCCATACAATCGAAAATAAGGAGCTTGATGCTTTAAGGACTGACTTGGCATTCTGTTATTAAGTAGACTGCATGTGCAAGAGAATGATACCAAAACTGTCCAGGCATATTAGCAGCAGTCAAAAGAGTTAGAGCAGTCTCTATAATGTCTGTTTTTCCTCTCAGCCATACCATTCTGCTATAGGGTGTATAGACATGTAATTTGATGCAGAATACTATGACTGGCAAGGAAGTCAGTAAATGTTTGGCTAATATACTCACCACCACCATCACTCTGAAAATGCTGAATTTTAGCATTAAATTGAGTCTGAACCAAAGCAAAGAATTTGAGAAACTTGGAGAACACCTCAGATTTATTAAAAATGGGATATATCCATACAAAGCCAGTACACTCATCTAAGAAGAGTACAAAATATCGAAAGCCATGAATGGACTTAAAATGAGAAGGCCCCCAGACATCACTATGTATCTTAGAAAAAGGAATATCTGACTTAACATGAACACTAGAAAAGGGCAGCTTGTGCATCTTTCCTTAAAGACATGAAAGACACAAATCAAACTGTGCATCTTCTAAAACAACCATGTTGGAATCTTTAAGCATAAGCTTCACCACCTCATTTGTTGGATGACCCAATCTCTAATGCCATGTGGTAGAACTCACATGCTGACCAAGATAAGCTGTTGGATTGGAAAACGAAAACCGAGCAGATGGAACTTTACAAGGAATATGATATAAGCCATTATGGCTAGAGCCCTTTAGAAGAGTTGCCTTTGTTGTCTTTTCCTGTATACAGAAACCAGCAGAATCAAAGCTTATGATACAATGATTATTTTTGCATAACTGGTTCACAAATAAAAGATTTGCAGAGAGCTTGGGAACATGAAAACAGAAGGCATTTTAAGAGAAATAGAAGCACAAGACAAAGGAGTAGTGCCAATATTTGTTCTATTCAGACCTTCACCATTCCCCACGGTCACTTGATCAGCGGAATCATAGGGGTAACATTGTGCAAAGTAGAGACATCAGCAACCATATGATGAGAAGCTCTACTATCTGCAATCCAAACATGATCTGCCATCTCTTGTCTCGAATGAGTTGTTATTGGAGCATAAGCATGTGTAGGCATATAAGAACTGTGAGCTGCCATAGCAGAGATAGTGGATGAAGGAGCTTGACCTTGATAGACATAATTTGAGCGATGGAAGCAATCCAAAGCACCATGACCCTTCTTACCACAAATTTGGCAAGCAATAATTGACCCAGAAATCTTAGAACTGTCATCACTATGACGATGATAACAATTCACGGTAGTATCGCCACGTTTGCCACAAATTTGGCATTCTGGAACAACATAAAATTTAGAAGAAGAGTCCCCAAATCTTGCTTGAGCACCAGAAAACCCACTATGAAAATTGGAACTTGGATACCGAGTCTGTGAAAACCGATCACGTCCAAAGGCAAAACCTCTACCATTACCAGAAGAAAAACCACAACCATTGCCAGAGAAAGATTAAGAACCAGAGACTCTATTATGAAAACCAGAAGCATCATGAGAACCCATATAGGCAACAGACGGAGTGAAAAGTAAACCCATACCAGTAGAAGAAGAACCAGGATGCTGCAACACCTGACCATGAGAAGAGGTAGAAGACATATACAGAGCATGATGAGTAAGAATCCGAGCTTCTGCAGTCTATTCCGCAGCAAGCAATTGAGCACGAAAATCTTTCAGGGAGATCAACAAGTCACGAGCAATGAGAACTGTCTTTATAATGTCATACTCCGAAGACAACCCATTTAATACGGTGATCATAAAATCAACATCTAAAATTGGCACCCTAGCGAGAGCCAACTTATCACGAATGTGTTTAAGCTGAAGAAGAAACCGCTCAATGGAGTCGGCACCTTTCTGAGCAGTCTGCAGCTCAGTTTTGCGATGATTAATCTGAGATTGTGATACAGTAGCATAGCGGTCAGAAAGTTGAAGCCATGCCTCGCGAGCGGTCTTGCTGCCAATGACATATTCTAATGCCTTATCAAAGAGAGTGGCAATCAGAAAACTCAAGAGAGACTTATCAGTACGCAACCAATCCCTATAAGCATCCGTGACCTCTGAAGTAACGCTTTCATCAAGAATCGCAAATTTGGGGGGAGGAACAAGCGAGCCATCAAAATGGCCAAAGAGATCATATCCTTGGAGTAGAGATTCAATCTGAAAGCTCCACTTAAGAAAGTTGTCATCACCAAGACGAATAATAACCATACCCAAGAGACCTTCAACCTTGATTGATGAAGATGACGCCATGAGAAGTAGTAAATCCTGAAGTGCAACAAATCCCTAAATTCAAGAAATCCATAATTGTAGAATGAAATGAAGATTTGAAGAATGAAAGAACAAATTGAAGAGTCGAAGAACAATTTAAAGAATTGAAGAATGAAAGAACAAACGAAAGAATTGAAGCAGAATTTGACGAAGAGAAGAATTGAAGAGCGGAAGCAAGAGGATCAAGAAAGAGCATGAGCGATGCTGGCTCTTGATACCATAATGATAGAAAAGAAAGAGGAGAAGAATTTCAGAAATATCAGAGAAAGATAAATGGAGAATACTAGAGAATTCTGAGTTTTGATTTCAATCAACTAACTCTTACAAAGCAAGGACCACTCTTATGTAAACAGATCACAGAGGGGCTTAACCAACTAACCACACAGCTTAGCTGTCTAACTAATACACGTGCTAAGTACCAGATTTGTAACAAACTTACTGACTTGCTAATCATAGTTAACATACTAACCATAGTTAACAGAGTGAAGCCAAATGCTTGTGAGTGAATAGCCAATGTTTTGGCCTATAAATAGACATCTCCATCAGTAGAAAAGATATCTCTCCAAAAAAAGGATGAGAGCACACCAAGTGAGAATGAAAGAAAACCCTAGCAGAGAAGGAAGAAAGAAGAAGAGTGAGAGCAGAGAGCAGAGAGAAAAATCAGTGAGCCAGTGAGATTGTAAACACTAAAGATGTAGCCCTATTATTTTACATAGTGAAAAGTTACTGCTACTGCTCTCCAAGGATATAGGCATGGCCGAACCTCATTAAACATTGTGTCTCATTTACTTTACGTGCAGCTCAATATTCTCGCATATCCCGTTTATTTTACAACACGTTATCAGCACGAGAAGCTATCGGGTATAACTTTCTGTGCTGCACTATTATTTATACTACTAACCATTGTGTTGATGGAAGGAAGAAAAGTAGTAGAGGAGTTGTGGTCTAGTAGAGAGAGGAAGCTACTAGCTTTTATAAGAGAGAGATATATGAGCAAAGCCACCGAATAATGATAAGCTTTATGTCTCTTTACCTTATTCATTTATTTTATTGATATTCTATACTATTCAATACCACTTCCTCATGCTTGACCATATAAAGAGAGTTTGTACTAGTGGCAGGTGAGAAAGCAACAAGATTGGAAGCATACACATATGCACAAAGACCACTTTAACTTGGTAATGATGGTCCATGTTGATTGCACTTTGATATGACCACTATATATATTGACATATATATGATATGAATATGGAATGATGATTTGATGAGCATATAATATACTATATTTATTTACTTTCCTATTACTAACCACTAATAAAATGGACCCTTAATAATACTAGCATATTACCAGTAGGAGGCCATTAGTAATACTAAGAGTCCATTTTATTAGTGGTTAGTAATAGGAAAGTAAATAAATATAGTATATTATATTCTCATCAAATCATCATTCCATATTCGTATTATATATATATATTTATCAATATATATATATAGTGGTCATATCAAAGTGCAATCAACATGGACCATCATTACCAAGTTAAAGTGGTCTTTGTGCATATGTGTATGCTTCCAATCTTGTTGCTTTCTCACTTGCCACTAGTACAAACTCTCTTTGTATGATCAAGCATGAGGAAGTGGTATATTGAATAGTATAGAATATCAATAAAATAAATGAATAAGGTAAAGACACATAAAGCTTATCATTTTTCGGTGGCTTTGCTCATATATCTCTCTCTTATAAAAGTCAGCAGCTTCCTCTCTCTAGCAGACCACAGCTCCTCTACTACTTTTCTTCTTTCCATCAACATATTTTTCTTACTTTATTGTAAGGTGGCGGTTTTATCCCCACATTTACTTTATTTACAATATGGTGTAGTTTTATTACCAATACAACAATATTTATTTCAAAGTGTAGCTCGGGTTTATCGTCTACACAACTGCCTTTACTTTTTATTTAAAAGTATGGAGTAGAATTAGTGCCCATACAAGCACATTTACTTTATCACACATTTACTTTATTATTTAAAGAATGGTGTGGAATTAATGTCCATACAACAAGCAATTTAATTTATGAATTTATTTAACCGCACATTTACCTTTATTTAAAGTATGGTGCGGGTTTATCTTCCATACCAGCAATTTATTTACAAACAATTTATTTTATGAATTAATTGTGTGATATGATGAGTTTTAAAGCATATAAAGATCATGAATAGAAGTTCATTGATCCTCATCATACAATTACATCAGGACCTGAAGATCCTTGATGATGATAATGATATGAGAGCTTGCAGTCTCTCCGGTACTATATTTGTAAACAAATGATCGGACCTGAAGATCCTTGATCCTTGACAAGTAAATAAGGACCTGGAGTTCCTTGATACCGTATTGTTTAACAATATAATACACATGAATAATAACTGTACTGACAAAGGTACTGTACGCATGAATAGACACATATTCATGACTTGATGAATAATACCATATACATGAATAGTAATGTATATATAAATATTAACCATTTTAAGTAAACCGGCATTATATACAAAAGGGAACCGACCCCAAAAAATATGTTTCCTTTATTTTAATACATATGCCACAAGCACAATATAGTACCGGTCCGGTCCATATAATCCGGCCTATTGGAGAGAACTTGTCCAATTTGAATCTTCATTGGAGATGAAGATGCCCTAACTCTGGCAGTCTCCTCTTCATTTTCCGATGGCAGCCTCTAACCCTGGCACTGTTAGTTTGAAGCTCCTCATTGACACAACGCGCAATAAAGTCCTGTTTGCTGAAGCGGGTAAGGACTTTGTGGACTTTCTCTTCACTCTCCTGTCTCTTTCGGCTGGTACTATCATCAGGCTGCTCTCTAAGGATTGCCATGGTTGGTAGCTTAGGCAAACTTTATGAGAGCGTTGAAACTCTCAACGATGAATATTTGCAGCCCAATCTTAACAAAGACACCCTCCTGAAACCAAAAGAACCTGTTGCTGCTGGACCTAACCTCCTTGGTTTGTTAACCGATGTCAAATCTGATGCTCGAAACACGATCTACCATTGTTCGAATAGTAGTTGCTACTACCGCAACTCTCATGTGGCTGACAATCCTAAAGCCATATGTCCAGGGTGCAAGTACTACATGAAGACCGCCGCTACTTATGTTGCTTCACCGACTAGTGAGGTACAGGCTACTTATTCCGGTGCTGGCAAGGTAGGGTATGTGAAGGGCCTCGTTACATACATGATAATGGATGATCTCGAAGTGAAGCCTTTGTCTACTATTTCTTGTATCACTTTGCTCAGCCGGTTCAGTGTTAAGGATGTTGGTGTCCTTGAAGAGAAGGTGGTTGATCTAGGAATGGATGAGGTACGTCAGACCAATTTCTTTATTAACGGTGTGATCTATCTTATCTGTGCCTATATCGGTTATGCACTCCTTTTCGATTGTTTGCCTTCATGAATTGTCTTGATTGACATGGGAGGGGGATTCGAACATGAGACATGTTCCATTTTAGGAAAGAGCTGATGAGGGTCGCCCACCGTATGCTCGACTAAATGCCCCAACCAGTTGCTGCTGTCTGTGCGCTACTTTAAGCCCAGCTGCGTGCGCTGGCTTCCTTTTTGTTTTTTAAACGCTTGGCCTGCCGCTTTGTCTATCATTATGATCAAAGTGGACATGGCTGTGGACATGCTATTTGACCTGCATTTTAGCCTATGAAGGCTATATTGGTTGCTGTTTGACATGCAATACTCATACATCATGATTTTCTATGTCAGTAAACTTGTGTGTTAGACCCAAACTAGGTTCAAATTTATAACAGATACAAAAATAGTAGCATATTCATGAGCCAATTAAAGTCGTAGAACACATGAATATGTGTAATGACATGGATGAAAGGGGGTTTGTGTTTTACCATAAATTATGAATGCAAGTGTAACCATTTTAATTTTTGGAGTTATTTTTGTCTAAAAAATATAGAAACTTTTACACGTTGACCCTATAGAGTAAAAATCCTGGATCCGCCACTGTATAAGTGGTAAGTTGGTAACACATAACGATCTTTGATATGTTTTCCAAAGAAGGTTTTGATCTGATAGTTTTCCCTTTCTAAGTTGTACCCTTGGGGACTATTTATACATAGTTAATTGTATATACGTGTTCTATAATTGTTTTCATCTGATGCCCTTTGAAAATTTTCAATTTCTTTGTTTGTGATACATAAATCAAGGAGGGAAACAGTGGGGAAATAAATCTGAGCTTGCTTAAAGACACAAATTTTTCTGTGGTTTTGAGTCGTGAACCAATTCATCATTTTCTTGAGTTTGCTTAAATAAATCTGAACTTTCAATTCTATTTGGTTATAGCTGGATTATTCCAGAGACAAATTCTCTAAGTTGTAACCTAGCTAATTTGACACAACTCTACTGTCATTTTATTCAGATTAACAATCATTTTTGTTTTGCTTTATTTTTAGGGTGTGAAACTACTAAAGGCATCATTGCAGACAAAGTCAGTTCTCACCCATGTGTTCCTTAGATAGAATATCAATGCAGCATGAGCACCTCAACTTAGCACCTCTGGAATTGACATTCTGAAGCTTCTCTAAGATGTTTCTGTAGTCTGTTATTACCTGGTTATTTTGGAAGTCTTCACAGATCTGCTGCTTAAATGAGATGCAATGTCGTTCTTTTCAGATTATTTGCCCCCAATTTTTTTATTTATGATGTTTTGGATTTTCAAATTATGTCCACGCCTTGCAAAAATCTTATGAAATTGTAAGGATTATAAGCAGGCTGCGAGCTCTTCTACTGCGAGCCGGAGAGTGTGTATGCATATAGCAAAGCCACATAAAAGGAACCAATGTTGAGTCCAATCAACCCATACTTGAGGATGGTCTTTCTAATTTAACACCTTAATCAAAACAATTTCTACTCCAACTAGAATATATATTCAAAATGTGTGGATGTGAAGAAATGTCTCGCATTGGTTAGTTAACAAACCTTTGAATGGCTTATAAGGAATTAGGCTACTTTTCCATTGACAATTAATTTTAGGGTGGATCCTCAATTTCCTTCATGGTATTAAATTCAGTATTGCCCACGCATGAAGCCCAACAATCACGTGCTCAACGCCAGTGCCGTCCCTGAGATTTTGAGGGCCCTGTGCGAAACTTAAATTGGGCCTCGCATAATCTAATACGAAAATACTATAAAAATTCAAGAAATAACCAATTCTAAACTTTTCTTCAGCTGATTCAGGAATTGATTGGGATGGCTCCATTGTTTATATCATGGATCGTCTCATTACTTCCACGAAAAGCTAAACTATATTTTCCAAGATATTTCACAATTGAAATTAATCTTTTTAATAAGTTCCTTCAATGCTCTTTCTTTTTCTTGATTCGGTTTTGAACAACTCCATCAATTGTTTTATTTTTCTGCAATCTAATACGAAAATCAATCCAAGTGCTCATATGATTAATATGTTCAATACTTGTCTCATGCTCTTTAAGTCTGCCACTAAGATGTATCCAATCTTTAAATCCCTCATTTGCTAACTGACTTTTTTGAGGCCCTTTTTTAAATAACTTACAACAAAAACAAAATACTTTGTTAAGATCCTTTGAATACACTAGCCAATCTCTATCATGTTGCTCTCCATTTGGCAAATAACGAGTGTAAAATGTTGAAGAGAAACGTCTATGTAAATGATCTTTAGGACCTTTTCCTATTAATAGATCTCTTACAGGACCTTTTTCCACTAATAGGTCACAGAATTTGGGATCAATATTATCCCAATTTCTTGGATCATAAATATCCAATGGAATGGA
>NC_024126.1:17051356-17092114 GCF_000346735.1 Prunus mume | reverse complement strand
ATGAAGCTTTTTTCATGGTGTTTTGAATGAAGAAAGTACTTTTCTTGGAGGAGAAAACCTTTTTTATTTTATTTTTGAGAACGTTTGGGGGATATATCATATATATTCCTCCTTTGGTGGGGTTAAGCTTCCGCGTTGCCTGTTTGTAAAAGGCTCTCTATTTTTTTATTTTATTTAAATTTTATAATTATGTAAGTAGAACGACCTCAAGGAGCATCAAACTCGGGCCCTTTTACGAAAGAGGCATGCGCTCCATCCAACTCCCCTGAAAACGCTATTGTGCAAATATCCAAACGCTATACTATATATACGATTCATATAATATTAATATATATAATATAAAGAAATTTTTTTTCGGGGGCCCTGTGCGGTGGCGCCACTTGCACCACCCTAGGGCCGCCCCTGCTCAACGCCACTCAATATATGCATTATCCATGTGTTAGGCTTGAAATTTCGTCATACTGCTAAGGCGTGTAATGATGTAAAGAAATGGCTCGCATCGAAAATTTAACAAACCTTTGAAGAACCCTGTTTGGTTCATGGGAAATGAGACTTGGGGATAGGAAATCAATTGATTTCCTATGTTTGGTAAATCCAGACATTGGAAATCGTTGTCTGGTCCATGAGAAAGTAAAGGGGAAAGTGAAACCATCATCTCAATTTGAGTTTTGTTTTCCCTCTTCATGGGAAAGTTTGGGAAAATGAGCCAATATTAAGTAAACATTTTTCAAGACCATTTTGTCCCCATTAACAATTTAGAATTACAATATATCATTAAATGCTTTCTTTTTTTATTTGATTTAATATGGGTATAATTGAAAATTTATATAAACTTTGTTTTTCATTCATACTCAAAACAAACATAGGAAAGGAAATAAAGTGATATCTCTCAGTTACTTTCCCAGCATTACCAAATGTGGGAAATGAATCTTCTATTTCCTATCCATTGGGAAATGACATGGGAAATGATTTCCCCTCAAATTCGTTCCGTGAACCAAACGGGGCCTATAAGGAATTGGACTACTTTTGAAGTGGAATCTCAACTTCATTCATTTTAAAACTCATTCACATATTGAGATCGACAAGTTCCAAATAGCTTTTGTTAACCTAATTTGAAACATTTGAGAATCTATCTACCAAACCTTTCCTTTTTATACATACGTCAGTAAGAGGGCAATCCTTGAAAGAAAGAAAAAAAAGTACGAGGGCAATCACCACATACAATGCACCAATTATAGCATTACATACGTTAGTAAGAGGGCTTCATATTCCATACTTAACACATTTAAATATATGGATATGCAGCGGCCACCAAATTCAATGCTTTGCATTGGAATATGAAGAGTCATTTCAACCTTCATGTACCACTATTAATACTCTAGAGAACTCTAAGGATTAGTAATTGCTCCATCATTGGCTGGACTCCCATGGAACCAAACATATATTTTATACAACCTCCAAGTTGACACTTATTACCTTCTCATTTTTTCGATGGCAACCTCTAGGTCTGGCACTGTTAGTTTGAAGCTCCTCGTTGACACAACTCGCAATAAAGTCCTGTTCGCTGAAGCGGGTAAGGACTTTGTGGATTTTCTCTTCACTCTCCTGTCTCTTCCCGCTGGCACTATCATTAGGCTGCTCTCGAAGGAAGCCATGGTTGGTAGCTTAGGCAAACTTTATGAGAGCGTTGAAACTCTCAACGATGAATATTTGCAACCCAATCTTAAAAAAGACGCCCTCCTGAAACCAAAAGAACCTGTTGCTGCTGGACCTAACATCCTTGGTTTGTTAACCGATGTCAAATCCGATGCTAGAAAGATGATCTATATGTGTTCGAATTCGAATAGTAGAAACCATGGTTATGTGGCTGAAGACCCTAAGGCCAAATGTCCTAACTGCAATTACTCCATCTCCACCGCCGCTACTTATGTTGCTTCACCGACTGCTGCGGTGCAAACTACTTATTCCAGTAAGGTAGGGTATGTGAAAGGCCTTGTTACATACATGATAATGGATGATCTGGAAGTGAAGCCTATGTCTACTATTTCTGGTATCAGCCTGCTCAACAGGTTCAGTGTTAAGGATGTCGGGGTCCTTGAGGAGAAGGTTGTTGATCTAGGCATGAATGAGGTACGTCGGCAAATTTTTTTATTAACTGTGTGCTCGATCCATGGTCTGCCTGGCCCACTTGCATCTCCAACCCTTCTTTGTACTTCTATGTTTTTTCTGTGCCTATATTGGATATGCACCCCTTTGGACCCTTTGCTTTCGTGGATACCAATTTTTTTTCTTGATCGACATAGAGAGGGGGATTCGAACTTGAGATTGGAAAGACAAAATACAAAATAGGAATTGCATCTTCAAAGTGGTAACACATAACGATAAGTACTCCAAACAATAGTTTGATCAGATAGTTTTCCCTTTCTAGCCCTAAAATAAAACCTAGGATTGGGTTTTCTTTCCATCCCTGTTTTCATTTGATGGACATGTTTTGAGTCCTGAACCATGGTTTGAGTCTTGTTCCAATTCAACTTTTTTTTTTTTTTTTTTTTATTTGGTTAAATAATCTGAATTTTCAATTCTATTTGGTTCTAGCTTGAGATATATTCTCTAAGTCGTAATCTAGCTTTTGTTCACATTAACAATGTTTTTTTGTTTTGCTTTCTTAGGGTGTGAAACTGCTTAAGGGGTCGTTGGAGTCAAAGTCAGTTCTCACCCATGTGTTCCTTAGGGGGAATGTCAATGCAGCTTAGCACCTCAAGTACTGGAGTTGACATTCTGAAGCTTCTGTAAGACGTTTCTTTTTTAGCTGTTTTAATTTGTTTTGCCTCGTTATTTTGGATGGCTAGCGCATCACAGATCTGCTGCTTAAATGATGAGATGCAATGCCTTTCTTTTTGGATTATTCAAACCCTTTTTTATGATGTTTTGGATTTTCAATTCATGCCTTGCAAAATCTTATGAAATTTGGATTAGAAGCTGATTTCGAGCTCTTGTTGTGGGACTGAAAGCCTATGATGTTATTCTCTCATTTGGACGTCCGCACATGATTATCGTGTGGACGCTATTGTAAACAGGAAGGAAATGAGGAAGGAGTGGTAAAAAAATACATGACGCGGTAATAACGTCTAGACGTCCGTATAGGGGAATTTCTATATATATAGCAAAGTCAAATGAAATGAACCAATGTTGAGTCCAATCAACCCATACTTGAGCATGGTCTTTCGAATTCAATACCATAACAATACAATTTTTACTCCAATGTAGAAAATATATATATACAAAATTCAAATTCAAATTTATTTCACTCAGTAACATGACCAATATATGTTGCGAGTGCTTTTATACATATTTTTTCCGGAGTTTTTTCAACCTAAATTGAAACGGGCCCCATGATATGTTTTTTTGCTCTTAATTTGGCATGTAGATGACTTGTGGCTTGCGTGAGTTTGAAAAGCCTTTCTTGTGAGTTGGTTAACTTATTTGCAACCAATTAATTAATTATAAGTTAGGGAGGTAAACTAACTAATGCTTTTTCCCACTTCATCCAACCACAACTCATCAAACTCATTGTTTCTGTCTATATAAAGCCAATGGAGACACTCTCCTCTTCACAACAAGAAACAACATTTGAATTATTAGATTTGCTTACCACCTCCTTCAAGCTTTACTCTCCTCTCAACTTCAACCATGGCTTTTCCCAAGCTTTGCTTTGTTTTCTCTTTCGTGGTGGTATTGGTCTCGAGCACCCAAATGAGCCAAGCAGCTCGCCACCTTTTGGACACACCAGCAGCAGCTCCACCGCCAGCACTGGCAATCCCTACAATCCCATCTCTACCAAACCCCACACTGCCCCCATTGCCCTCGCTACCAACACTGCCCTCGAACCCCTCCTTGCCTACACTTCCCACTGCCCCAACTCTGCCAAAGCCCACATTGCCTACCTTGCCCACAGCATTACCTCCATTGCCAGCCAACCCACAATTGCCCACATTCCCAACAACATTCCCTCCAATCCCCACCATTAATATTCCTTCGACAATTCCAACAATTCCCTTCTTCTCCCCACCCCCATCAAAATGAGCCACTTGAGATATACATATCAATCTCTGGTACCCCACGTTTACTATTATTACTATGTATCAAGATCTAAATTCTTGGATATGCTGGAGAGAGTCTTCAGAAGTCCCAGAACATACGATATGGTTCTTGTGTTTCATTGTAGCTCATTAGATTATATATACAGTAAGCTTGTGTCAGATAGAGCTTGTGAGGACGTTATTTTATATGAATTCTTTGCTGTACTTGTGAGGATGTCAGAGTGCTTATCTTTTCATTACCTATGACAGTATTTGTTGTTTTAATTCTTGTTATTAATATCATAATACTATCCAAATGCTTACTGCTGAACCCAACCCTTTTTTTTTTTTTTTTTTTTTTTTTTTTGGTTGGATCTGAACCTGAACCTGAACCTTAAACTCTAAAATAAAGAGGATAATGCAAAACAAACTAATAAATTATAATAATTGTCAAGATACATATAATTATAATAAATTATAAAAAGCCTAATCAACTAGAAGGAAAGACGCAAAAATTAGTTAAAGGCTAATTATTTAAGTCGTGACCTTTTACCAACAAAAGTTTATATAATTATGGAAGATTCAAAGAGAAAAACTTGCCCGAAACCCAAAATTAATTGAACTGCGTAGATTTGGTCGATGTTGTTTGCAATAGGCATATACATTCACAAAATAATGCGAAAAGCATCTCAGCTCAAACAACTCATCTCATGATAAGGGATGAGGTAGCTTACGAAAAGAATATCATCAAGAGTTGTTCTTGCCTATCCATTTGGTGCTTTGCAACTGTCTGTTATAGGAGTGGACTCTGTTCGGTTAAACATACTGAGAGGCAATCGCCCACTAAATTGGCGCTATCAGTATAACAAATCTCGAAATTACATCAAACCGCCACTCATGTCAACCGACCACAGTTAGCTCCCCGAACAAACAGATTGGTGCGGTTCGATTTTGGTTTTCAGAACAAGGACGATAAATCACGGAAGAAGAAGGCTAGGGTTATCCATTCGGGTGGGCTGATTACTATCCAGGGGTCAAACTAATTTTAGGAAAAAAAAAAAAAAAAGAAGAAGAACCGCGTATAACCTTGTGGTTAGGCGTCTCGTGTCAACACAAGTCTAGCCGGCCGGCTATACTATTTAAAAAAAAAAATCTATTTATAAAGAAAAAAAATAAAAAAAGGTGTATCGTCGTGCGGCTATACTATTTTTAGAAGAAGAAAAATAACTGTGTATCGTCGTGTGGCTATACTATTTACACACTTAAAAAACAGAGGTCACGATTAGGCGCAATAAGTATAGCCGCCCGGCTATACTATTTTTAAGAAAAAAATTAAAAAACGTAAGAAGGTAAAAAGGGACCTCTTTAAAACTTAAAAGTTAGGTCACTATATAATATTTTAATATATATTATTTTTATTCAATACCAATGAAGAAGATACGTACAATTAATTAATATTATACTTGACCCATAAGTTGTTAAGCTTTTCAAATATTCACCATTCAAAAGATTTACCAATACAAGTACAAGTGTAAATTCTCTGGCGTGAAGCTATCTCTAACCGCAGAGCATATCAATAATCAAAATGTATTGTTAATTAGGAGTACAATTTCAAGGGCATCTAATGTCCACCCAAATTGAGGATTAGTATCCTAGGGTAAGGGATGCTTGCAGCTGAAGCAATCATCTGGACTTCCCAAGCCATGTAAAGGATCCAACGGCAGAACCATTATGTGGGTCCCATGATACTTTTTCTGCTTCAAAATTTGGTTACTTCCGCAGCCACAACTGGCATACATATGACTAATAAGATTTGTTGTGGCTTAGGTGAGTTTAATAAGCCTTTCTTTTGAGCTAGTTTGGCTTTGAGTTTGAAACCAACTGTAAATCAAAGTTGGGAAGGTGAACTACCATTGCTTTTTACCTTTTTTTCCCACTTCCTACAACCACAACTCATCAAACTCATGTAGATGCTTCCTACCTATTGGTTTTAAATTCTCTATAAAAACCCAATGGAGGCTTTCTACTCTTCACAACAAGAAACAACATTTTAATTAAGAGAGATTTGCCTACAATACAACTAGCAGCTTCTTAAAACTCAGCCATGGCTTTTCCCAAGCCCTTCTTCATTCTGTCTTTGGTGGTGATTTTGTCACTCTCAAACACCCATATGACTGAAGCAGCTCGCCACCTTTTGGACACACCGGCAGCAGCTCCACCTCCAGCATTGGCATTCCCTACAATCCCATCTCTGCCAAAACAAACACTGCCTCCATTGCCTTCAATACCAACACTTCCCAAGCCCTCGAACACCTTGCCTACATTTCCAACAGTCCCAACTCTGCCCAAGGCCACATTGCCTCCATTGCCCTCTACCCCATTGCCTACCCTTCCAACTACTCTGCCTCCATTGCCAAGCTCTCAAATGCCTTCTTTGCCAAAACCTTCAGCATTGCCTACGTTGCCCACAACACTACCTCCATTGCCAGCCAATCCACTGCCCTCTCTCCAAATCCCAACAACAATCCCTTCTATCCCCACTATTCCATCAACATTTCCGACCATTTCATTCCTCTCCCCACCCCCATCAAATTAATTAAACCATTTGAGATTTGAGATATATGGATTGATCTCTTTATGCTTGCTAGGTCCTACAACCATCTAATTTCTTGTATTTCTCGTGTCAGAGAGCTTGTGAGGATGCTATTTTTCACGAATTCTTTCTTGTTGGGTTTCATGTATCTTCATGATATCTATATATTCTAGTGTTGCTCTTTTTTTTTTTCTTTTTTTCAGTTACAACAGTGTTTGTTTTGCATTCTTGCAATCTTGTTATAACTCTTGTATTATCAAAAGGCTTATCGATTCATCCCGCCACATAATCTTCGTCACTTTGTCATCGAAATGCTACTGGTCATGCCATGGACTATATAAAGTGGAAAAACAAATCAACAACAATTTCATTAACTACTGCCATGGCCATGGGCTCAAAGTTGATCCCGACTGGCCATTTACTAACTAAATTAATCTACCCCACAATTCCAATGCATTGAATAAACAAAAACCAGTTGGGTTGATTTCCCTTTAGCCGTTCACATTCCTGGCTCAGGGTAAGTAATCTTTCTCGTCTAACAACAAATTCCACTGCCTCATTGCCATTTTCATACGCAATTAATCATACTGCAAATTTACATTATATCCAATGCTCCAACATGGTGGCTCATCCATATTTGTAGGTAATTACAATGTTCACTAACTAATTGTAAACTCATAAAGGTATCAAATTGTTTAGCTCAGCCCTAGAGATCTAATCTATAAGATTTGACGTTCTATATAGATCTTGATGCTGGATTTTCAAAAATTGTTTTGTTTAAGGACACATGAAGAACAGTGCAACCCACTGCTCTCCCTGAACAAGCACCCAAAAATGAAATTGCATGTCTCGGTCCAATAAGGAAACCAAAGGGCCCATTTGATAACTATTTCAATTTTAGTTTTTAGTTTTTGTTCTAGAGTATAGAGGAAAAAGAGGGAGAATGGAAGGGAGAATGAGAGTGGAGATGGAATTGAGAGGGAAGATGAAAGGAGGATGGGAGGGAGGAGTAACAAAAGTGAAAACTAAAACTAAAAAAACTGAAATCTACTTGAAATTGTTTTCACTTTCAAGTTTTTGTTATATAGAGATATTGACACGCCTGCAAGTGTGGAAGCATGAACGTATCAAGGACTAATTGGTTTAAAGGAATGAGAAATGACCGCATTCTAAAATGAATTTTAGAGCGGCCATTTTATCCCAGAAAACAGATTACTATGACACAACCACAACCTGTTCTGTGAAGGATGACTAGACATATCCTAACAGATTTTCTAAGCCAAATTTTTATTTTCAAGCAAACTAGAGGAGGTCCCTTCAATACCACATTAACTCCTATTTAAATGCATGATGAATGATGTATGAAATTTACCTAAACCCAAAACCCAGATGCATTATGCATGTCAAAAAACGAATGTATTATATCCATATGTAATTTTATTTTCTATTTATTTTTCATGCTCACAAGGAGAACTGAAGCACCTATTGTTTAATTTATATATATAGTCCCCTTCTATTGATGGATCCTTCGAATAATCCAAACCGTCTATCTTCCAAGTCTTCATTCATAGATCATCCTTGCAAAAAATCTGAAAAATTGAAAATTATTAAGGCATCTAATTGCTAGCAACAAAATAGATGAACACAATTGTAACAACCCTATCCTTAATTAATTCTTAATTATTATTTTATTCAAGGAAATGACTAGAATACCCCCGGAATATAAGTTGACTTTTTGACCTGGAAGAAATTTGGGAATTTTGATTCTACCGTTGCATAGAGCACGTCGGTACGAGTTTTTAGACACGTAGTGGACTCGAATCGGAGTTATAACGAAGAAACTACGATAAGAATACATTGAGGGGCAAAATGGTAATTTGCCATATCAGATTTTTAGTTTGGCCGGTTTCCGACTAGCTCTAGCCACTCCAGGTTGTGGGACCAGTTCAGGAAATGACCAGCATCAGCCGACGAACTCGTCTGGGCTGGAGCCCCGCCAAGTCGCCTCCACGAGCTGGGAAAGACCGAATTTTCCTCAAACTTTCAGACGCTGTTTCCGGCAGCTTTGGTGACGAAATTCGTCGATCCAGGTATGGTTTCTCACCTACTCTACGAGCTCTAGCTGGTGGTTGGGTAGGTTTCCCTCAATTCGAAGTATAGATAGTTCAATTTTCGAGTGAGGGTTTGGCTGGTTTGGGGATCGCAATTCCGGCCACTTCCGGCCAGTTTTTGAGGTAGGTCCAATAACAAAAGTGGCTCCAAATCAGGTTATGAACCTAGGATAGGAAGCTGGGCTTACAATTTGGAAGTTTTCCAGTCATCAGAATTGATCAAGTCACCCACTCGTTGCCAGCGGTGCGGTTACACGTGGCCAGCTGGGTGGGGACCACCCTCAGTCCTAGAATGATCCCTTGGTCCTCACGAGCGCGTAGGTACTCTCGGATTTCAATTTGGTCAACGTTTGAACCCCGAACGGATCTCGCCTATTGTGCGATTTCCGGGTTCGATACTTTTGAGCCATTGGATCATAGTCATTTTTAGATATGTTGATCTAGGTAAGTTCAGGATCGTATAAGACTTGATGGATCATAAAAAGGAGTCTCGAACACCCCAAAAATGACAACCCTATGGCTAGGTTTATAGTAACGAGTCCTGACCGAAAGGGAGTTCTCTAAAACATGATACAGGTTAAATATATAGTCATTTATAGGTTGCAGGCCGGATAGAAGCAGTATCTCCGAGGCTGCGAAGATTGCGGCTCGGCCTGCGAGGATACATAGTTAGTTATAGGTTGCAACCCGAATATAAGCGGTATCTCTGAGGCTTGCAAGGATTGCGGCTCGGCCTACGAGGATAGATAATTAGTTATAGGTTGCGGCCCGGATAGAAGCGGTATCTCTGAGGCCTGCGAGGATTGCGGCCCGGCCTGCGAGAAGGGATGTATTAATGGAGTTGACATATCAGGATTAGAGGTACGCTTAGGCGGAGAGAATTTCAACTCTGAGAACTACGTGTGGCTTGATCCCTCAGTAAGGGTACGTAGGCAGCCTGAGGTTACAAGGTGCAGCCACGAGCTGGAGTCTTTGAGATAAATTGTATTTGATTGGAAGGGCAATTAGGTCATTTGTGCCCGGCATCTGCCAGGTGTCGGGCACGCACAGGGTTCGGCTCGAATTTCAAAGTAGAATTTGGGTCGGGTCTTTTCACAATGCTTCAAGAAAAAGACTAAAATAACAATAATCTAATTGGGTGGTCAAAATGTTTCGGATTCAAGTATTTTTTACAGATTTGATCTTAGTGGGAATATTTAAAAGTTAGACGGTTCGAATAATTGAAAAACAACATGTGGTGGGCCCTACAACGGTATCCCTCACATAAGCTTATTTAAGAGACCTCTCAATAGAAAGCTCACTATATATATATGGTCCTGATCGTATGACACACAAAAAAACCACACATTTATACACACCTTTTTAATTCTTAGATGATTCACCATCCAATGGCTCAAAATGCATATGTCATTATTGTTTTTAAATCAAAAAAATCAATATTCTATTTTTACTTTTTGAAAAAATGTAGCAATCATTACTTCAATTTCTCTCTCCTCGCATGTGCTTCTTTGTTTCTATTGCTCTTCCTTTCACAGATCTCTTCCTTCCACAAACAACTCTCTCCCACTCCATTATTCTCTTATGTCTTCATCTCTCCTTAATGCCCCGTTTGGTTCACGGAACGAATTTTAGTGGAAATCACTTACCATGTCATTTCCCAAGGAATGGGAAATGGAAGATTCTTTTCCCACATTTGGTAATGCCGGAAAAATAACTGGGTGCTTTCACTTTGTTTCCTTTCCCATGTTTGTTTTGAGTAGGAATGGAAAACAAAGTTTATATAATTTTCCAATTATACCCATATTAAATCAAATAAAAAAAGAATGCATTTAATGATACATTGTAATTCTAAATTGTTAATGGGGACAAAATAGTCATGAAAAATGTACATTGAATGTTGGCTCATTTTCCCAAACTTTCCCATGAAGAAGGAAAACAAAACCCAAGTTGAGAGGAGAGCTTCACTTTCCCCCTACTTTCCCATGTGCCAAGCAACCATTTCCCATGTCTGGACTTACCAAACATGATAAACCAATTGATTTCTCATCCTCAAGCTTCTTTTCTCATGAACCAAACGAGCCCTAAATTTCTTCATCATTTCTTGTTGGACTTGTCGGAAAAGTGAAACCATTGCAATGTCAAAAGCTTCTTCATCATTAGTTGTAAAGTCATCACGCACCTCTAGCCCTCATCTCCATCAGGTCAGAACCATTATTTGTTTAGTGTCAATAGCTCTTTTGCATGCATATTGTCTTCTTCTTTATTTTATTTTTAATTTGAATCATATAAATTTAGGGGTGGCATTTTAGACCGAAAAACCACAAAAACCAACCGACAATTTACCGCAATAGAACCGCAATTGCGGGAAATCGAACCGCATTTGCGGTATGAAGAACCGAACCGCATTTGCAATTGCAGCTGCAGTATTTGATTTTCAAAACTTGCTGTTACCGCAAACCGCGACTATATTTATAAATAAATAAAAATTGCATTTTGTATATAGCATTAGTGCTCAAACAACACAAAGGAGTCCTTCAAATCCACTCACCACCACCAATACTTGAGTTTGTAACTTTAATTTGTAACATTGGTGCATTGCATTTTCCTTTTAGTTTGTAACTTTAATTAACTTTGAATTGGATTTTTCCTTTGGGTTGTAACTTTAATTCATTTTGCATTGCATTTTCCTTTTGGTTTGTAAGTTTAAAGGATTTGGAATTGGAATGCTTGAGAAGTTAAGGTTGTGAATGCTTGAGAAGTTTGACTTTAATTGTAATGCTTGGAATTGTAACTTTAATTTTCTTTAGGTTGTGAATACTTGAGAAGTTGAGGAGGTTGTGAATTTATATTTTTGCTTGAAATCAAAAGGCTTCAAAAGAAGCATCAAAATTAGGCCTAAAATGTGGAAGATTGGATTTTTATGACACAAAAAGAACTTGCGATTTTAAACCGCTAATTCACGGTAACCAACCGCTTTTTGCGGTTTACCATTGCGGTAAACCGCAAAAAGCGGTCGGTTTACAGTTTCAAAAATCACCATACCGCAAATAGTCGGTCGGTTTGCAGTTTAGGCAAAAATTCGGGGTTATCGAACCGCAATCACCCCTATATAAATTACATCAACACAACACCACTTGAATTGGTGTCCTCCTTTCATTTATTACATCAATTCATTATGAATTGGTATTATTAAGTTTAAGTCTATAGTTAAATTAGTGGTACTCTTAAATTATAATACAAATTATAAATCAGTGAGATGGAAAAAAAAAATCAATTAGCCTGGAGCAACAGATGTATAATTATATAATTATTCTTTGAGTTATGACAGAACTTGGTTTGATTTCTTTTTTTGAGTTATGACTGAATTTGGTTTGATTTCTTCATATGCAGATGGTTGGAGGGATATTGAATGGTTTGAGTTATGATTGAAGGATTGTATTGGATATTTTCCTGGAGTATTTTATGGTTGTTGGGACTACTGATTCTTTGAGTACTAAGTATCCATGCTGATAAAGAAAGAAGAATGTTGTGAACAATTACTTTTGGTTAATGATTGATGATTTGTTGCATTCATCAAGCTCTAGTGTTGTTTCTGGAATGAGAAATGGAATTTTTAACATCGTTTGACTTTGCTAATATATGCAATCTATATGTTTATTAATCTTGTCAACTCTGATGAACATGGCTGAAAAACAATGGTTTCAACTATAAAATATATATATATATATATATTGTGTTTTGATGAACGAATAAGTTCATTAGAAGAGCTAAAGTAAGGAGAAAAGGGATATCATTGGAGTGACATTGAACAACATTGTAAAGAAACAAAAAGAAAAACAATCATGAAAAAGTGTGATGAGAAATTACAAAATTAAAAAATTTAAATGGTGAAGATAGATGAAATGAAAACTACAAAATGGAAGAATTAGTAAAAAGTTTGATGGATCGAAACAAAAAAAAACAAAAAAAGTAAAAGAAAGCATAGTGGAGAGATTTTAGTATTATTATTATTTTATGACTTAATATCACAAAACGTCCCTAAGGTTTGCAAAACTATTAGATTGCATCCTTAATATTTTTTTGTGTCACTCGTGGTTCTCAAGGTTAGTATGTGCGATCACTAATGGTCCTTATTGTTAGGTTCTGTCAAAAACTCTTTTAATTTGCTGACGTGGCATATGTATATATCACAAAATATTTCACACACCTGCCACAAATGGTCCTTACGAAATTTTTTAATTTTTTAATTTAAAATTCGTAAAATTTTGATTTTCTTTTTAATTATTTATAAATGAAAAAAACCATTTATATAAGGATTTTAATCTTAAGGACAATTTATGAACCCTAAACCCTTAGTTTTTTTTTTTTTTTTTAATTTTACGAATTTTAAATTATTTTTTAAAAACTCTATAAGTTTGTTGATGTGGCATATATATGGAGCCCACATCTACAATAATATAGTGCCACGTGCATTTAAAATATAATATATATATTAAATAATTTAAAATTCATAAAATTTTATGAATTTTAAATAAATAAAAAAAAAAAATTGCAGGGACCATTTGTGATAGTTGCGTGAACCTCAAGGATGTTTTGCGATATACATAAATGCCACGTCAGCAAACTAATGGAATTTTTTACGAAACCTAACGATAGGGACCATTTGTGATCATACATACTAACCTTGATGACCACAAATAACAAAAAAAAAATTAAGGATGCAATCTGATAATTTTGTAAACCTTAAGGACGTTTTATGATAATAAGCCTTATTTTATTTTTTTTGGCCAAAAGAGTAGAGAGATTATTGAAGAGAAATGGGAAAAAAAGAAATCACTAGCTAGCTATTAATCGAAAAAAAAAAACCCCAAAGCCTAAGATAATTGCGTAGCAAAAAGAGTAACTGAAGAGAAGAATAAAAGTGATGGGCTTTGTGAAAGCCCAGCTAAAGTACCGAAGAGTTTTAGATGGAATAAAAAATGTCTTTGTGTTTTCAAGAATGTAATTATGTGGTTGACTTATGTTTTCGAAAAAGTAATCAAAAGTATTGTTTTTCTTTTAAAATATTTATTATTGGGATCTGATTTCCCCACTTCCTTTTTCTCCACTTACACTTTCTTTTGCTTTTTAATACTTTTTAATTAATTTTGTTCTTTCTCTTTCCTATTCTACCCTCACCCTATCTTATTTCTTTTTACTTCACTTTTATATTATTTCTTTTTCTTTACACTTAATTTTCCTAACAGTGTATATTTTTCTAGGCAAAATTATGTGGTCCGCCTGCTACAAAAACACATGCCCACGGATAAACCTTGCAACCATAGGGATTTATTTTTATTTTTATTTTTATTTTTTGTGAATAGGCAAAATATTTCTTTAGTGATTCATTTGCATTTGGCATCTCCCATTCTTGAACTAGAAAATAGTGATCCATTCGAGAACAAAATATAAATATTTACTTAGATGCTTCATTGGACTGTTACGATAACATGGGAAATAAAAGAAATAAAAAAACTTAGCTCCATTGGCATGTTCTTTTTTTGCTCAATAGCTGAAACTTCATTGAAAGCCAAAAAAATATGGCTAAATAGAGACGACAAGAGTAACAACCAAAAAGTAAAGACAAAACCATCGTGGTTGCCAAAAAAATTTAGCTTCATTAACCAAACTATATCATTACAGACAAGAGCAGAGAAAAGCTATAACCACAAAAAAGATAATTTAGCTCCATTAACCAAACTGTATCATTCCATACAACACTTCTTCCTTGTGTTAAAAAAAAGACATGTGAAATAAGGATGAATCCATCCAACCACTTCAAAATACCTACAAGAAAGAAGACTAATTAATTAACAAACTAATTGATCTCTCATAATACTATTTACTGCTATAAAATTTGATGAGATACAATTCCCTTTAATAAGATGACATGTACAATTACTTCGAAAATTATGAAAGAATAAAAATTTGAGACTATTATGCATAAGAAGTACCTTGCTCTCTGCATATCTAAGCTCCTAATGACAGTTTGGTTAATAACATTCTTTGGTTCTTCTACCTGTAAACATGTTAGTCGAAAAAATTTATTATCTATTAACTAAAACAAAGATAAATAGCACTCACATACTTGGTATAAAAAAAAAATTCAAGAATTTGGCATACAAATACTTACATTTCTATCCATTTCCAAAAGGTAGAATTAAGAGGCAACTTGAAATGGACAAGTACTTTTATTGTGGCCAACACCTTTGCAAACACTACATTTACGAGACTTTTCAACTATCTCAAATTTCGAAGGTTCACGCCTTGTAGAGCTAGATTCATTTCTCTTCTTTGACCCTAGTGGCCGTCCTTTATGAGGTTGAATCTTAGGCTCCAGAATTAAGGGAAAAGAAGTGCCAACAAATTGAGATAGTTGTCTCTTTGTATCATCTTTTTGAAGAATGGGCAGTTTTTCATACTTTTCTTTGAAGTCCAATAGAAGACTATTTATTTGATCATTTTCATCATCCAAACTTCCATGTTGATCATTGTTAAACAATCGTGCATCCATCCTCCACTGATTATGTATGGCATTTAAAGGCAATACTTGAATTTTCATATCCTTAATCATGTGTCCACAAGGAATACCCATCGTTTTGAAAAAATGGCCTGTGCATTGAGATGAAAGATTACCATATTTTGCAGCTTCATGTTGCTTGTATAACTCATCTAAAGCAAACATAGATACATGAGTAACAACTTCTTTAAAGAATGGAATCCGAAGTCTATGTGGAACACGAACCTTTTCACTTGAGAGTTGAGTTTTGATTTCTTGAAATTGATGTTCAATAGCAAGACATATTTTTTCTTTTACCTCACGAAGACCTCCGGTTGAAACTTGAAGATACTTCTTTAGTGTTGCATGCACACCTTCAGCTCTTGAAGTAGCCCGATTACCTAAGTGTGCAACCTCATCTGTCCATGCACTTACAAATTTTTCTTTCAATGGCAGCCAAGTACCTCTAATATAGTTCAAAACAGCTGCATTCTCCTTGTACTCATTTTCAAAACGATCCCAAGCTTTATCGAATGATGATTCATTTGGAGATTTGATTAAATCAGTCCAAGTAGATAGGAAAGCAACCCAATCAACTTCTTCTCTAAAATGAGGTTTACAATTTGCAAGAATGTTGTTCTCAATATGCCACATGCATAACAAATTACAAGCACTTGGGAATACAATGCGTATAGCATTCATTAAGGCCAATTCTCTATCTGATATGATCACCAATGGCTGATTATGAACTCCCAAAATTTTATTGAACATTTCTAGAGCCCACACATAATCCTTCTCTTCTTCTTTTTGCATGAAGACAAAACAAGAGTAGAATGAAGTGTTGAAACTTGAAACTCCTATTATATCCAATAATGGCATCTTATACTTATTAGTTTTATAAGTGCAATCCATCAAAAAGACATGTGGGTAACTCTTACTCAATTCAATTGATATAGGATGAGCAAAAAACAAATGAGTCAAATGCCCTTCTTGGTCATACTCAATGTTATAAGAGAAACCACCTTCACCAAGTTCATCCACTAATGCTTGAATAACAGTACGTCCTGCTAGGCTCTCTTCCAAAATTTTAGCCTTCTTATTGTAAATGTTTCTGGAAATTGCTTGAAGATGAGGATTGCTCTGTCGAAGTGAAGAGAGAATTTGGCGCGGTGGTATACCAGCCATACACATTTCTTTAATCCGCATAATTTCCTCATTTGAAAATCGACGACAATAGGGATGTCCAGACATGTCCGTTGAAGGTTCATGATTATGCAACAAACTTTTAATCTCCAACTTCCAAAATCCTTGAAGTTTCCTTTTCTTTTTGCCCCAAATTTCAAATGGACAGTTTATGAGGCGAGATGCTGATTTCTTTTTTCTTTCCTCTAGTGGAACTTTTCTGCTTTTATAATTACCGCCTCTATCACAACCAAGGACAACATATATCTCGGATTTAGATCTTCTAATAACTAGTGCATACCCTTGCACAAAGGCAATCTTACGAGCAGCTTCAATGAGGTCATCCCGACTTTGAAAATTTTTGTTTGTCAAAGAGAGCATTTTGTCACTTTTATCAATCGATGCTTCACTGCCTATATCACAAACCATCCAATTTATATGAAACATAAACTACACATTGACTACAGCTATGAAGAATGTTTATGCTTCACTGCCTATCCCATATTAGTTAAGAATGAATATATATATATATAACATAATACGTACTGCTATGAGACATTTCATTGAGCAGTTGGTTGGCGCCTCTAATGGGTTGCACCAGCAGGTCACCACGACCTTTGCCCAAGGGCAATAATAAAGAGATAGCAATGGCACTAATTCAAATTTGTCTTTGTGTGCACACTTCTAATAACTAGTGCATACCCTTGCACAAAGGCAATCTTATGAGCAGCTTCAATGAGGTCATCCCGACTTTGAAAATTTTTGTTTGTCAAAGAGAGCATTTTGTCACTTTTATCAATCGATGCTTCACTGCCTATATCACAAACCATCCAATTTATATGAAACATAAACTACACATTGACTACAGCTATGAAGAATGTTTATGCTTCACTGCCTATCCCATATTAGTTAAGAATGAATATATATATATATAACATAATACGTACTGCTATGAGACATTTCATTGAGCAGTTGGTTGGCGCCTCTAATGGGTTGCACCAGCAGGTCACCACGACCTTTGCCCAAGGGCAATAATAAAGAGATAGCAATGGCACTAATTCAAATTTGTCTTTGTGTGCACATGAGAAGATAATGGGGCAAAAGAAAGACAGAGCATACAAAAAACTAACTCAAAATTGAATTGCAATTCATCAGAGCACCAAGTATTTCGTAAAACTGAACCTATGAATAAGATAATATGTAATGCTCAGCAAAGTGAATTTCTTTTTAATACAGAAACATCTTCTAGAGTTCAAAAAGCTTCCTTTTGGACACAGAGATGTAAACCATCAATACCATCTCCCCACAAGGTTAACAAATCCCTTATGAAAAGGTTAAACGTAAAGATACACACACATACATAAAACCAATATGCTAATTCGCTGCTAATGATCGATAAAGTTAGATTAAGTGAGAAATAAAACGTACCCTGCATAATATCTTGAGAATTTGAAGGATTACTAAATTCTGTCATTCCACTCAAATCACTGTTGCCCACCATGTCTAAAATCCTCTGCAACTCATACTCTAATTTTTGTTCTTCATCCATAGCTAACCTTTCACCAATAATTAAGAGTATTTGCTTTGGGTAGGAGAAGGATTGAGTATCTCTAGGTATGAGAAGTGGGAAAGACACGATGAAGGAGAAGAAGAGGGTTTGGGTATCAAAATAGAAGAAGACGCTCTGAAGAAGACGTTCTGACTTCTTTTTTTATTTTATGTTAACTTTTCTTAATTTTAATTATCAAAACATTAATTTAGAATTATCAAAACATTAATTTAGAATAAGGGTATAAGAGGAAAGAGAAAGAACAAAAAAGAAAAAAATTGATTATAAATTATTATAAAGCAAAAGGGAGTGTAAGTGGAGAATTTGGGAGTGGGGAAATCAGCTCCCTTAAAATAATATCATATGCATTTTGAGCTGTTGGATGGTGAATCATTTAAGGGTTAAAAACAATACTTTATATATATACAGAGAGTTTTCATTGAGGGACATTCTTTGTAGGGCCCACTCCAGATTGTATTTCACTAATCCAAACCGTCTATTTTGTAGATACTCATTCAAAGATATCTCTACAAAAAATTACTTGAATCTGATATCATTTAATCACTCAATTGAGTTTTTGAAATTTTAGTACTTTCTTGAAGCATCGTGTTCATTGATTTTGTAGGACACAATTGGATGTCGAAACGGTTTCCGATTTGTCTAATTTTTTGAAATTATGATCTATGAATATATAGACTTAAAAAAAATAGATGGTTTGGATCGTTGAAAATAAATTCGCAAGGTACCCTAAAGTATGTCCATGAAATAATTTTATTTGAAGAATCCCTCAATAAAAGCAGACTATATATATACAATTTTACTATATATATACAATTTTGCTCTTATGCCGACGTCCGCATTTTGTTAAACTACAGTTGTCCTCAGATTTGCCAATGAGAAATGCTAGCAACCTTCTCTCCAACCTTCTCTTTTGGACCTTCTCCATTTTCTTCATGACATGTGTCCATTTCCTTACACTAAAAACAATGTAATTAATGCATCAAACAAGTCATCATTAGTTTTCCAATTTTACCCTTATTAAATATATTGATTTTACTGTTTTCTTTAATTTATCCATTTTTTTTTTACAAACTTCTTACCACCTTGTTAAAAATTAATTTAAAAAAAACGTTTTTTTCAAAAGACTCTAAAGGGCATGAGACATTTCAAATCAGACTTAAAAATTTAATAAGAAAAAACGTTAGTTTTATTTTTTTGTTGCCTGAAAGATTCCACCTGAAGTAAGGAGAGACATTGGTTTAAATATAAATTTGGTATGCCAAAATTTTAGGATTTTGTTTTTTCAAATAATCAGACTCCAAAGGCAGCAAGGGATATAAATAAATATAAATAAAACTATGAACTTCCTATGGAATCTAATTATTTGGGGTTATATATATATTTTAGTTGTCACTGAAAATGCCCTTTAACTTTATTTAGTAGTATAAAAAAATGCAATTAATGAAATTCCTATTGAGTGTTTTTTTAGGTCATTCTTTTGTGTTTTAAAAAATAGAAGTTTTATCTCTGAAAAAAAACTGACATTTTTTATTATTTAATTTTTTACATATGGTAAGAGAGTTGTAAAATTGTTTTTGAACAAATTGAAGGACAAAACATTTAATAAGGGTAAACTTGGAAAACAAATGTTAGCTTGTTTGATGCATTAGTTACATTGTTTTAAGTGAAGGAAAGTGACACATGTCATGAGGAAAATGGAGAAGGTCCAAAGGAGAAGGTTGAAGAGAAGGTTGCTAGCATTCCCCTTTGCCAATATATGTGTACATACATGTAAAAGCTTACATGCTGCCAGATTACTTTCACCTTGGCAGAGGTGTGGGCCCTCCAAAAAGTATCCAAATGTGGGAATATGGAGATGCAAAAGAAGAAGCAGTAGCATTGGTTGCTCTCAAGGCTCTTGCAACGTGTTAAGCACTTTGTACTAAACTGCCATTTTTAATCAATGCATCCAACAGCCTTCTTGTGCTAATTGGAATTGCACGAATCAAATCCACCTCTTTTGCCAAAAAAACAAGTGGTAACTGGCACAACCGTAGTTTAACAAAATGCGGACGTCCGCATAAGAGCAAAACTCTATATATATAAAGCATTCTGTTTTGTTAACCAATTTTAAACATGAAAGAACCTATCAAAACCTTTGATTGAGTGTGGTTTCGGTTCATCTCTAATTGGTTAACCCGATCTCTTCCTATTTGATTCATTTGTTTGAATCCGGAGTTTAGTTTTAGGAGGAGATTTTCAAGGCCATCTCATTTCCAACCAACGAAAATGGTATTGTAGTCAAACGGACTTTCTTAGCCATACCCAACCTAAATGGTGATTGTATATGTAGTTCCCATGTTCAATAGCCAATTGGCTTAAGATTATTGGCTTGGCTTGCGTGAGTTTATTCTTCAGCCTTTCTTTTGGGTTAGTTTGGGTATGACTTTGAGACCAATTTATTAATCAACTCAGGGAGGTGAGCTAACTATTGCTTTTTTTCCCACTTCCTACAACCACAACTCATCAAACTCATTAGATAGATGCTTCCAAGTCCTCAAAGTCACACATATTTTCTCTATAAAAGCCCAATGGATACTGTCTGCTCTTCACAACAACAAAACAAGATATTAACAAAGAGACTTGCCTATAGCCCTAGCAGCTCCTTCAACTCAACCATGGCTTTTCCCAAGCTTTTCTTCATTTCGTCTTTGCTGGTGGCGATTTTGTCAGCCTCAAGCACCCAAATGAGCCATGCAGCTCGCCACCTTTTGGACACACCAGCAGCAGCTCCACCCCCAACACTGGCAATCCCTACAATCCCCTCTCTGCCAAATCCCACTCAGCTGCCTCCCTTGCCTTCACTGCCAACACTTCCCAAGCCCTCAAACACCTTGCCTACACTTCCAACTGCCCCAACTCTGCCCAAGACCACATTGCCTCCACTTCCCTCAACCCCATTGCCTACACTTCCAACTGCCCCAACTCTGCCCAAGACCACATTGCCTCCACTTCCCTCAACCCCATTGCCTACGCTTCCAACTGCTCCAACTCTGCCAAAGCCGGCCACCTTGCCACCGTTGCCCTCTACCCAATTGCCTACTCTCCCAACTACTCTGCCCCCATTGCCAACCTCCCTACCCCAAATCCCATCTTTGCCAAAATCCACATTGCCTACGGTGCCCGCAACCCTCCCGCCATTGCCATCATTCCCCTCAACAATCCCTTCAATCCCCACCATTCCAACAACAATTCCATCGATTCCATTCTTCTCCCCTCCCCCATCCAATTAAACTACTTGATATATTTATGCCATGTTTCTCCATGATTACTAGTAGAAGTATACAATCCAGTTTCTTGTCTGTGCTGGGGAGTCTTCAGAATATATGATTTGATGGTTTCTTCTGTTTGATGGTGGCTTATTAGTGTATGTATACAGTATACTTGTGACAGAGAGGCTGTGAGGGATGTTATTTTCCTTGAATTCTTTCTTTGTTGGGATCTTCTCGATATCTATTGTAGCGTTTGTTGTTGTATTAATTCTTGTTATGATGAATTATAGTATTATTATCAAAAGGCTTATTCTTTATTATATATAATATATGATCTTTGTTATGGAAACCTACTGGTCACGTCACGGACTATATATGCAGTACCCAAAGCCTGAAGCTGAAAAGGAGAATATATATTATCTGTATATCTATAAGAGACGGCCGAAATGCATAATAGATTACTAGATACATAGCTTTAGGAGGGACGAAACGCTAACATATGATGCCATTTACTACAATGCTATGTGATTGGGTGCAATTACAAGTATAAATCTTCAACCAAATCCATTGACAGGATCCTCAGTATAAATTTTCATGCTATTGTGCTTCAACGAACAAAAATGCAAAGAAGATTTATGTAAACAATATATTACAAGCTATTTAATCGCAATAGGGAGTAATGCATAACATCATCTCCAGCAACAATAAAACTTGCATAACAGCGTTGCTCGAAAGCTGGCAGCGCCACATGGCCGAAGTTTACATATGAAATTAAAAAGAATAACAAGGGTAGATAATTTTGACATTAGGGCGTAAAGAAATAGGAGTGTTGGGATCAATAGGATTTTTCAGAATTGGAGTTTTGGGAAGTTTTCTAGGTCCATGTTTAGAATGTCGAACATTAGCCAGAATCTTAGAAACTTCAGAGATCTTATGAATTCTGAAAATATCACCACCATGTGGAAGAGAGGAGCGAAGGCGAGATGGAGTTTTCAAAAGGGAGTAGAAAGAGCCCCTTCACCATCAATGGCTTGCACTGCAACCAGCATAAGTAAAACCAGTGTCACCATCATCTTCATCATTAGCATATACTTATGCAAATATGACTATCATATATTCTCTCTTAAAGTTTTTGCCTTATTTGTAGCGTTTGTAACTCATGCATGGTTTCAAAACCATAAATATTAAATATTAAATAAAAACACAATTAGAAGGTTTAGAATCAAATTTTACCTTTCTTTGGGGTTATTGTCCTATGGGAAGGTTCAAGAGGAAAGGGAGACTGTAATAACCAATTCACCGCTCTGTCATAAAGTTGAAAGTTCTTCTAACAAAAAATAAACAAAAGGATGACCTTCATGTAATTAATTAATAATTCATCAATGGGATGTTAGTTGAATTGGCTTAGGTTTTTGGTGTGCTTCCAAGTGGTCCTGAGTTCAAACTCCCATGGTATCCGTGTGTGTGAGTTCCCCTTTTCTAACTTTGGCAACAACAACAAAAATCTAATGAGTTCTTTAAAAGTAATCAATTAATCAATTAATATTTTATCTAGTTTGTTACACTCTCAATTAATTGAGGTGTAGGTATTCTTTTTAAATTCGTGCTTTTATAATTGAGGTGTACGTAATCAATTAATATTTTATCTAGTTTTTGCTTTTATAAATTCGTGCATCATACTCATATGTACGTATTCTTTTTAAGTACTTTAATTTTTCACACACCTCAATTATACGGAACTATACTTGTTTTTTAAACCAAACGTATTATACTTGCATTATTCAAGTATATATTTTTTATGTATAATCCATGCATGTTGCGTATATTTTCCATAAAATACAGAATGGTTGAATTTTTACCGTATTTTTTTTATAAATTTTTTTTTCCAAATAATGCACATACAAATTTTATGTACATTTTCTCGGTCTGGTATTTTACTAAATACAAAGAAGATATATATAAAATGCGGTACTACTATGATCAAGCGAAAGTTATCAAATAATTTGCAAAATGTTAACAATGAAGATTCATAAAGTATATCAAAGTTCTTGATCAATACCACCAGTTAGTTTATAATGGTACTTTTTCCCAACTAGGTATTATTTAATGGTACTTTTTTGAAAAGAAGATTTCATTCATATAAACCAAAATAGGCATACATAGATCGACACGAATATAGTGGCCTCATTAAAACTTTCTTAGGAAAACCACATGGGACAAACTCAGGATAGGAAAGAGTACCACACATGCTATAAACAAACAAAAGAGTCCAACTCATGCCACTTTGGACCGCTACAAAGAACTAGAATAGAAAAACAAATAACCAAAACAAACTACCAAATGACTAGAAAACCAACACACAGGAGACCCCGCAATAGAGCACACCAACGCATCCCAAACTGTCAAAGAAAGTCTTATATGATAATAATAATAGTTTAATTGTACTTTTCTTTCAAAAGTTAGAAGAAATCTCCCCCCCCCCCTCCCCTATTGGTAACAAAAGTTAATGAAACTTGTTTAGCTACACCGTTTTCCAACGGTACTCCATTAGTTCCGTTTATTTCATTTCCAACCCACTATAATCGTAACAGACGGTTATTTCTATTTCATGGTAAATATACGATAAGACCATCATTTTAACTTGAAATTATACATAAACTAATGATCTACCATGAAACCAGTTAAACGAGGAGACGCATTAAGGTCTCTCAAGGGGAGGCGTCTCATCGCTTTCAAGAGGCGGCAAATTGCCTCCTCAACAATTAAGCGTGAACATAAAAATTGCCTCTATGAAATCGTACGTGGAGAAGCCTCCCATTGGGAGACCTCAATCAATCCAGTGTGTCTCCTTGTTTAACTAGTCTTCATGGTAGATCATCAGTTTAGTATAATATCAAGTTAAAATGATCGTCTTATCGTATATTTACCATTAAATAGAAATAACAGTTTGTTAAGATTAGTGGGATGGAAATGGATTAAATGGAAACTAATGGTGTATGGTGTAGCTAAACAAGTCTCATTCAAAATAATAATAAAATAAAAATTAGCAATAGGGGAGGGAGAGATTTCTTCTAACTTTTAAAAGAAAAGTACCACTAGATTATGCCGAATTGGTAAGTAAATCCCATTATAAACTGACGTGGTGATTGATCATGATGAACTAAGGTTATGAATATTCTTCGTTGTTGTTAACAAACATTTTGTAGATTTTTAGATGAGTAATCATAGGCAGTGGTAACCCATCTTGTATATATCTTCCATTTGTAGTTAGTAAAATACCGGAAGGAGAAAATATGCATAAAATATTTACATGCATTATTTGGAACTTTTTTTAAAATACGATAAGGATTCAACCATTATTTTATATTTTAAAATTATTTATTTTCTTCTTTGAAATAGCGTAAAACATGTGAAATAATAGATAAATATATGCAAAATGCTTGGATTATATACATCAATACACGAATAATGCACGTATAATACGTTTGGTTAAAAAAATACATACATATACGATACACGAATTTATAAAAGCTTAATTGAAAATGTAACAACAACTAGATATAATATTAATTGATAATGAATTTATTTTTTGTTTATTTTTTGTTAGATGAACTTTCAACTTTATGATAGATAGCCTTCTTGAGCCTTCTCATGGGACAATAACCCCAAACAAAGGTAAAATTTCATTCTAAAGCCTTCTTGTGTGTTTATTTTTGGTTCTGAAACCATGCACGAGTTGCAAACACTACAAATAGGGAAAAAGAAACTTTAAAGAGAGAATACAGTCATATTTGTTCAGGGATGCTAATGATGAAGATGATAATGGTGCCACTGGTTTTACTTATGCTGGTTCAAGTGCCAGCCATTTATGGTGAAGAGGCTCCTTCTCTTCCCTCTTCATCTCACTCCCTTTCGAAAATTCCATCACGCCTTGGCTCCTCTCTTCCACATGGTCATGGTGATGCTATTTTCAGGATTCATAAGAGTACTTCTGAAATTTCTAAAATTCTGGCTAATGTTCAACATTTTAAACACCGGCGGCCTAATAAATTTTCCAGAACTTCTATTTCTATTCCGAAACCTCCTATATCCTAGAGACTCCATTTCCCGACAATCATATTCCTCTAAGCCCTAATGCCAGAATTATCTACCCTCCTTTTTCTTAATTTCTAATGTAAACCTAGGCCATGTGGCGCTCCCAGCTTTCAGGATCTATCCTGCATCAGATGATAGACATTCACCTTTTCCAGCAATGATGTTATGCATGTTTTTTTGCTGGAGTTGATGTTATATATGCATGTTACTCCCTATTGTTGTATTTACTTTTGTTATCATTTTTTATATGTAAGATTTGATGGTTATTTTCAATAGTTTGTTCGTTGAAGCACAATAGCTTGAAAATTTATACTCCTTAGGAACCTGTCAAGGGATTTGGTTGAAACAAAGAGTAAAACTTCATAAAAACTGGTTGAAGATTTATATTTCTAATCCAACCATTCAATATGACTTTGTAGTAAATTAAATGGCATCATATGTTATTACCGTCTAGCTCTTATCGATTTACTATTACGTATCGTATCTCTAAATAGAGATATGGGTTCCAATGTTGAGGTGGTACACAATGTGGTACAGAAATGTGATCTCATCACTCATATTGCACACAGTCGACAACATGATGAATAGCATTTCCATGACAAAGATCATATATAATAACAAGAATAAGCCTTTTGATAATACCATAATTCATAACAATAATTAATACAAACAAACGCTACAATAAGCCAACAAAGAAAGAATTCATTTATATAAAAAAAACTTCCTCACAAGCTCTTTATCACAAGTATACTGTATACAAAGACTAATAAGCCACCATCAAACACAAGAAACCGTCATATGTTCCAGGACTTCTGAAACCCACCAGCACAAACAAGAAATTAGATAGTATATATACTGGTAAGCGTGGAGAACCATGGCATATATATGTCAAGTGGTTTAATTTGATGGGGGTGGGGAGAAGAATGGAATCGATGGAATTGTTGTTGGAATGGTGGGGATTGAAGGGATTGTTGAGGGGAATGATGGCAATGGCGGGAGGGTTGCGGGCACCGGAGGCAATGTGGGTTTTGGCAAAGATGGGATTTGGGGTAGGGAGGTTGGCAATGGGGGAAGATTAGTTGGGAGAGTAGGCAATTGGGTAGAGGGCAACGGTGGCAACGTGGCCGGCTTTGGCAGAGTTGGAGCAGTTGGAAGCGTAGGCAATGGGATTGAGGGAAGTGGAGGCAATGTGGTCTTGGGCAGAGTTGGGGCAGTTGGAAGTGTAGGTAAGGTGTTTGAGGGCTTGGGAAGTGTTGGTAGTGAAGGCAATGGAGGCAGCTGAGTGGGATTTGGCAGAGAGGGGATTGTAGGGATTGCCAGTGTTGGGGGTGGAGCTGCTGCTGGTGTGTCCAAAAGGTGGCGAGCTGCATGAATCATTTGGGTGCTTGAGGCTGACAAAATTACCACTAGCAAAGACGAAATGAAGAAAAGCTTGGGAAAAGCCATGGTTGAGTTGAAGGAGCTGCTAGGGCTATAGGCAAGTCTCTCTGTTAATATGTTGTTTGCTTGTTGTGAAGAGCATACTATCTCCAATGGGGTTTTTATAGAGAAAATATGTGTCAAGACATTGAGGACTGGAAGCATCTACATGAGTTTGATGAGTTGTGGTTGTAGGAAGTGGGAAAAAAGCAACAGTTAGCTCACCTCCCTAACTTAATGTGTTCCATATTCAAAACCAAACTAACTCAAAAGACTAGGGCATAAACTCATGCCATGTGTCCTCCGTTTGATTATAATCACCATTTTGGGTATTTAACAAATAACAACTTACTTACACTGGATGTTACTATAGCGGTATTTCAAGTCAATCACGTACTATCATGTAATTTAATTTTTTTTTTCACACAACAATATGTGGTTTACATGACGTGATTGACTTGAAATATAGCATCCCTTTATATGAAAGTTCTCATCCATAATCCATGACAATATGTTCTCTATGTTGACCAAAGCATTAAAGGAAAGACAATACATTTCGTCCCCCTTTCGACTCTTGGGCCGCTTTGGGCCATGTTGAATGTATCATTTCAAACAATAAGGTAATAATTCCATCCGCCTTTTTGGTTTTAATTTTATTTATTAATTTATTATTTCTGAATTAAGAAGACTTCAGAAATTTTTCGAACAGATTTATCACTTTAGTAAAAGACATGTTCCTCAGAATCAGAGAACTCTTTCGAGTAGCATGTGACATCAACTATCTTCTACAATCTGTTCAACAAGTCCAGATCACCTTCACACTTTTATTATTTTATTTTTTGTTTGAAAAGATGTTCATTTAAACTTGTAATATCTTTCAACAAAAGGAAGAGAAATATTGCCTGCATCAACATTCTATTCTGAATAATTAATTATATATGTTTTTTTTAATACAAATGATAGTCTAAATTATAAGAGGAAGTAGGGGTATCTCACACACACTACTAAAATAGCATAGATATTTGAACATAAGTACACTAGTCTGCCACCATTTTCACTAAACTAGACTCGTTGGCAATTAATCACATATGTTTAGGTCATGCATTGGCACTTGCAAGCCCAAATCATACAATTAGTAGCCGACAGTACCAACATAAACACAGACGTAGACTACAATGATTGAGAAAATTAAAGAATTTTTTTTTTCTGCTCTCTCTAAGCACTTTAGTTAGGCAATATTTAATTACCAACCAAAATTATCAATAATTCCCAAAGCGACATCACAAATATGCTTCAAACCCTCCTCTCTTCTTGCAAGTTCTGGAGGATAAGCCAAAGCTGGGTACCTTTTGAAAGCATTGTGGCAAGCATTTGGGTAGTCAGCAGCTGCATTGATGTGCATGGAAGCATAATCATATGATTCTGAGGCCAAATCCTGCACTGAAGCTTGGAGGGCATCTCCAGCAAAGCCATACTTATCAGCACACTCCTTGAGCACCTTCTTCATGTTTGTGTCATTGTTCTTTGAGCTCACTAGTTGAGAGGACAAGTAAGATGAGGTGGCACTTGCATTTGCCATCCCAATCCCAACCATAATAACTGCCAATCCCTTTGTGTCTGCAGTTTTGCTTGTGGGATCAGATTTGAGGGTTGAGACACAGAGGCCATAGTATTTGGTGTTCTTACAAGTTTTCTGGATCAAATTTGAGTCGGCAGTCACAAAGAAATTATGGGTTTGGGGAGGAAATGCAAGGGAAAGAAGAAAGAGAGAGAAAATAATAGAACCCATGTGTGAGAATGTTATTTTTCTTTTGGATCTAGATTTTCTTATGGAGGAAGAGAGCAAAGGAAAGGCAGATAAGGATTAAAGGAGGGTTCAGATTTTTTTGAAAAAATTATTTTTTCTGTGGTTGCAACTTGGGATGTAAGAGATCTATTGGGTGCCTTGACTTGTGTCACAAATGAGCTGTTTTCTCGTTGCACTTGCTTTATTGAATTCAAAGAAGGAGAGGGGCTTTATTAGGCAGAAAGCTACGAAAACGATGCCAGTCATGAGGCCCTGTTTGGCAGCTACCTAAATCCCAAAACATAAGTCACGGGTCATAGATAACAAAAACAAACAGTTGAGACCCTCAATCCAATGCTCTTTTTTGATGAGTTCTGAAATGCGTTGGTTTTTCATATAGGGAATCTTGATGAAATGACAAGTGAAGAAAAAGAGCTTGGGAAGGGCCATCATTGAGTTTAAGGAGCTTTATATAGAAAATTTATGTTTCAACATTTAGTAACTTATTTATTCAGCAATTACTTTATATTTAATTTACTTATGATTTTATGCATTTGATCGTAATGAGATTAATTTGTGTTTGGCTTGAGATTGCTTATTTCGTCATCAATTTCCAAGTTGTTGTGTTTAATGCGAGTTGAACGATGACCTAAAATGTAGACAGTTTTAATTGTTAAACCACATTGTTTGAGTAATCCGATGAAGAATTAACAAACAAAATACGGATACACTTGTTAATTATGTAAACTAAATGGATTACCCTCTTTATTGAGTAGTGCTAATGATGCTCAAGATATTTACCAGTAGCCCTTGGAAATCAAATCATCGTTCATCACATAAAGTGTCTCCATCTGTTTTTTTTTTCTTTTCTTTTATTTGCTTTAAGCTGACATTACCAGTTATTAATGATATGATTATGATCAAATTTTGAGAGGAGCTGATCACCAAAACAGATGAGAATCGTATATTCTAACAATTCAGACAACAATACAACAAAAGCATTACACATGTTAAACTGAAATGACTAGAAAAAACAATACATCTATATCTAGGACGCATGCATGACAAGAACAAATTTCATAAGACAAACAAACACGCACTCTTCAATCTTCTCAAATACAGAACCGTTTAACAATAAAACCAACATCTATCTAATATAGGTCAAATGTAGATGTCGAAAATCAAACAGGGCAGCACTAGCTGTTTAATTTGATGGAGGAGGGAACAGGGAAGGAACTGCTAGAATTGTTGTTGGAATGGAGGGGATTGAAGGGATCGTAGTTGGGATAGTTGGCAATGGAGTGGCAGGAAGTGGAGATAGAGTGACCTTGGGGGCAGCAGGGATGGAAGGCAATGTTGGAATATTTGGCAAAGGGATTTGGGTTCTTGGGATCAAAGGGGTTGTTGGCAATGTGGGTTTAGGCAAAGTAGGAAAGGAAGGCAGTGGAGGCATAGTAGGCTTGAGAGTGGGAAGAGAAGGAATTGTAGGGAGTACCAATGCCGGGGGTGGAGCCGCCATATCCAAGAGGTGCCGAGCTGCCAGGCTCATATCAATGCTTGATAAAGACAAAACTGCTACCACCACAGATAGTAGGAAACAATGCTTGAAAGCAGCCATTGCTTCTTGCTTGATATGCAAGGAACTTGTGTTATTTGTTTTGAATGGAAGGGTTACATTCCTAATAGGTTTTTATTGGGAGTGAGTCGATAGGTTTCTCAGTGTTTGACGAAATCTGGTTGTGGTAGTGTTGAGAGGTACTGGGTGGTTCACCTCCCCAAAATGGATCGAAGCCTAATCAATTTAAAACCACCAACCCACCGTTTTAGGGTATTGCTTAGGCAATCTCTCATGTACCAAAAGAGAAGGTAACTTTTGCTAGTTTTGATCTTCAGATATCAAGTTTGAATAGATTTGTGTAAAAATATTATGCATGTGAATTCGTCAAATTGTTGCTTGATTCAAGTTTCATTCATTTACTTAACATTTGCATTGTATTGACAAGCCAATGCCATCTTGTTAAATTTGAATTTGCAATGAATCTGGTTACTCATCAACCGCCCCAGGTTTTACTTCCGGTGTTGTGAACAGTGTTTGATGTTATATGCTAGTTTTGTTCCAAATATAATCAGAATAATGTACCAAAAATAGCTGAATAACAGACACTAATTACCACCTCATTGTATAGTTAAATGACTACAATCCATATAAATGAAACGTCGCAATACTTGAAAGTTAACTTGAGCCTGCTAAGACACTGAAATTTTCAATGAACCATACAATGTTGTATCCAATAGGACTAGCAGCCATTTTCTTTCTCTAATGGGAGAGAAGGTTTGAAAGCGCTTATTTTGGATCTATATGAAGAAGAATGACCAGTTATATAGGGAGAGAGAGTAAGCTGATGAGTGGTGTTTGAGGAGATGTGGTTGGGGAAGCTTTGTATTCCAATACTAAAAATGGAAAACAAAATGCAAGCCACATTAACCATGAAGATTTAGAACTAAATGGTGGGCCTTACAGTGCTAGCATAAATGCCAAACCACCCAGAATCATTGAAGATGCTGCAGATTGTATTTGGAGTTCGAGTATGACTACTATGCTACTTCTCAGAATCACTCGTTTTGTAAACAGCGAGTGGTGCATAAGTCCCTTTAGAGATAGGGGCGAGTTCTACACGAGCTCGTAAATAAAGTACGGAATCATGTAACTTGACCACCTTACTATAGAACCACCTGATCAGACCAAGAAGAAACACATAGCAAAATGTTTAACAGAAGGCAATTTTTTAAATGGAATCGATCTCTGGATTAAACAGCTATGACTATCAGCTTAGACTCGACACGAAGTCTGATCCAAGAAGAACACAATGCTGTGGGCAGCATAAAATAATAGTTCAGCACTAAATTTTTAAACTTGCACCCAAGTCCATAAAATAAGAACATATTTCTTCTCATATAACGAAGGCTGTCCTATATACAACATGTCAGGTAAACAAGCAACCTTCAAGAATAAGTTAATCTTTCGTACCAACTAGTTTAATTAATAAATTAAATATCTCTAAACAATCTGCAGCTGCTTTAGAGATTTTTCTGTATATTGGGGTCTTACCTGTAGCAAAAGATTGCTTCCCAGCACAGCAGACGTAAAACGTATGTACCAGTCTTGAAATGCTTCATCATGAAAATGTCTACACTAGCTAAGGCTGTTTCAACGCTTATAGAACACTAAGTCACGGCTACAGTGGCTTTTGATAGCATCCTCCAATTTCTCAATACGGTCAAAATCAACTTGGAAAGTAACCATGGTGATGCCATCTTTACCAGTCTCATAATCTTGCTTGATGTCTTCAACTTGAAACGACTGTAGCTGTAAACATCAAAATACAAGAAATGGGTACACTTAATAAATTTGATCATCTCAACGCAAAGGGGGGAGCTATTGTCATGCATCTGAACCAGCTCACCTGATGGTATAGAACGCCCAAAAGATCAAATGGAACCTCCACACCCATTCTCACCTACAGAGAGAAAGGATAAGATCATATATTACAAAATTTTAACAACGCAGAAAAGGAATTTCTTTTGGGGTGAAAAACTTAATTCAGCTTTAATTCAAACCAAATGATATTAATCCAGACATTCGTGAGCTTTGGTCCCAAGGAGTTGAAATACAAGCTCCAAATACGAGGCAAAAGAAGAAAACCCCCATCCATTTTATGATACTAATAGAGTAGATTACAATTTACAACCAAGAATGGACCGATATAGGGAAGTTCTCTCCCGTTCTAGTCTCCTTGCTTTCTGAAGCAGTAATTTTTTTTTTTCCTGTCAAGTAACTAAACAGGACAACTTTGACATACCAGTTGGAATAAAAGCAAGAAAGCTAATTAATACCTTGGATTTTACAAGACAAGTTGGGGCATTTCTCAAGCATTCTGAGGCAACTCCTCCATAAGCCCTGACAAGTCCTCCAGTACCCAATTTAATACCTCCAAAGTGCCTACGAAAAATAAATAAAATACAATCCAAAACACAATGTAAAACCAATAATAACAGAGACAGCACAGAACAGTGTGCATACATACTTAAAGAATAAATTCGTCAAACAAATGCGAGTGAAAGAAAGCATTTTGTAGTGGAAAACAAATCAATTTACCTGATGACGACCACCATAACTCTATCAATTCCTGAAGATTCAATAGCAGAATGAATGGGTTTTCCGGCTGTTCCCGACGGTTCACCATCATCATTAGACCGGTATTGATCTCCAACCTGATCAATTGCTCACCGGATTAATTAAAAAATGCCAATAACCAACCAAAAAGACAATGACAGTTTACAAAACCTAACCCAACCAACCTTGTACGCCCAGCAATTGTGAGTAGCACGTTGATCTCGGACCTAAAACAACAACCCATCATTTGCAACGGTTCTTAATTTTCAAGTTATTTTCTTTTTTGAAAAAATTGAAGAAGAAGAAGAGTGAAAGTACCTGGGAGAGGAAGGATTGAGCGGATTGTTCGTCGGGGATGGGACCAGCGATGGCGATGAACTTGCTCTTCTTGATCTCCTTTTCGAATCTCACTCTCTCTTTGATCGTCGTATACGCGCCACCATTGCTGCTGCTGCTTGCGGCGGTGGTCACCATGGCCTTGTTGGCTCCGGCGGCTATGCAGCCTATGCCTAAAATTGAGGCACAAATGCGAATGCTGCGATTGTGCTTAATGGGCGCTGCCCTCTGGTGGTAAATGAGATTGTATTTTGTTAATGCTACTGCTGGCATTTGATTTGGGTTTGAAATTCCTTTTTGCTTATTATATCCTTATACTCGTCGTCACCCACTGCTCGCTCTCCTCTGCTTATGTTCTGGTGGTGGTGGGGGAGATAATCCAAACGGTGTCGTTTTACTTGTCGCGGCCCCTATTCTTTCCTCAGACAAGACAAGAGTAAGGAAAAATGGATTATCGTATGATACTAAAATTATCATACCATATTATAATTATTCAAAAAAGGACCCAACGAAAGATTAACATGATTGACTACTTTAAATTATGTCAGTATTGGTAATAAACCTTAGTGACTTTATTATCCTATTTCCTACTTGCATATCAGCTCAAACCTCAATAAAATGTTTGAGCTGATCCTTTTGTTTTTCCATTTGCGCTTCTTACATCTCCAAGGGGTGGAATATGGGACCATACAAATTGCTGCTGGTCAATTTCCCTACTTCTACTCCTACCACTGCTAACTAATCCGAGGTTGACTTTCTACGATGTCTACTTCTGTCGCTACACAAAACTGTTGAGGTTCTTTCTCCGTACAAGCCGGTCATTGCCGCTGATGAATGCCTGCTATACTGGCTGTACCAGTCGGGTCCCGTTTCGCCAAATATGTAATCGGAGAGATCTTCGTTGCTGGAAGAGTCCTTGGTGCTCGCGGTGCTACAAGAACTTGCATCGGATGAGCTGAAAATGGATGAACTCTCACTTGATGAATCCAAAGCAGGATATCTGTGCGTTGGATGGAATCTCCAATCATCTGGACCTTGATTTAGTGATTGATTGCTGATGAGACTTGGAACCACGGAATTAGATCTCGATTTGGATTTGGTATGGCTGGAAGGAACAGCTTCCAAGTTCCTTCTCTTCAATTTCTCACCATTGGAAACGGCAGTACTTCCAAGAAAGGCCGGGGGCCGTGGGGTGCGCCTAGAAACATTAAATCTTAAGGTGTTTAGGACAAAGCAAAAATAGAAGATCATTTGTAAACTGGGCTCCGCAGGCATGTTACCTTGCATAAAGAAGCATGTATGCCCCTTGGGATAACACCCTCTTTAAATCCACAGGTTCAACCTACAAGATCATGCGTGTTCAAGAAATTTAAATAAAAAGTTTAAAACATCTCAATCCAATAATCATCAGTGTTCAGACTCGCAATTTTTATTTTTTTATTTCCCTTGAATTACACGTCTAGAAGAAGTTCAAGCACATGGATGCATACATGCAAAATTCATTAGCAGGTTTCTCGTCTTTCACTGGCCATAAATTGGAGATAGCAAAATACCAGAAAACAATGTATTATAATCAACTTCATCCAAGGACATAACAATAGATATATGTCTCCTATAAACAGGGATTCAAGCAGAAAGACAGTGCCACCCAGAAAGCAACAAATTAACATAAGGCCCTAACTAAGATGGAAATATGAGAAATGAAAGGAATACATACTGAACTGTCATCAATCTTGAACCACTCCCCTTGATTATTCTTTACATAACACACGTAATGGCCTGAATATGCAGCATTCATAATATCCAAGTGAACAACCACAGCATAAAGACTGTACAAAACAGATCTATCACTTGTTCCACCCATATATGGTGACATGTTGAGAACCTCTGGGAACCGCACCGACTTATTCAGCTTCTCAAAGTTACGAGACTGCAGTCATGGATGGTACAGAGCACACATTAATATTTCTAAAAAAATACATGACAATCAAAGTTCAAAAAAATATAAAAGAATTTTAATTACCTGAAACCGCTTCAACACAATTGTAAGGATATTTGGTGCCTCCATAACTGTTAATTTCTTTTTGGCTTTCTCATAAGATTTACACCTTCACAAATGTTGGGAACAAACAAGCATCAAAGAATTAGAAGAGTGGAAAAAAGAAGACTTGAGACCCACCCGAAAGAATACTTTATATAAGTAACATACTGAATCTAAAAATTTGTCAGGCCACCTAAGAAGATGGGTCAAATTGCCCAACCAAAGCGAGGAAAAAATAATTTTTGAACTAGCAGTGAGGTAGGTGAGCACTCTGTGATCATATTGCACTAGAATCTCCATATTTACATGGTTCCTCAGCTATAATCAGGCCACAAGTGTTAAGGCCTGTAGAGAAACACCTCAACAAAAGAACAACAAACAGAAGTGTTAAGCAAAGACACAGGTGTGTGATCATTGGGTGACAAGCCCACCATCGCCCCCCGTCCCCCACAACCTACCTTCCTCTCTCTATCTCTCCCAGTCCACAACCTATATAGTTGGTTGGCAGCCCAATTAGAAATAAAGCAACTATGCATGAAGACAGTTGCAAACCATGATCTAGGTGTTGGGCATTGAAATAAGATGTAATAAAGGGCCACAATGATAAAATAAGAGTTTTATCCCACAACTGAACAAATAAATAAAATTTATACTGGTGCAAATGAACCAACCTGCTACAATGGTACCTATTTTTTCCATCCAAAGTTTCAGTAGCCGTAAATTGTGCAAGAGCCTCTTCAAGAGTTCCAATTTCCCCGTCAATTTCGACAGTAAGATCCATCATCTGCTCAAATCGCTCAGATTTTCCAAGGCACTTCATACATGTTATCTGAGAATTCCAATCATGGCATCCCAAGAAATACCATTATTTATTTTTATTACAACATCAGAATGCACTTGTACATTTGTAAGTGAACAAAAACCCAAAAACATGTAAATTTTGACAAAATATCAAAAAAGTAACAACCTTAGATTGAAGGTAGCCTCCAAAAGTCATGCCTACTAGGGTTGTTTCTTCTGCCAAAGGACCAACAGCCCCGGCTTCCTTGAGACAAACAGATTGCATGGTATCAACAGCATACCTGCCATCTTAGTAATTGGTGAAATGATACATATTCAAAAAAGGAAGAGTAGCTCTGCAACAAAGTTCTATCTGGTTGTCTTTAGCTGGCTCACCTAAAAAATTCATGAGCATCTTCTTCCCTTCCATGGCCAAGATGACTTCCAATTTTATGTATTTTAGATAGTATCCTGATCGGGGACAGTAAAGACTTCCCTTCCCTTGCCTTCATAAGAAGAATTTCAAACTCACAGATAAAACACCAGTCATGCTTCTGACCTGGCACAGGGGTAAAATTTGTCAATGGAAAGGCCATCAAACACATGGTCCTAACAATTAAACTGGCTGTAAAAATTATAAAATCTATATCAAAAAAAATAAAAACATGTGTAAGAGTCATGAAGAGAAACTTGCATGCTCTAGAATGGAGCCCTTGAAGAAGATAAGAAGCAAGAGGCCGAGTAAATGCTAAACACTGGAGCACCGCATTAGCATAACAGCTGAGAAATCCAAAAAAATAAATAAATGTAGTATCAGCGAAAAATTCAATGAACTTCTGTTAAAATTCCGCATAAGAAAAATCTAAAGAGTTTTAACAGACCCGACAAAAGGATTTACTGAAACTGGTTAAACTCTAGTCTAGAGTATGCGAATGGTTTACTTCTATATGTTTAATACGTTCTGTGCAAAAATAACTCTCCACATCACCTGTTCCCACAATTCATAAGGCCAAATGGACAAAGATCCACATTGTTGTAGGAGTACAGTTTCACGAACAGTTCATACGGAAAAATTACCTGTCAATAATACAGTATAAAAACAAAATTGGTATCCAATCGATAACAGAGGAAACTACTAGTAAAGGAATCAATACAAATTTGACAATAACCTTGTATTTTCCAACAATCTCTTCTCCATGACCTGAGAGGTTGGATTTCAGCTGTTTTGAGGATTTAAACTGCTGCACAACTTTCCTTACAGAAGTTTTCAATCCATTACGGGCATTTTGTGGCAAGTTTGGGATACTACCAACTTTTTCATTTGCAGGCAATGCATGATAAGCTTCAATCTTTTCATATCTAGAACTGGAATACATATGCTCTCCAGTGGTTGAAGATGGCCGATCAATAGAAACACTATGTGACAGAGATTCTTCTTCTTTAGACTCATCTTCCGTGTCATTACTTGATGAGCTCTTGGATTTACAGGCATCAGTAAGTTTCTTTTCTGATGAAATAGGTCTTCTGGTCAGCTTCTTACTGCCAATATTTTCAGGCTGAGCATCACCAGATATGTTTTTCTTGGCTTTGGGAATTTTTGGTGTAGATTCAACCTCTTTATCAATATGACTGGATTTCATTTTACTTAACTTATTTGCATGTGATATGTCCTCCTGAATGTTTGCCAACTTAGCGCATCCTGAGGGTGATGACATATTCTCAAGCTGATCAGGAGCAACAACATCAGAAAGAAGTTTCTCTCTGGCATCCCAAGATGCAGTACTGAATGTGGTTAAATTAGCTTGTGATCCTTTTCCATCTGCGCAATGGTTAATTCAATCATCGTCATCCAATCATGAATGAATGAAGCTTCTTAAACCAATTGAGATTAGTACTGTATCTCAAAAATGATTACCGTGATGAGATATTGATTCACCATGGAAGTCACTCCTGTCTTGGAACCGCATGGCATCAATTGAAGGCTGACATTCATCTTTGTGACCTTGTCTCCAATGAATGATTTGACACTTACCAGAACTACAAGAAAATGTTCAAGTGAAAACAATGTTTAACTATATCTATGCTAGCATGTGTAACCACCAAGGCAAGAATGAGAGTGATTGTGCAAATCCCATGGTAGTTCAGAGTTCAGAGTTCAGAGAGTTAGACATACAGAAAGGCATCATCGAAAGCCCAAAATATTATAGTTAAATCTGGTGATAATGTCTTCAAAACTAAAATCAAATCAAATCTTTCCCGTAGGAGCTAGCAGCCAGATCCAAATATCAAATCATGTAAATTTTCTTATTTATAATGTTTCCTCAACACAAAATAATAATAGTACTAATAATAATCCAAGGGCATAATCTCACGCAATTGAATTTTGATACACAAGCAACACACTAGCTGGACAATTGCAATTTCTCAATTAAACAGTAAGCTGAATCCATCACATAATTCAAACAAATACGCAAACATAAACATCGTCCAGAAAAAGCATAAAATAAAGCTAAAAATAAACAATAATTTAAAGAAAAACGAACCAGTATCGGACAGCCTTGCATTTAGAGCAGCGCATTGTGGTGCTGGCATAGCAGACGGCACAGTGGTACGGCAAGGACACCGGCTGCACAACCGGAGCGTAAGGAGACGTGGCCTGAAACTCAGCGACGGCGGTCTCTTCGGAAGCCATAGCCAAAAGCCGCATGATTTCCTCTTTATTGATCACCGCATTCTTCCATTTGTGACGAATCACAAGGAAACAGGCCAGGACGAGGAGCAGTAGGAGGCCCTGAAACCCTAGAATTCCAGGGACCAGCATTGATCGAATTCGTCGAGTCAGTTGATCTTATCCGGCGCCAAGGATGAGACCAGAACACAGAAACCCTAGAATGTCTTTTCTGCTATACATAAATCCGACGGCGGTGGAGGTGGCGGTGGCGGTGGCGGTGAGGGGGTAGGGAGAGGAAATAGGGGAAATTTGGAGGTGCAGAAAGGGAATTTGTGTGAGGGTAGTGTTGTTGGTGATGGAAGTGCGAAGGAAGCATCTGGTGGATGTAGGTGTGATGTGGATGGTGAGGTGAGATACAAGAGATGGAGGAGGAGAGAGATGGAATGGGAGGGAATATAAGACGGATCGGATCCGAGAGTGGACTGTCGGGTGTCGACGATTGGGTTTTTTTTCAAATTGTCAGTGATTCTCCCTCTTTTGTCTTCTCCCGGTTAAACCGTATTTTACCGCGTACACAATTATGGAAGCTTTTTATTATGTATCCTCCGGTTTGCTCATAAATTTTCAAATATGCTGCAATTTGGGCATTAATCTCCGCTAAAAGAACCACTCCAGCTCAGTAACCAACATTTTCCTCCAAATTGAAACCCTATCCCATAAGATAAGAGTGACATTTTTATGGAGGAAAATGTCAGTTTCATAGCTGGGTTGGTTGTTTTAGAGGAGACTAGTGTCCAAATTGACATCAATTTGACGGCAAATTTGATTTAATTTGATGGTGGGATCAATTTGACATGAAAGCGAGAGTTAGAGGATCACTTGAGTGAAAATTATCGGAGAGACTATAATGTGAAGTTTAAACAAAGTGAGGAGACTATTTGAGGAGGTCAATCTCACCATCAACAAATGTAAAGAAATCATGGAACTTAAACATTTTTAACGTTTTGATAGTGGGTAGACCTGGCAAACGGGTTGAATTAACGTAGCCTACTGAATTTCATACAGATACGAAGACCATTTCACCAACAAAAAGTTTGCAACTTTGTTCAAAAAATTGACAAGTTAGTACGGAATCAATGCAAAATTCAATCTTTAACTTTTACTGTTCCAAGCAAACATCAGATAGAATCAATACCAACTAAAAGCTTCTACATTGAATCAAGAGCAAGTTTACCTTGATAGGAATTTTGAAGAAAAAGAGCCCCAAAGTCCCTTCCACCTCCGTATCAGTATCAAAGGGTATTACACCCCTAGCCAAAGCTTCAAGCAAGTAAAACACGTCGTGGATGACGGTTTGCTGGTTTGCTGGGATTGGGTGTGGGTCGGGTCGAATGGGATCGGAGCATAGTATACATAGTCTACAGACTCGCCCTTGGAGGCCATTGTTTGTTCGAGTAGAAGAGAAGAAGAGAAGAATGAGAGGCAGAAGAAAAGGAAAAGGGTTTAAGAAGAAAAAGACACGGAAAAGAAGAAAGAAAAGGGGAAGAAGAAAAGAAAATAAAAATATTTTGCAAAATTACAGAATTAACCTCCTTAACGGGTGGCTAACGGGTTAACCCGTTTTAGACCCGATACGACCCGTTAGCTTAACGGGTGGCTAACGGGTTCACCCGCGACCCAATAAGCTCAATCCAAATACTGATAATTTCGTGCGAATTCGTGTCGTATTAACGGGTCGTATGCAATATTGCCAGGTCTAATAGTGGGATTGGCCTCCTCACTTTAAACTCTTAATTGTAGCCTCTCCCGAAAATTAGAAGGAAGTATTAAATTTGAAATCTTAAAGTTGGAGGGTCACTAGGGTCTCGGCCTCACTATTTCAGGCCCAATGGCATCTCCATTTCGGGCCCAACGATCATACTTAAAGGCCCAGAGAATAGTTAGTCTCTATAAAAGGGGGGCTGGCCTGCTCATAAAACTCTCTCTCTCCGGAATATTTTTTTTTTAATCGAAACTCTCTCCTTCATTATTTCTTCCTTTTAGTTCATAGTTTCATCTCAATGTAAATGTAAACTCTCTACACATATATGCAAAATACAAAACAGCGGATGTAGCCGAAATTTATGAGGGAA
>NC_024126.1:17022655-17051322 GCF_000346735.1 Prunus mume | reverse complement strand
AGTCAATTTCATTCACAAATAAAATACTAATGTTAGAAATTGTAATACCTATACATTTGTATTCTTTATTTTGTTTCCTTTTCTGAATTTCTCTCCTCTTTCTAGATTAGGTTCATCACAAAAATATACTATAATCAAGTAAAGTCTTAACCATACACAACAATATAATTTTCACAAGTTCAAGCTCAAGCTCAATCTGAAACTCCCAACACCTCTTGGTTTCCTTCTTCGACCTAATTCATATTGGGTCAGTATGGTAGTTTTCTGCTTAATAAGGAAATTCGAATCTTTAATTTTTTTTGTATGGGTCAATGAGTATAAAGTTTTTCTAGACTTGAGATATATAAAGATGTTCTTTTTTTTTTTTTTTTTACCCAAAACATAGTGATGTAAAATGATTTCAATTCTTTTTGGTTCCTAAAATGAAACTCCCTATCCTCAAAAAACAACCTTCTGTCCTAAAATTTTAACGTACGCCGCTGTTATTACTGACTTGATTTATAAAGAATTCTTCGCTCTGTCTACCAACAACGTCGCTTTGGCCGAGTGGTTAAGGCGTGTGCCTGCTAAGTACATGGGGTTTCCCCGCGAGAGTTCGAATCTCTCAGGCGACGTTTCTTAAAATATTTTTGTCAAATTTTGTCAATTTATATTTTCCTTTCCTGTTTTTCTGGAAGCGAGGTCGGCGCCTTCCCCGAGTGCCGCCTTCTCCGCCAACCACCTCAACTGGGTCTCGGCGACTTCGTCAGTCCAAACCCTTTCAAACCTTCTACAAGATCCAGTTCTGATGAGAGCTCGGGACACGTGTTCGGCAAATAGAGCAACACTCAAAAAGGCCAGTTTGTCCTCCGGGTAGGAACGGAAGGAAACCCAGTCAATACTTTTGCATTTGGTCCCGTTGAAATTTGAACAGCCACTTAGAAGTTGAATTGATTTCCCACTTGCCACCTCTAATCTAAACTAATAATAAACCGCACTTGGCCAAAATTTCAACATTTGCCCCCCACCCTAAAAAACAAGACTGATGATTGATGACTGAGTGATGAGCACAGATGTAACGTAAACAACTGCCTTGCACTTGCGGATTTCAATTTGCATGCCCTCTCCTCTACGGTGTCTTGACGATTTCCAACTCTCATCTCATCCATAAAAATTATTATTTATTTATTTATACAAACTATATTGACAGAGAGGAGATTCGAATTTAAGACATCGTTTAATCACTTGAGCTATAATTCCCTTACAAATTATTTTAGATTTCTTAAAAGAAATATATTTGTGCTAGCCGTCAAATCGTTTAGCACAACGTGTGACCTAAATGAAACAAGTGAAAAATATATATGAGATCATCCAAGACGTTTCGTTTAAAAATTAGCCATGAAAGTTAAACCGTTTTGACTTTAGAATTTTATATGCATAAAAGTGAAGTCTCTTGGACTCTAGAATTTTATAGACATTGGTTATTTGACTACAGCAATAGCGGAGAGTCTCGAGCATGTGCTTAAATTCAAATTGTAGAGGAACAAAGGCAACATCAAATTGAAATAAGAATATTATTTCCCAAAATAAAAAGTAAGAATATTCCTTAATTGCTGGATGTGCGTTTAAACCAAAATTATCAATGCCAACAAATGCAGGTCCTCAACAAGGTCCAGCTTAATGAAAAAGCGTATAACTTATAAATCAGTGATCTCAAATTTGAATTTCTATGACACATTGGCAGTGTGTGTGAGAAATTTTCTTTCCTCTTCCTAACTTTGGCAACAACAAAAAATAAAAATAAATAAAAACAAACGTGGGTCGAACGATTATTTCTCTTCCATTCCATATACCTAACCTTTCCGATAAAATCAAACAGTAAATTACAATGTGAACTGATTTCCGTTTTTATTTTCTTTCTGTTTTTATTTTTGGTTTTTTTGCCAAAATTTTCTCTGCATTTGTTCATCATAAATGATTTGATTGGAGGCATGGACGTTAGACAAAATAGAGTGGGAGGGCAGGACCCACAACCGCGTAAATATAGGATGAGTTGCAGGTTCGGATGTTTGTGCTGAAATCGCGTAAGAAGCTAATTTACAAATCTGCACCTTCTTTCCTAACCCAGCCACCCAGCACTAGTCACCTTGTGCTATAAATATTCTCTGCTTCCTTCTCCAAACCATTCACCCTTCGTTTCGTTTTGTTTCGTGTGACTCTCATAGCATATGTCTCAGAGGCCCAGCGTTCCTCATTCTTCCTCCATAGCCTTCAGCCTCCATTCTCATCTCCTGGTCTCCAGTGAGATGAACCCTAACTCCAACTGGTCTTCTCTTTAATCATTAATTCCGAAACCAATTCAATTAATTCTTTAATTCTTTTCAGTCTCTCATACCATACACAAAAACAAACCAACCTTTTTTTCTGTTTGTTTCTCAAGAAAATTCAACATGGGCGTCAAAGGTTTTGTTGAAGGAGGCATAGCATCCATCATTGCTGGGTGCACCACGCACCCTCTCGACCTCATCAAGGTCCGGATGCAGCTCCAGGGCGAGACCCACGCCCCCAACCCGAACCCTAACGCGGCTCCCCCCCCCCCCCCCCCACCACCGCCGCTAGACGCGTCTCTATCCCTCTCCCTCCCCCACCTCCCCCGGCGGCGCGTGCGGGTCCGATTGCCGTCGGCGTCCGCATCATCCAACAAGAAGGCGTTGCCGCCATGTTCTCCGGCGTATCCGCCACCATGCTCCGACAGACTCTCTACTCCACGACGCGGATGGGCCTCTACGACATTCTCAAGCAGAAATGGACCGACCCGACGACCCACAACATGCCGCTCCCTAGCAAGATCACCGCCGGGTTGATCGCCGGAGCCATCGGAGCCGCCGTGGGGAACCCGGCCGACGTGGCCATGGTCCGAATGCAAGCCGACGGTCGGCTCCCGGTGGCTGAGCGCCGCAACTACAAGAGCGTCATCGACGCCATAGCCCGAATGGGGAAGCAAGAAGGGGTTACGAGCCTCTGGCGCGGGTCGTCGTTGACGATCAACCGAGCGATGCTCGTGACGGCGTCGCAGTTGGCGTCGTACGATCAGATCAAGGAGACGATCCTGGACAATGGGGTTATGCGCGACGGGCTGGGGACCCACGTGACGGCGAGCTTTGCCGCTGGGTTCGTGGCTTCGGTGGCGTCGAACCCGGTCGATGTGATCAAGACCCGGATCATGAACATGAAGGTGGAGGCAGGGGCTGAGCCGCCGTACTCGGGGGCTCTGGATTGCGCGCTCAAAACGGTGCGCTCCGAGGGGCCTTTGGCGCTTTACAAAGGGTTTGTGCCTACGATTTCTAGGCAGGGACCTTTCACTGTTGTACTGTTCGTGACGCTGGAGCAGGTTCGCAAGTTGCTCAAGGATTTCTGATCGTGGAAATGGACGGTTGTGATTTAATTCGGTGTGTATCCTATGATGACGAAAAATAGTGCTTTTTAGAATATATGAATAAATAATTTTTATTGATTTGTCTATGTTCCTTGAGATTGGATGGAATCTGATTTGATTAAACCTTGGTAAAACAGAAAAAAGAATCAAATTTAACATACATAAAAAAAAAGAACAAACATTCTAGCATGTGTGCGCCACATTCCCTTGTGTTCGAAATGTTTTTCATGTTTTAAATATGCAAACCATGATTTACAAGTTAACAAGACAACGTATCAAATATTTTATAAGACTTTTTTTGGCATAGATAGATTTGAACACTGGCGGAGCCACAAAGGCTCAGCATCCCTTGCTGAAAAACCCTGGCAACTGCGAATATTGACTAGGTTACTTTTTTCTTTTTCTTTTCTTAAATCCCAGGTTTGAAAGAAAAAAAAGGAAAAAGGCCTACAACAACCCACCATTTATTTGAGCAGTTCATTTAAAAGCCATAGATGTTATTCTAAAAAAATTATTTGAATTGAAAAGACCCATGACATAGGTTATCATATCTAGGGAGTTTAGGCTCTATTTAGTATCTTACTCAAAAAAGTAAATTCAAAAACTATGATTTTTTTTAAAAACATGAGTTTTTAAATAGTGATTTTAAGATCTAAAAACTTGTTTGGTATTCAACTCCAAACTATTTTTAAGGTCTAAAAAAAATTGAAATTAAAATCAGAAAATTAGAAACCCTAGATTCCCAAATTGAAATTAACAAAAGAAAAAGAGAGAGAGAGAGAGAGAGAGAGAGAGAGAGAGACGGGACATGAAGGAGAAAGAGACGTGAAGAGGGAGGAGAGAGAGAGACGGGACATGAAGGAGAGAGAGACGAGAGAGGGAGGAGAGAGGAAGAGACGGGACATGAAGTAGAGAGAGAGAAACCATAAAACCTCACTTTTTTTTTGTTTTTAATAATGGGGGTGTTTTTTAGTTTTTAAAAATTGGCCTAACAAACGGGTTTTTATAGTTTTGGACTTAAATATGTTTTTAATTTTATAAAATTGGATCAAAGTTGGATACTAAACAGGCCCTTAATCATCTTTAGTTTTGTAACAAAGAGAGCAAAAAAAAAAATGTTGGTTAGCAGTAAGTAAAAATCTGCCCCCCCTTAGCCTAACCACTTATATAAGCAAATTAGTATTATTTAAATTCTAATGGTATTTGATTGTCATTTTTTTTAGAGCTTTGGTCTTTTAAATATTGCTTTTCTCTGGAAAAATTTATAGTACCGCCACTGAATTTGAAGTAGAGCAGTTTCGACACCAAGAAATCAGTTTTTTTAAGACTTTTTAAGCCTTTACTTGAAGGACTACAACTAGTGATTCTCTCAAAATAGCTTATTTTGATTCTTCTTTTAATTGGGCATAAAATCATGACTACTAGTTGATTTTGATTCCTCTTTTAATTGGTAATATTATTGAACATGTAAAGTCGTTCTTACAACATTTGTCTGCAGTGCTTTTTGTTTGCATGCCTCGTTAATGCAACGGGGTTGCTCATCGTTTGGCGAAATTTGATTTGTGAGTTGATAGTCTTAAAAGTGTGAACGAATCCTCATGATTTTATTTAGGATTTTCATGTTTAGGAGCCTTAACAAGAGAAAAGGGGACTACAATTGTTCATGTGAAACAATATTAAGATGAACATTATACAATAGATTGATTAATACTAAATATCTATGTGACATGCTGACGTGGTATAATGATTCTGTTCAAATTATAAAAATGTGTATTGTTTTTAATATAAATCATAAACCTTTTTTTTTCGGTCGATGATGAGCCTAAGACTCAAATACACGTATTATATAAATTACATAGATTCAATACACTACGTAAAAATGTCACGTGGTAGATAAAATAGACTCAAAATGAATTTCATAAACTAGTAATGAACAGGTCCATCGGGTAGCTTATATGGGTTGACATTGAAATGATTCATTTAAAAAAAAAATTAGGAGTCAACTCGAATTCGTTTATATTAACATAAATTTTATGTCTATTTTAAATTATGATATCTTAATTCAGTATGGTGTTGTGTCAAGAATTCTCAACCGGCCTTGCTTTCACCCACTAATTTTATTTTTCCCACTAGCTGTTGCTTGCCTAGTATATTGTATTGGTGCCGTCGTTCTCTTCTTTTTTAGGGATGAATTGCCACCTTCATTATTATAAAAATTAAACAATTAGGACAAGGAAAATCGAGAAATAGAATTAGAATGAAGGAGGGCACATGGAAATTAATTTGGGCGCATCCAAATAGTCCAAATTGCGCGTGGGGCCTTGACATCACATGATCCACCTTTATACGGATGCCGCGAATGGTTCATGTTTTATGGACCCCAGCCATTCACAGTCACCGTAATTCATTCCTTACCTGCCACCATGGAGTCACGGACTCATCCGAACCGTACACGTGGTCGATGAGTGTTGAGTGTTGAGTTGGAAGCAGGATCCTAGAATCGGATGACCAGAAAAAAAAGATCCATACAAATATCCTAGAATATATCATTAAACTAATAATATTTACTAGGTTTATGCTGGATGACATTCCCAGCATTATGCACCAATCACTCAGTTTCAGTTTCAGTTAATTGGTAATCTAATTTAATTATCTTAAGATGATTTGCATCGTTCAATGGGGTCGGGGCCTAATTATTGTTGCTGGTGGGTTTTAGAAAGTGGTAGGCCTCGAACAACTTTACAAAATTGACAGGATATAGGGTATTCAGTGGACCATCGATTGTTGATGCACCCAGTTCAATTATTGGATTCTCAAATGGATACTAGCTTTTCTTTTAAGGCACTCATATAGTGTTAGGCTTGAAACGTATCATTTAGTTATAACAGTTCGAATGTTTAAGTCGGAAAAATCAAAAGATAAGCGTGAAAATCGCTATCTAATGTGTATCCAATAGTTTACAACATCATATAGTTACAAATTATAACATTTAACGGCAAGTTCTTATTCATTCTTACATTCTACTATTATGTGTACAAAGTTCAGATAAATAATGAAAGGTTACAAGTCACGCTTTCTTTTTCATCAATTGATGAAGTAAAGAGTCGTCCTCTTTTCATATCTCCTGGCGGATCTTGTAAAAAAGAACGCTATGTGCACCGTATCTACACGAAAGTTTCTACATCCCATAACTAGAAATCAAAGAAAAATCTTATGTCTGGTCGGATGTCAACTGCTTTGTGGACCATAATGTATGTGACAATGCAATTCTCCACCATAGAAAAATATTTTCTTTTTCTTTTTGTGTGTACTTGGAGGGGAGGGAAAACCCACATGGCAGTAGTTATTGCAATATCAATTTGTTTGATTCAAAGTGGAACAAGATGGGACGCCATGAAGCGCTATTGATTTCACCCCATCATTCCCAATAATTCAGAGACTAAAATCTCCGTAACCATCATGAACATCACATTCAATACGATTAAAAGTTAGAACTTTTTTACCTTGTCATAATACATCTTGAATTGAGGCCTATTTTGCGATAAGTGTGTTTGTAACATTGTCACGCAGTATTATTAGTTCCCATGTTATACATGGGTGAGTAATGATTTTAGAGTTTTTAATCAAAGTGGGAGAGATTCGAACTTGAGACAACTTCAAGAAAGTCGAAACAAAAGAATTGGAATTGTAAGAAGCATAAAAAACTATTACGATACAATTATGAACCATACAAAACTATTACAATTCAATTATGATAGTGTTGTGTTGTTCAAGCCTATTGTAGGCATACTTTCTGACAATAAGAATCGCCACGGAGGTCATGGCGGTACGTAAACTATGACTCAAAATTGACAAATACTTGCTGTTCAAAACTTTGTGGTTTTTGTGTTGTAACTCGTATCCTTTAGTTCTACTATTTACCAGCCATTCTTCAACGATAGTAGTTTAGTTCTCCGTATCATGTTCAGCATCCTTACAACATGGAATTTATTTCCTGCATAGATTGTGGTGGCTCCAGGTCTTTTTCTTTCAATACATTTCCACGCAGTCGCTGCATTTCTGATGCAAATATGTCATCCAACTTCTGCCAATTCAAAAACAATGAGTATGGTTAAAAAATAATGAAAAAGAAAATTAAACCAAATCTAGCTTCAAATTCTGCAAGGATGATATAGGCTCCTGGAACATGTAGAGATATTCAATATCCAACAGAAACTTCAATGACTGAAGGGCAAACTTACAGAAACTGCAACTCGCAAGCATTTGCACCGGGACACCGCCTTCTTTCTTTTATCTTCCAACAGATGCAGGACATCCTACAGAAACCAATTGGATAGGAATGAAATTAATATGCTAATCCAAGAGAGAGCTTGTAGGGTAAAAAATTAGTTTATTTACCTGTCCCATCCGGTCCCATAACTCTCGGCAGAGTTCTACAAACACAGTAGGATCACAAACAGTGTGGAGATGATCTATTGTCCCTAGCAAAAGAACCTCTAAAGCCTGCATTCTACTTGGGACAGCTGATTCCTCGCCCTTCGAGCCTCGAATAATTTTCTTTAACTTCGTTTTACTAGCAACTCTAGTCTGTATTTAGTTACATGGAAATGAAACAAAGCATTAACTCATCATACTCATATATTAATGATCATAAAGAATTGTAGTAAGCAACAGATAAGTTGACAACATTGTTAACCTAAGAAATTCAGCTGCAAGTTTTTACTCACATTCTCAGCAAGTTTCTCCACAACTGCTAATCGGTAGCTTCTAAATTTGGTCCTGAGCATCGCAGCTTCGTCTTGTAGACGTACTCCTGTGGCATATCCATCAGGGATGCAAGAGCTCCACGACATCAACCGGTTTTCTATGTTGGGCCACAAGAAATCTGACATCCTCTTCATGGAGTTAAAAAGAATTCCCAACTGAAAAACAATACATAGTATATTGATGAGTGTTGAAAGAAAGATAAGATTCCAAGTAGCCATTCAATTGTGAAGCAGAGTCTCACCTCATTTGGGACCGAATACATGTTCCCGCCCTGTCTGGATAATTTATGGACATATTTGAAGCCTAATATTTTGTTTGTCATATTATCCTTCAGCGGTGATAAAACATCACCATAGTTCTTGTCCAAAGCTTCCACAATTGCCTTCTCAACATCGGCAATAACCTTTTTAAAACACGAATAGTCTCCAAGTATTAGTCATACAATTTCAGGTTCAGAATGAAATAACAAAGAAAAAAGCTGTTCACACAGTCAGAATTGAGTATTCTTCTTTATATCGCTACGGCTATAAACACTTTCCTTTTCCTATTAACAAAATATCCCCTTTTTCTATAGAAGGAACCATGCATTAAAAAATAAACATAAGAGAAAAAGTTAAGAGTTGAGAGACAGATTGCACTTACATTCCCCAAATCAGATGTATATACTGGCCACCGACTAATGATGATTTCGAATTCATCGAGCATTTTCTTCAGCTCATTGTCCATATCATCAACAAAAGGGATTGTTCCATGTTGTGTTATGGCACCAGACCATTTTGCCTGAAATTGATCAATTTCTAGTAAATTTCCACTCGGATTGTATTCAAGAAATTCCATTCAACACTTGGATTGCATTCTACTGAGCTACCAATAAACACAACTTGCACCAAACTTTGAGCAACACTAGAAATATAAATCCTAGCTATATACCTTATCTAGCTTGCACTGGTCAAGCAAATGACGGCGCTTGTCCTGAATCCACATGGTTATATGCGAGTGAAACAGCTCTTTGGCATCAACTCCACCTTTAACAAGGCTGAAAATAGTTTTGCATGAGTAGGGATACAAAAGGTAATTAAAAACACAGATTAAAACCAGACAAATCACTCACTTGATGTTCCACAAAGAAAGATCCTGTTGAAATCCTGTAGTTGCAATAACAAGTTCTGCAACTGGAGGCGATAGGCTTCGAGGAGGGCATGCAACAAGGAAAGCACGCAATCTATTGCAGAGGTTAAAACTGTATATGCATGAAGAAATTGTTGGAAGGTCTATACAGCTGCACAACAATTAATAAAGAAAAATAATTAGTATACATAACAGAGGCATATTCAGTTATTCACCAGTCATCAGCTGTGGAATTTCAAAACCAAACATAATTACTAAACAAACGAGTGAAAAAGACGAGGTCACACAACAAAGGATATGGCCATAAGCACATTCTGTGAATCCCAAGGATGTGGCCACAAGAACAAAATAGACTGCTACACAGAATGTCATACATACCTTGGGAGGATACCTTGCTTGTGGATTTCTATGTCAGTCAGAATTTCATTTCTAAGACCCAAAATCAGAGATTTCATTTTCTGATAAGATGTAGAAAGGTCTCTCTGTGTTCCCTCATTACTGGTTAGAACCAGCTCATCTATCTCTACACAGTGCATTATTAACCTCTTTCGTGCGGCGACCTGTAAAGCCATTTGGATTTTAATAAAGTATAAAAAGGTAAGGGGAGGCTCATGCATGGAGAAGTTAGCTTCTAATACCTGGAAAAATTTGCATAATTTCAACTGTGCCTCAGGACTCAAAATATCATAAAGAAGGGCATATAGCTGGACAGCAGGTGCCAAAGCAGGCGCAGCCGTTCCACTGGCAGGCCTAAAACAATCCACCATCCCTGACAGTGAAGATTCTTCAAGTGACTTGTAGTTCTCAAAAACTGAAGCAAGAGTCTTCTTTACTTGATCCTCGATCTTTGCCAGCATGCAGTTCTGCTTGAAATATAATTTTAAGTTACAAGAGGGAAAAAAATATCTATTATCCATGTCTAACATGAAGGAATACAAACTGAAGAAAATTGCAAGTTTTTAAACTTAAAAATTAATATCAAGGCCAAAATAAGTAATGAAAGTATAAAATATACAAAATATAATGTATAATTGGTTGTCCCCATGGAGGATGAAATGCATGACCAGTTTACTCAAATGCCATGAGAAAATACCAATTGCCTCAGGGCAATTGTGAAAGAATTTTAACAAAGCCAAAAACCGAAGAGATAAGTGAAGGTACAAGGAGAAGCAAATTTCTCAACTAAGTTTGAAAAGGAAAACAAAGCTTGAGCCCAATGCAGTCAATTCTCATACCTCTTGATAACTTAACAGATTTGTGCTCTTGGCCTTCACATCTGATAGCAAATCATGTACTGTGGTGAGACAGTCTTTGGTCGGTGTAGCGACATCCATGACATAGGAAAGGTATCTGCAAGCAGCATGGAAAATTATACACAATAGAAGTTAGAAGATCCACAATTAGGTAATATTCCCAAGTTTAGTGTAACAAGTTACCATTCTAACATATTTCACTACCTTAAATTGGTGTATGTCTTGGATACTCCATAGTAGGATGCAAATTCAGTCACTAACCACCTCCATGAGCCATGTAACAACAAATTTCTTTGCTGAAAATTTTGAACCTTCATTGCAACTTCTAATGCACAGTCATATGCAACAGTTTCTGCGATCGAGCCATGCTGGACATGGAAAGAAGTGAAATAAATATCATACATACATCGAATTCCAAAGATATGTGAATCAGTTTTCAAGAAAGAATTTAGCTATTGTACTGTAAAACCATAAACCAATGTGAAACAACTTAAGTAATCTCACTGTAAAAGAAAAAAATTCAGATATTTCTGGACCATAGGATCTTATATAGGTACCTTAAGATTATTATTTTCATCTGGACTACTAGAATACTTCATGCTTAATTGTATTCTACCGACAGGTTCATCGTCTAGATCACTGCTATATATAGGCCACCATCGTATCTTGTCACCCTGCATTAAAAAAAAAATCAATTTGACTAAGGCATGACCACAATGTTGTCCCTTGGAATTTTGAACTTGTATAATCAAATCATCACCATTGCTATGTGGAAACCTGTACAAACGCAGTTGTTTAACTATAAAGGTATGGAACCATATGAAAGGGTAAAGAAAAAGAAAACAGAAAGGACAAGAGTACATACAACACGCGGGTTTCACTTGATCCGGGTTGCATCTGTATTGCATCCTCTTCAGGTGAACTTGTCAATCTCAAGAAGCAGGAATAAGTTTCTGACAGAAAACAGTTCAGCTAGTGTCAGATGCTACTCAAAGAAAAGAAATCTAACTTGTAGTATGAAGACAAAAACATTACATTTCTGGATTCAGACTATGCTTGAATTCATTTTAGGAGCTAAATTAAAAAAGGTATTAAACCAAATGCAGAGATCCATGCCACTTTTGTCATAAATATGGTGAGGATGTGAAGTAAAGAATTTTCCCGTATCGGAAACTTAAGGGACCTTGATGGGCTTATAAGGAGTTGGGCTACTCCCCCCCATTGCCAATTGGTTTTGGGGTGGAACCTGAACTTCCTTCTTTACTGTCGCCACATGTGAGGGGGCGTGTGAGGATGTGAAACATATCTTCCAGACCAGATTGGCTGCTACCAAGGGTGAGCTACTAATTCCAGCTAGATGGGCTAAATGTCAAGCTGGTTATTTCTTTACACAGAACACTCAACTCAAGTAAGCCTTATTTCCAACTGAAGCTAGCAACATAAATCTACTACTGTCATTCGTTAATATCTACTTAAGGCTTAAACTGTACAAAATATTTGCATACCTTGCACTATTTCATACGATGAAGAACGGTTGCACAAAGTATTTGTCCTTGTTTTTAGGAAGCTAGATCCTTGTTTTATACGTTTCCCTCCAGCCTCTAGGCAAGCTAAGCTTTGATGAGAAAAGGAATCATTTGGAGGAACATGAGGTTGTAGATAATGTTTCCTTGTAGATTTCAACCCAGAAGATAAATCTGATCTTAAACTGGAGAAGCGTCTACGATAAGAGCCATAATCAATCCTTGGTAGTTTTGGAGTGCAGCCAGAAGGTGGTATCCTTGGTATTTTCAGAGATGGGAAACTGCAGCCAGAAGGTGGTATCCTTGGTAGTTTCGGAGATGGGAAACTGCAGCCAGAAGGTGGTTCATCTGAATCCATTTTCACTTTACGAACTGTAGAATGCCAAAATTCCAATAAGATGGTGACGACCATAACATTTTGACAGAAAAGTAAACTGAGCAAGTTAACCAAGTAGTGTACCTTGCACTTTTATTTTGCCAGAAGTTTTCAGATGTCTTGGAGCTGCTGACGTACTGAGTAGCTGTGAAGGTCGTCGTTCTGCTAAAAGCTCATCTTCTGATTGTAATAATACATGCTGTAAACTGAAATTTCAGGTGTGAGTAGAGGAATGATTAGGTTGGTGAAAGGCCTAAAACATATGATATGACATTCCCATAAAATAAAAAAAATAAAAAAAAGTATTGCTGCTGCATGCATAAAAAGACTATAAAAGACAGACACTTGATCAATAAAATGTAAAACTGGGTTTCCTAAAATCCTATTGACAGATACAGCAAAGACTCAAGAAGTTGACACATCAATATCCCATTCATAACTGTTATTTACAATGGTGAGACACAAATTCACCTTAGCCCTGCCTTGCACTTCCAAACTACTCATATTCATACACAACTACCAGGCAAAAGATTTAGTATGTAAATAATGTGAAAATGAAACAAAAATAAAGGAACTATACTCACCCAAATGCATCTCGCAACAGTGCGCACTCGTTCTCCATGAAACATTGAACTTCAGTGCAACAAGACTGCGCCCACGCATGAAGACAGACCCTAACACATGCATCATAAGCGATTACTGCACACCAAGTACCTTGCACACTGAATGCATGAAACACAAAAGTTAAAACAAATGATAGAAACAACTACTGAATCAGTGAGGTAACAATAAAATGTACTCACTTGAATTTCTCTAAATCACTTAAGTTCAATAATCAAAAACCAACTACTTATGTGGTTATTCTAAATACATTTCAGCTATGTAACCGACCTTGCATGAAATACTGGTAGGTGAGCAGGTGAACGAATTGGAGATCCGTGAACTTGTACACCAGCAGAAGTCCTGCAATTCTTAATAGTCAGTTTATAGTTCCCCAGCAATGTCCTGTAGAGAAACAAAGAAACAGACCATAGCCACAAGAAACAGCAGTGCACAAACCTGATTGGTGAGTTAGAAATTCCATTGCTGGAAGCATAGTGTATAGAGCTGCCAGAAAAGACATTTTCTGCTTTTCTTGAACCATTTGTGTTTGCAGGAACAATCCAATTTGAAGAGTGACTTGTGTCATGTGCTCTAAGAGGTGAACTTGGCTCATCAGCATATTCAATCTCCAAAACAGGAGCACTGGGATTATTATTAGAAATATTCTTCTTCAGCTGTGCTTCCAGACGATCCCGCACCACCTACACAGATGTTAGCAGACTGTTGAGTAAAACTACAATCCACTAAGCAATAGTTAGAAAGCAAATTGTTCTCCAAAGGCAAACCTAAAAAAAGGCTTTTCTTTTAGAAACAAACAACAGGCATTAATGAAAAATAGAATATGTATGCCAATTAATTCAGCTGTGCCTACTTTGTTAGAATAACTTTCTAGAATCACAATTCGTTCCAGCGCGTTCCCTCACCACACCAAAAACCTTAACTAGTTATATTTAATCTTCAAAATGGTCCATACTAAGTTTAAATAAGAATGCATTTCAATTTACATGCATGAAGCTTTAGAAACAAGTACATATAATGGTATCAATTAATATCAACAATTTTCCACTTGACAGCCTATCCTAACAAAAAGAAAAGCTTGTTCACCATTATGCTTTGTTTCAATGTCATACAACCGAAATAGCACCCACGAAAAAGGTAAAAGATAAAAACAAAAAGAAGCATCTGGTATCAAGAATAAATACAATTGTGAAAAAGGATAAAACCTGATTATGCTTGGATCTTGTTTCCATATTTGCCTGCAAAGTAACACTAGCAGAATAATCATTCAAAGTGTATGGCCATCTCGGGGCACCATCATTGTTCCTTTCCGGTTGGCTAAATGCAAATTCAGTACTTGTATCTGAATCAGACAATTCAACTTCTATAATTTCAGGACATCTTACTCGGTTCCTTCCACAATTCCCATCCACATCTGAACCAAACCCGCTTTCGTCGCCATTCACAGGTACTGCTGAAGAAGGCAATCCGAAGCCTCCTCCTTTCCTTAAGTTGTTGACAGCAAACTGTACTCTCTGTAACAAAACTAAATCATTAGAAAATCTTTATGCATGCAGAGCCTAGTCTCTAGTACAAACTTGCAAGATGCACACAAACACACACTTGGCGAGTCATCGAATCAAAGACTAGAACTTTCAACTGAAGATGCTAAAAGAAAAGGTTGAAATTCATTAGGCTTACCTCTCCAACCCATCTTAGGCCTTTGGTGTCCAGCCCTCCAGTGAACGCCATTATGAAGTCTCCTTCTCACCTAATAAATTCAACAACATAAACAAACTCTTAGTAAGAAAAGCAAAAGGCTTTACAGCAGAAAAAACTCACAAAGAACCAGACTTTTGATACATTATACGCATGAAAGAGAACAAGGGGAAGAAACCCAAGTACCGAAATCGAAACGGCTTTGCAGAGAAAAACTGAGAAACAACAAAGATGACAACTTTTATTGGTTCATGAGATGTACGAGGTAAATATACCACACACTTGAGCTTTGCAGAATCAATTGGGAACCAAACAATGCATGAATCCCTTTTACAATCTGGAATTACAATCACGTAATCTGTGATCAACCAAGTGATTTATGTATTTATTATAGTTACCTAGAGCAAAACAGAGATGATATTTGCTTTTTTCATTATCTTTTGACCAAAGAGACTTACTAGAATCAATCAGGAAAGTTGTCAGAAATTTACTTGCCAAAGATGAGCCTAGTTTATAACTTGGAACAGAAGACTTACCCAGAAGAAAATCATGGAAATCTTTTTATAAGAAATCTCTAAAATTTTCTGGCTTTTGCTTCCTCTCTCACTCTCTTTCCTAAATCCTACTTGATTTCATTCCTCTGACTACCAGGAAACCTTCCTTTTCTCTCTTGGTGTCAATTCCCTCGGCTTTTCGATATTTCAAAAATTAGAAAGTATTTTGTTTTGGTCTGAAAATATAAGAAAATCAAACTACATGTCAGTCCAAAATCTACAATACGATTATACGAAGACGAACAAATTAATGATGAGTCTGTCCAATGAAGACACATAAGATTTTTTATATTTTTATTTTGGGTCGGATACAGAAGAGGATTTAAAGGAGACGTGCGAACTATGCGAGGCTGACGTGGCATATGCAAAGTTGCTTCTCATAACGGTCGAATTTCTTAATGGCGCGTATTTTTCATCTCTTGTTTAGGGTTCAACAATTTAGCACCGACTTAGACTTTTTCTTTTTTCCGTTGTGTCATGAATGGGAGTCGAAAATGATTTCAATTCCTGCTTCTCATGTGTTTACTAATAATGGGTATTGGAGTAATTCTTATTCCTTAATTCACTTATCTAAGTTTCTCAATTTATAACTTCAAACATCACTTTCTGGTTTTAACCCTCGTCCTTTCTTTACCAATTTTTTATTATCACAAGAATAAGAATGCGAGGGATGGCAAACGTTCCCTATACCCATCCCAACCTCATTTCCGTCGAAGATGGGATCATGAATTTGTAATATTATGCGTACTTTGTAATATTTCAAAAATACATGTGAAAAAAAATTTAGAAATAAAATCATTCTCTGTTCCCGTCCTGCCCTCATTCCTGATTCTTTCCCGCCAAGCGAGGCCCATTCGAGGCAGGGCTTTCCCGCTAAGCAAGGCCCATTCGAGGCCGGGCCTTGCATCAAGATATGTGATCTACACTAACATATACTTTTCCATGAATTAGGATATTAGGTGATGTATGATATACTAATACTACAATATCTTGAAGAATGGAATTGGCATTCCACCATTGTTTTTCCATGGGCATAGTAATCGTGAGGAATAATGTTTAATTTTGTTTCTTCTTTTTCTAGTACGAAGGAAAATAAAGAAAAATGGTAATATTCAAACTTTACCCTTGAATGTTAGTATATTGAATGTTAGTATAATGGTCTCCATCACTTGAGCTACAAGCTCCCACTAGAAATATTTACTTCATTGTTATAAAACTTCAGGAATCGGCCTTCAGCTCCAAAGGCCAGACCCGTCCTAAGCCTTCGAGTTCAGCGCCAAGAACCAAACCCCGAACCACAACCTCCGGATAGTACTGGAACCTCGTATCCCAGGGCTATATATGGACCCGAGCTCTGGAATTCAAGCCCCCGATCCCATAAAAAGAAAAAATCTACTCGTTGCAAAACTGAGGAGGAAAAAAAAAACCCCATCTTTGAGAGCCTAGTAGCTCATCTGAGACCTCTTCCTTCTTTGGTCTCTGCTGTAGTTAGTTTACGCAAATTCGTTGTGCCGGATGACACAAAATCCAAAAATTAACAGGTTAACGGTAATTCAGGCCGGGTCTTCAAATTAACAGGTTAACGGGAATTCAAGCTGGGTCTTCCACTAAAGAAAGACCAATGATGGCTTCAAAGTAATTCTTTTCCTCATGTAACACATACCATTATTCAGTATAAAGGATACAATTTAAATTTCTATTAACATTCTGACTTTTTTCCTTTTCATGTGTATTTATTACCACCACAAAGATAAACAGAATTTTAACAGGGAAAAAGGGAAGAAACTGGATCCAAAAATTGTTGGATCCAGATCCAGATTCCAGATAACAAATGCTAATTAAGGCATTAGCCTAAGTGAGAAGATGGTGAAGCAAGATAGAACAAACACAAAACCACATGATCAAGATCTAAACCTTCTAAAACCAATAACTAATATATATTTTGCCTGTATTGGAAACGAAATTAAACTCTACATTCATAAGTTTGTGCAGCAACAACCTGACAGCATATCAGTCATCATCTGACCCAAGAACCTGCTGCTTAAGAACCTGAATTTTAGCAAACAACTCCTCCCTGTTTTCCTGCGAGACAATAATCGCCGTTGAGCATGCTTTAAAATGGCTTAATAACCTAACAGCCAATTAGTTAATAAGGCGGAATTTGCCACTAAGTCTATAACTACCTTGAATATCAGATACCGAGTGCTGAACCAGATTGTGTATCCAAGACCCACAATTTCCAGCAACTTGGGGAACTGAATCATATGGTGACCAAAGTCAATATCCCAGAGAAAGGGAAACCTTCAAAATTGCAAATTAGGAAATTTAAATAGAAACTGACCAATGGAATAGAATCAATAGCTCCAACAACAGCTGATGCTAGCCACAGGGCAAACAAGGCACCACCAGCATAAAGTAGAACGGCATATGTATCATCACTGTCCAACTGCAATTAGTCAAAGAGCAAGACATCAGTACAGCATATTTTTTTCACAAGGGTATTTGCATTTAGTATTTGGCAACATGGTTTCACCAGAATCCAATCAGAAAGCTGGATAGAGAATGCACTCAGCAGTATATGCAAGCGTGCAACAAAGAACTAACACAACCAGATTTGAAACCATAAGGGTTAACGCTAACGTATGCAAATTGCATGAGAGGCTGCAGCATACAACTGCGACTGCGAATCACATATATTGCTAGAAAGCTATAACAATTTGCCTCTCAAATTGACACAACAGAAGGGAACCCCAAAACAGTAGACAGTAACCAATTAACTACCCAAGCAGTCCAGTTCTCAAAATCAGAGAAAAGCCCAATCAATAGCATATGGAGCTAGGGGTCAGGTTGTCTTTCAGACAATTCATGATAAGAGGTTGCAAAAAGTTTAATCAATGCCTTCACATGCAACAAAACCCACATCTAAAACATGGGCTTATTCTTGTTTATTTCAGGTTTAGAAAAATATTTGAATTTTCCACAATTGAAAAGAAACCATTGAGTCAATCATAAAGAACTTGATAAAAATAAGAGATCTTCGACAAAATGCAAAACTTATAAGATTCTCTCATTCAAACAACTCGTTGATGTAAATATTGACATCATGCATGCTTGCATTACTATCTTCCATTCATTAGCAACCAGTTTGTGCTAAATAGCTATCACCTTCTCTTATACTTGAAGATCAACTAACAACAGAAACAAATGAAAAGTAATACTCACACCAACGGAAAAGATTGAGCACAAAAATAAATTAACAACAAAATGAACACACCAGATACTGAACCAAATTAAGCTATTGAGTTGTTCAGGTAACCGCTCAGAATCAACATGACTGTCGAGGTTCCATTGAGCATTCTTAGACACTCTCAACTAGTTACTGAATCATCATCACAACCCAAAGATGACACAACCTTTTCAGGAACTAAAGCCAAAGAGTCATAGTTTTGAATAAAGTAAAAGTAACTCGTACAACTTGTGCAAAAATCAAAATTGACGTTATAAGAACAGTAAAACAAATAAATAATCACCAGGCCGTCACAATGCCTGGAAGTAAATAGATGGAAAGTGTGTTTTAAATTATCAAAATGTACAGAGGTCATAGTGCTGCTGGAGTAAAACCTCAAGAAAACACTTAGTTGCTCAGGTAACCGCTCAGATCGACATAATTGTCGGAGTTCCATCGAGCATTATTACACTCTCAAGTAGTTACTGAATCATCATCGCAACCAGGTTTGTACAATATCAGTTTTGAAGAATTTAAACAAAAAAATTAGTTAAGATGGATAAACCAAACAACACCAGTGCATCTTGGATAGAAAGAAGAAACCAACATGATTAGAAAACACAAGGAATTAAACCAAAATATCAAAAATTCTAAAAGGTATAATAGCTATACAGTACAAAAACAGAATGAAAATACTGAACTTTAACCAGCAATTGCAATAAAAAAAAAATGTAACACCAAATATCTACAATAACCAGAAAATGGGTTAGCATCCAACCACTTGTTAATGAGGTAGGAATGAGGAATAACCTACAGACATCCAGTTAGGAATGTGTTTACTACTTTAAAAAATATATATGTATATATATATATATATCAACAGTTATACAAAGTAACAAACCTTTATGTCAAGGTTATTGAAAAACTCAGATATCTGCGTTTGGCCATCCACGCCGTCCACAGTTGAGTCTTCTTTGGGTGCTTCTTCTGCCCAAGTTCGATTGTAAAAATTATTTTCAGGTGGTGGAACATCTTCCAATGATATCACACTATCTCGCTCTTCAGCGGCATAAGGATTTCCCCCACTTGGTGTTTCCTCTGATGTTGTTGCTCTTCGCAAAAGCAATCCTGAAAGAAAAATACAAAAGACAATGCTCCCATCAGCTAGCAGTCTCTGTTACTTTCAATATATCAAACTAAAAGAGTATCGACCAAACGCCCAAGATGGACAAACAACATTAAAGAAACCCACTTGAAAATTCCAAATTAGACAGCAAAAATACAAGTAAAAAAACACAACAAAAACAATAAAAGAACATAAATTTTTTATTTTAAAAATGAGCCAAAACCCAAAAACCCTAGCTGAGAAATGAAAACAAAGCAGAAATTAAGCATACAAATTAAAGGGGTTTGTTTGGATGGGATACCAAATGCTAAGGGATGGAGAACGTACGAGAGTGAAGCCTGACAGAGTTGCGTGAGATTGAGGTTTGTCTGAGAGGGAGTGAGGGTTTGGACGTGATGTTGGTGGTAGGGTTTGTGATCAGAAGCTTGTGGTGGTTTGGAAGGTTGGAGATGGCTTGGGTAGTAGCTGTACAAAGCTCCATTGTCATGAGGCTCAACTTGGTTCAGTTCCTTCTATTGGTGGACGATCTGAGAATTGGGGGCGATGCCACCGCTATATAGGAGGGAGCTGTGCTAGGGTTTTTGGGGATTACCGAAATATTTGTTATCCTTCCATTTTTTTCCTTTTGGGATATACACAAAAATGGAACCTCATAGAAATGTTAATCAGAAATAGATGTGCTATTACTAAACTGCCATTCATATAAATAGACCAATATTGACCCTTAATTTTCCTCATGACGATTTATTCCTCCACATTATGTAGGCAGATTAAAATAACAGTCCGGTTCACCCGGTCGCCAAGGCCTAGGAAAGAGCATGGTCACCGGTCGTTAGATACATGATCCAACGAAAAATATTAACCAAGACTTTATTAAACAATATATATTTAATATAAAAAACTGCTCGAAAATTCAATTATATCAAAAACTAATTAAATCTTATGCTCTTAGGCCTTCTCCAACCCATTTGGAGCAAAACTCAAATTTTCTTATTTCAAAAAGTAACTTTTATCGGACTCAAACCATTTTTTCCCCCAACCCTCCATACTTGAATTTTAAGTCCGCTACTTTATTAAATTGTTAGAATGGTTTAAGTCTAATTTTTTTTTTTATGGTTAACTTTTCTTCTTTTAATCTTTTTAAATAACTTCATAATTTAATTTTTTGAACAATTTGACCTAAAAAAATTGAAATTCTACAAATATAATTTTATTCAAAAAGAAAACACACAATCTTCAAATTCACCGTACATGAAACATAAGAGGAATAATTTATGGGAGTTTCACTAAAACACCCAAAATTGAGGTTGAAATTATAAAAAAACCCAACACCCAAAACACTTTATAAACACACCCAAAACCCATCATTACACACACTTAAAACTCATTTATAAACACACCCAAAAAGTTGACTTTGGGGTTGATTTTGGGTGTGTTTCTATGTTTAAATAGTGCTTGGGTTTTTTTATAAATACATGTCTAGGATTTGGTTTATTTATAAATTTGTAACCACTATCATGGGGGCTTTGATAATAGTCCCCTCAATTGTCTTCGGGATTAACTGCAAACTGTTGACCTTGTGCATATTCTTGCATAATTTCATTTTGTTTATTCCCCCAATACTTCTTCTTTGTTGGAGTTTGGAGTGATTTTTGGAGTTGGATATGATTTTGATTAATTTAAAATATTATTATGACCGTTGAAATTTTTTTACCGTTTAAATAGCTTGGATTTAATATGGATCATTGATTTGAGTTACTATTGGAATTATTAAAAAAAAAAAAAAATTTGTTTGAATTGTTGACGTTGGATTTCAAAGGCAACATCACCGGCGCTTGCCACGTGGCTAGACAACAGCTGTAGCACATCAGCAACGACGGGGCCTACAGATTCTTCCTTGCACATGGGCTTCGTCAACCTTAAGTGGACTCCACCAAAAAGTTTTCCAGTCCAAGCAATAGCTGGAATGGTATTCGGCTCCAATTTTGGGTTTTCCCAAATTTTGGTCCCTTATTTTTCTTGGGTTGGGAGAAGAATTGGGCTATAATTTGGAATTATTTGGGTTTGGCCTCATGGGTTGGAGATGGCTTTACTCAAAATATATATATATATATATATATATATATATAAAGCAAAAGGCAGAGAATGGTGAAACATTCAAAATACCAGAAAATGTAATTGATTAATGCAAACATTAAGAATTTAAATTATTAATTAAATTATGATAATATGGTAAATTCACACTTAAAAAAATTTAAATTAAAAGAAAAATTAGATAATGGATCCTATTTTTACGGAACACAACTACCCATTATTTTTTTAATTCTTAAAAAAAATTAAATTCTTTTAAAAAAAGCCTCTCGCAGGCGCGGAAGCGCATGCAGAGAGGCGTATATATGAGGCTAGATCCGTGGCACTATGTTTTTAATACAAGTTTTGACACAAATTTTGAACCATTAGATTTAAACACTATTAATGGCTGATATTAAATCTCACAACTAATTTATTATTATCTTTCTAATAACACTTTTATTCAACATTGTTTATTATTATTATAACATAATAATTACCAATCACACACTATCCATAACTCTCCAACTTTCTTTGTCTTTCTACCTGTAGCTTGTTAGGGTGAGCACTCAGCACTCAACAACAGCATCCAGTCTATTTAGAACCCTAATCCGATCGTCCAAATTGAGATTAGTCAGGACCATAAATTTCATCCTTATAAGGAGTCAAATCAGTAACCACATCACCAAATAGATGCATGATTGCTTTGAAAAGGCTTATTAATTGGAGCCATGGTTGCGGGTTTCTTTCTGCAAGTCTTTCTGGTCTTTCCATTACTCTTTCTCCAACATTATATTTTGCAGGTTTCTTTGCCAAAATTTCTAGATTGTAATATCATAAAGAATGTCCAGTTAACCAAAAGAAAAAGGAGCCATGGTTGCTAATTCACTTCACTCAATTAGTTGCTAACTTATTACATATTGAAATAAAATTAAGATTATTGATAAAGTGGAAAAGCAATTGATTAAGAGTCATTGTGATAATCCCTAATGAAATTTCACGAAACTAAGAGCATGATTACCCTGCCCTCCCATAGAAGTCCCCCAAATTCATTCTGGTTTTGAGTGGAGAGAAGTGTTTTCTGATCCTAACAATCCCATGTCTGCTTGGGTATTTTCTCAAACTTCATATGTATTGCTTTGTTTTGATCTGGGTATGAAAGGTGGGCAAATGGTGACATTTAGCACATCGAGGCTATGGAGATTACCAACGCTGGGCATGGAGGAAGAGAGATGTAGAAGTTGGGGTGCTGTGCAATTCATAATTATTAGATTAAAATAATAATAATAGTAATTTGAATAAATGTAATTATTAGAAAGATAATAATAAATTAGTTGTGAGATTTAATATTAGCCATTAATAGTGCTTAAATATAATGGATTACAATTTGTGTTAAAACTTGTGTCAAAAATATAGTGTCACGGATCCGTCCCTTATATATATAACTTTTATGCTAAAGAGTAACCTGTTTGGTTCAAGGTTTAGGAGCTTGGAAATAGGTTTCAAATTGCATTTCCATATTCGATAAGTGCACTATTGGGAATGCAATTATGAACTCATGAGTATGGACTTCTCATGTAGAGGAGAAGTTCATACCCTAGCTCACCTTGGGAAAATTTTCCCCCCATTTGGGAAAGCATTTAAAGTATTTTTTTGGACTAACTTACCCATGTTATTATTTGTAAATACCACTTTTTACCCTTAATAACTCTTAATATATTAACCTTTAATAATTAAAAAATCAAGGGTATTGTTGGAAACTTGATAAATTTTCATTCCTAATACTGCACTAACTAAACATGAGAATGGTAGATAGTTGCATTTCCTAGTTCTCATTTCCCAGCGTTCTCAAACGTAGAATTAAACATGGGAAGTTTATTTTCAAGAAGTTCAATTCGCAAACCAAAAGGGCTGTAATGGTTTTCTTTTAGGTAGTTTTGGTTCGCTCAGACTATAATGAGGGGTAAGTTATAAGGGGTAAGTTATAAGGGGTTCACTTTATAGTCATTGGATCAATCCAAGGGCTGGGGAGAATTGGGATAAAGTTGTGCAATCGGGTAGGTGAGGAACCCAAACCCGAATTTAATATCCAGCAATGAAGTTGGTCCCAACAAAAACAAAAAAGAGAGGCAAGTTCGAAGTTTGAACAGAAAAAACCCATTGATCTCAAACTCATAGCTCAGAGAAACCGCTAAGCTTTGAGAAACGGTTGAAGGCAACGAGCAACGACGGTTGAAGGCAAAGGTTAACGACGGTTGAACGCAACTCCACTATCTAAACCGTGAAAAAGTATTTATTTTGAGTGAAAGGAGCAAAGGCGTGGATTCTGAAACAGTGAAAAGACGAAGAAGTGGAAGGGGAAGGAGATAAGCCGTATTCGTTGGAAGTGATAGGTTCCATTTGTGGAGCAAAGCCGCACAAAGACCCAACACAGACACCTTGCGATTGTTCAATAACCAGCATTTGGTGAGTAATTTATGGAATTTGAGTTTAGGGTTAGAGTAACCGTTTTCCCCAATTTGTACCATGAATGTTGTTAGATTTGGCATCTCTTCTTTGTGCTTCACTTGCATGTTAATTTTTGCTTGGGTATATGTTAAAAAACGAATGAATATAAAGTCAATAACATGTCAATAACATGTCAATAATGATATGAATAAGGTAATGGTGTTGAATTGAAGGAGGCCCTCAAAACCTTCCACATTTGAAGCATGCAGAGTACAGATTATCTCTCTGGCGCTAGAATATATATAATTTTTGAAATAAATATTATTTCCGTTGTTACTAAATTTGCCTGTTAAAAATGAGAACAGATAATAATAAACTCATGAATAAAAGTGCAAAGCATTTGAAAAAAGGTTGATCTATGACGATTATGGCTGACTGAAGAAAAAGCTAGAAAGAAAGAAGGATGTGGCAATGGCTTAGCGAGCAGATAGCAGAGCAGATGCTTTGTTTTGCTTCCTTCCACCATCTTTCTTATTTACTTATTTATTTTGTGTTGTGTATGAGATGACAATAATTGTCATGTGTGTGAAGTGCAGAACTTGTCTAGATTGCACTCACACTCACACATGCATCAACCATTAATTGGAGTTTGGATCCAAAAATAAAACACATGTTATTGCTTGTAATTCACAGAATTATTGCATTAACAGGTATTTGCACAAAATATGTCATATTGCTTTGATGATATTAAAGCCTGTGATCAGTAATTCCTATGCGCACGTACTTTGTAAAATTTGTAATGTGCTGGTTGACTAGTTGTGTAAATACCAATGTAATTGTGCAAATATGTGGTAGTATATGTGTTCACGTTATTTCATCTTGTATTTCAGGAAATGGGATCCAAAGTGGAGCTGGTATGGCCAGAGTCAGAGGCATATTCCTTACGGGTGAACAACTGCTCACATGCAAATTCATCCTTAGCTACAATTCGAGCGAAAGTTGAGTGCCGAACAATTAGAACAATTCAAGACATCATGCTTTGGCAATCTTCTGAATATAGATAAGATTCAGTTTAGCGGGCAGATTGTGCATGGGGTTGTGTTGCGTAGAGTAGCGGGGCAGGGTGTGAAAGACTTGGATGGACTGAGTTTCTTAATAGGGTGCGACGTTGCTCAGTTCACTCGTCAGGATTTCTGTTTGATCTCAGGGCTTCGTTTTGGGGAAGTTCCTGAAGTTTCCAGTGGAGAAAGTGATGAAATTAGACTTCAGAAAAGATATTTTATAGACGAAGGAATTACATGTAATGCTTTAGAAGAAGCATTTGTGAGGTGCACAGAGGAAGATGACGTCTACAAGCTAGCTCTTGTTTACTTTGCTGAGTTAGTGGTTTTGGGAAGGGACAAACATTTGAACATTAATCTAAATTACCTGACCCTTGTAGAGGACTTGGATGCGTTCAACAGGTATCCATGGGGTTCGGTGTCATTTGACAAAACCCAAGACAGTCTGTTTTCTGCACCAACAAAGTATGTGAAAAGCTTTGAAAATGAAGAGGGAAGAGGGAAGGGGAAAAGTAAAGTAACCGGAACAAGGCGGAGAAATGAGAAGGGCAAGAAGGATAACCATGGTGAAGTGCAAAGGGGTGGCTGGAGTTTTAAAGGTTTCACGTATGCTTTCAAGGTACATGGTAATAATGTTCATGTCATTATGTTTTGTTGACTTTAAAACTTAAATAATAACTTGTGTCCTGTGAATTGTGTAGATTTGGGTATATGAATTAATTCATAGAATGCCGGACCTGAATTACTGCAATGTTGTTGATCCGACAGCTCTCCCGCATATTTTGCGATGGAGAACTACTACGTCTGTTCTCGAGATGAGAAAGTTGAACAATTATTTTTTCCAGAGCAAAGATGTTTGGTTTGCAGCCCTTAGAACTATTTATAAGATTCTATGAAATTATGAAGTAGAATGATTGCATATGACTCTTGTCTGTTTTCTGAAATAGTCAGTTCAGTTGCGGACGCTATGTCCAAGTGAAGAGGAAATGAGACAACTATATTGGAGTTGGCCACAGGATCGCCCTGCTGTTGTCTCGGCAGAGTCAATTCCTTCTTCATGTGCTGACCTTGATGAGTTGAACAAGGCAGTAAACTTGTTGAGGTCCAAGTTGTTTCAAGTAAAGCGGGAAAATGACGTCCTTAAGTTAAAGGTCATACGGATGGAAAAAATTTTGGACCATTGTTTAGGTCCTCATTTTGAGTAGGAAGTGAGAAGAGACATAGCTTTACTGAAAGAGAGGACGAATCGTTGTGTCGTGTCACATCTATTTAGGGGATATGAGGAAGTGGATGGCATGCAATAGGATGAAGGGCCAAGTAACAGAAATGAGAGAGAGGAAAATGAAGAAAAGGACATTCAAGGGGGTGAAGGGCCAAATAATAGAAATGAGGGAGAGGAAAAGGAAGAGGAGGGGATTGAAGGGGGTGAAGTGCCAAGAATGAGAAATGAGGGAGAGGAAAAGGAAGATGAGGGGATTGAAGGGGGTGAAGTGCAAAGAAAACTAAGGGAGGCAGATGAAGCTCAAAGGAAAAGAAGTGAGGGAAAGCAAGTGAAAATAAAAAGCAGCAAAGAAAGAGCATTGGGGAGAGGAAGAACTGCAAAGAAAAAGCATTGAGGGAGAGGATCCGCAAAAAAGAAAAAGGAAGTGAAAACAGAGAAATGAGGAAAAGTAAGTGCAAAGAAACCAATGTGAAGAAGAGGATGATGAAGTTATGTTGGTTGGCGATGACATTGGCAAGAGCATGGAGGGGACAAAGGTTGAGTTTACTCTCGGGGACATTGATTTGGATCAACCTACAGCTGTGTTATCTCAGTTGAACGTTTGGTTGAATGATGAAGGTCAAGGTGTGGAACAAAGGGTCCAATTACGGAAGAGGAAGATGATTATTCCTATGTGGAAGATCGTTGAAGCTAGTGAAGTGGTTCAAAAAAATTTGCCAAAGACAACCCGACGTCAGACGTTAGATCCAATGAAGGCGATTCCGCATAATGATATGGTGAAATTGCTGAAACTTTGTTGGGAATGGCGCCATAATCCAAAGTAAGTCATTTGTTTTTTGAGATAGAAGGTATGAGTGTATATATTTTTTAATTGTTGTGTTCTAAAACTTTTTTATATTCATAGTTTGGTGATGCAATTTGGCAACGTGGAAGCTGAGATTGAATTCTTCGATTCCCTCGTCAAAGATGACGGTTGGCTGAAAGGAGATGTAAGTTTAATTGATTATGCATTTGTTTGAATGTGCATAGATTATGAGATTGACAAGGAAAACATGTGCAGCACATTGATTTGGGCTTGTATCTCATCCGGAAGCGACAACAATAGTTGGAGGAAGTAGAAATATCGGACTGGACAACGACCGATGTATTTTTTATGGTATGTGATGCAGGATGCATAGGACCTAAATTGTTTAGTTTCCTAATTGATTTGTTAGTTTCCTATATTCTTTAGTTTTCCAAATCCTAGTAGAATTTCTAAGTTAGTTTTCCAAATCCTATTAGGATTTCTAAGTTTCCTATTTTATTAGGAATAGAATTTTTGTTTTACCTGGGGATTTTAATTCTATTGTCTCTAGGTTGTAGTTTGCTATAAATACCCCCATGTAGTTCTTTAGAATTCAGATTTGAATATTGATTAAACATTCCTTTAAACTCTCTGATTTCTGCCTGCCTTCTACCTTTCTTTCCCTTCAGCTTTTCTCATCTGTTCTGTCTTATTGCTCTAAATGTTTAAACTAACACACCCAGGGCTGTGCTACATCAGTATGGCATAGGCCTTGACCAAGTGCAGTTAATAATTACAAATTATCCATACTTGCTTTGTGGAGGTGTTTAACCATTGATTTTCTATTTCACAGAATCACATCCATACTTGGTTTGCGGATAATAAAAGGAAAAAAGAGCAAGTTGTGTGGAAAATTAGAAGCAGTTTAGTGAACGTTGTAAATGGCAAGATTCCGGCGTGTGGATTGGATTGGCAGAACACGTATAAGGTGTATGTACCTTGTATGTTGCCAAAATATAAGTATTGGGTGGCTCTAGAGATTGATCTGATTTAGTGTGAAATCAAAGTCTACGATTCAATGGTTTCACTCATTCCAGATCAGAGCTTAAAGGAAGAACTCGGCCCCCTGTCAATTACGATTCCAAATCTTCTGCACACCCTCGACTTTTATGAAGAAGGTGTTTACGCGAACGAGTGCACCCGAGATTGGTGGTGTCCATGGCCAATACATCGTGTGGATGTTCCACAACAGGCTAATCAGTGAGCACAACTTTTTATTTAATTTTATTACTTTAATTTGTCAATTACGTTAGAATGTCATTAGTTGAATTGATCGAGTTCTTGTTTTGCTTCAGAGGCGATTGTGGTATGTTCGTGTTGAAGTACATTGAGCTG
>NC_024126.1:16951561-16983937 GCF_000346735.1 Prunus mume | reverse complement strand
TCCCTCTTTTTTTTTCTTTTGCTTGCATTTGTAGATGGATAATTGGGAATTATGGATGTATAGATGAGAAGAAGGGAAAATGTTAACTTGGGAATTTTAGATTTTTGTATGGTGTTTTGGCAGTATTAAATTTTATAGACTGTAAGCGGATTAACTCACTTATGTTCTACCCATAAAGAGTTCATTTAGCTAGGAAAGAAGCCAAACTTGACATTGAGTGGCACCAGCTAGCTAGACCAACCAAAAGCAGGAGATACAATTATATTCACTGGGAATAGAATAGTTATGCAGCAATTACAATTGGTCTCAATACCCTATGCATGTTCATCTATGTGACATAGATGCAAAACGTAATTTATGGCATGGACTTCATAGTATGTTAGTGTGATCAATTGTCTGTTGTGTTTTTTAACATTTAGACATTGAAAATCTGCGTCCAAAAATCTTTGGGTAAGGGTTTCATCTCATATGAGGCATATATTCTAGTCATAGGAAAGCTAAGAGCTAATTAATAGTTAGAAAATTTTAGAGGGCAAGTACAAGAATTAGGCCAAAATGCATTTGGTATCAACTAAGAGATAACTTAGGAGGCTACCTAATAATTCCCCTCAAATTCAATGGTCTAGAGAGAACGAGTTTTTGGAATGCAAAAGTACATAAAGGTGCTTGTGAATCCCTTAATGAAGAAATAAAAATCCTGATGGGTTGAAGGAACAAACTGAAACCAATTACTGTCAGAAAGGTATATGGTCACAAATAAAGTGATAAATCAAGCTCAATGTGCTTGGTGCGAGCTTGGAAAACCAGACCAGAAACCATGTTTGTAGCATTGAGGTTACCAAACTAGAGCAGTACCGGATTTGAAATAAGCAAATGGAGCTAATGAGGAAAGGTGGTTAATCCAAAAAATCTTGGCACAAACTTGAGTAAGTGAGCAATGCACTGGAACAAGAGACAGTAGTCTTCTTTTGGCAATACAAAAAATCAGGTTGGGGCCCAAGAAAACTTAGAAACCAGAAGTTGAAGACTGAGAAAACCAACCCAATCAACATTAGAGAAAGCATAAACAGCAACGGTACTAGAAGATGGTCAAAAGTCTAATACAGAATCCAGAGTTACTTTGAGAGACTGTAGAATGTGCTCAATGGCAACAAGATGTAGGGTTCATAGTACACTCATAGATTGAGCAGTATGATGAATTGCAAAGGTGATGTTTGGATAAGTCATAGTCAGCTACTGGAGTAAGCAAACTAAACAATGGTATTCAGTAGTGTCTGAAAGGGTGAGTATGCAAAATTGCAACTTAGTGCTCGAGGGAATGGTGCCTGTTTGCGCTTTCCCATAACATTTCCTAGTTGCCTGAGATGGAAGGCCTAAATGTAAAGAAGACAACTCAAGGCCTAGAAAATAATTAAGTGTGCCAGGATTCAATATTTAAAATTTGTTGCAGAAAGTGGACATATAGGAGGAAAGCAAAGATGGTGTGTCTCTGGCTATCACAATTTCATCCACATGAGAGTGACATTTAAATACAAATATGGAGGGATCTGTATGTAACCATAGGATGAAAGATTTAAATTGCTGAAACTAGGCATGAGGAGTTTGTTTGGGCCCATTAATAGCCTTGTCAAGCTGGAAAAAAAAAAGGTTAGGATGCTGGGATCCACAAACCTAGAGAGATAAAATGTCGGGGTGCAGGAGGCAAGGTGGTGATTAGGAAAACAGAATAAGAGGAAGTAACAAATGATGGAGAGAAATTTTGATCAATGGAGGAGGTGGGATTCGAACTTGGGACCTCTTCCAACATTTGAAAAAGAAGTACCACTAGACAAAGAGCTAGTTGGTTTTATTGTCTATACTTTGTTAACTCCTCATACATGAGCTGATATAACATATCTGTTCCGATTGATATGATAATCTCTAGATTTCTTAAACTACCTTGCGTTATATGCAGGCTTTTGAGGAAGCTATTGCTGAGCTTGATACGCTGGGAGAGGAATCATACAAAGACAGCACCCTTATCATGCAACTGCTGAGGGACAACCTCACTCTCTGGACTTCAGATTTGCAGGTCAGTGCTACTTTCAAATTGAGTATTTTTTGCAGCGATTTATGTAGTGGGGGTGATATACTGTTTGAATTTTGATGCATAAAGTAAGCAAAAAATCATCAGAATATATTAATTGAAACCTCAAAATCAAGGGTCCAATGTCATGTTTTACTGGTTGAATTTTGATGCATAAAGTAGGAAATATATTTATGATGCTCTGTATGACTAAGAAATAAAAAGGGTTTGATTCCCTCGCATGCGTATGGTCTTTTAGTTTGCAAATTTAGTAATGGGTGTGATGTGCAGGCCATAAATATGTAAGGTTGGATTTTAGCTTCTAAAAGCCTTTCCTAAATATACCCGTGTTTGGATTCTTGCAGGAGCAGATGGATGAGGCTTAAGCACTGGATTCTTAATCTCCTTGAGGGAGGTGGGCTTGAATGTCACAAATATTCTGTAATCTGCCGACGACTCTATTATGTCCTTATGTGCATATCATGTGCTCATGTTGACATGTTTCCTTCTAATTTGTTTGGTTTGGTGAATGAGAGTAGTAAGATGATTCCTGGTAAATTTTTTTTTTACATGCTCCGCTTTTAGCTTATGATACGATTGGGAAAAAAAGAATTGAGACCATTCTGATTCCAGAACGACTCTCTATCATCAGTTTGGCTGCCTTATTTTGATGGCATAAAGTTGTCACCCAAAGGTTTTTGCCTTTCGCCCTTTCTTGCCCCCTATCTTGCTCATAATATTTTCCCTCTTATTTACGTTGGTTCATTTTATATTATTTTGGATTACATTGGAGAGAATCGAACTTTAAAGTTGTCCTGGTCCTAACTCAATTCTCCACCCTCCCTCGCCACTTGGGCTAACCCTTTATGTGCTTTTTCATCAACGCATTGTGTTGGGAGCTTCTGTAATGAGGGGCTGTGTCGAGGGGTACAATCCTGCCGTCCAATAATGACTTTGCAATTTGAAAGAAGGGCTATTAAGTCCCCTTCATTATAACCCTTCACTATAACCCCTCATTACAGTCACTCTGTGTTGTGTTGTGAATCATCGATGAGTTTGGGGGAGCCTGAAAATGCTGCTCGTCGCTGTAGTGAAGCTTTAGTGTTTGCATGGCTACCAGTCCATTCTATCAAGGGGGATTTTCATTTGAGAAATGGGCTTGTTTGGTGAAGAGAGTCCCGTCTTGTGTTGAATATTGCTAATAATAATCACCTCAATGGTCACTTTTTGACATGATCAATCTCACAGCTTTGATTCAAACAGTGGGGGGCATTGAATTACAAATTCCAAGGTCTCTTCTCATCAATCCTTGGTAGGAATTCTAAGCAGCTCTAACATCAAGAAGGCATAGATGGCCAACTGAAAACTACACCCATCATTGTCTGTCCCAAACAAAGAAAACATGTTCTTTCATTCACTCAAAGCAATAAAACTCTGAAACCAACTTCACTTGGCCTTGCTCATTGCAAATAATCTACCATTTCAGCTCAAGAACCAAGGTGTTTTTGGTCTTCTCCCAGCTGCTGATTAATCATTGGTGCCTCATGGGAAAAGTTGATCTCATTCAAAACTTGATAACTGAATTTAACAAGCAGCTCCTGTTCTAGTCCAAGTCTATTATTCCCTGTTCGAAGCAATCATGCTTTGTAGTTTGTACATCCAGTTAAGTTCCAGCGGGAACTCTCTTAAAAACCATTTGACTTCTATTCTGTATTTGAACCCAAAACTAGTGAATTTGGATCAAATAGTTTGATTTTTTTTTTTAATTTTTTTATTTGGTTAGACTATCATTTTGGATCACATATCCAGATAAGAATTCACATAATCAGTCATTCAAATTGACGAGAACATGTCCCTTAACTAGTAATACTGGATTTTCGTAAAAATGCATTCCTTGTTGGACGCTTTTCTCCTTACATTATCTTTTTTTATTTTACATTAAATTCATATCGAGAAAGGGTGAATTGAATAATCAGTTGAGTTAGATTATGATAGTAAGACATCGTTACAGGTAGATTTCCTCCGTAATTACATTTAAAAAAGTGTATTATTAACCATAATAACAATAAAATACTGCAATTCTGCATCACTGATCAATTTTCTTTTAAAATAATCCAGCATTTTCCGTGGCAGCATCATAATAAGGTTATTAAAATTGTGAAGGAAAAAAGAAAGAGACTCCTCTTGGAATGAGCAAGTATGCATTGGTCTCTCTAACCCTAATCATTTCCAATGTATCCATACACTATCTTCCACAACAATCGACAACTGCTAATTTTGACATCATCATTACTGATTAAAGAAAGTCTAGAATTTATAAAAATTGCTAGTGGAAGGGAAAGAAGAGGACAAATCACAAAACGGAAACAAAAGTAGATCCGTTACAGCAGAGAGACACATTTTAATTTTATTATTGTATATAAATATAAATAATTAATATATATATTAGGTCTGAGTCTCAGCTCTGGCTGGTGCTCTGGATGCTTTTGATGCATGGGGGGCTCGGGGTTTGAGAGAGAAAGAGAGAGTGCTCGAATCTCAAACACTTGCAAAAACCCTAAAGACCAAAAAGAATGGACAAATTAATATCCATTGTCCTCTCATGCCATTGCCATGCAGGTCCAATAGATTTAAGCTTTGCTTGCTCTAGCCGTTTGCATGAAGCATGAAGCTCTTACAAATTACAGTTAAAGTGTGTCAAAGTAAAAGGCTGTTTTTGTTTAATTTAATTCAACTTTGTGATGCACGATTACACGTGATTTGGGATATGTTTGTAGTAAAAAGTGTTTCACATTTGGTCTTGGAGAATTTTTGGGAGCCAAAACCCCATAAAAGAGGAGGGTGGTGGTGCTGGTGGTGGTGGAAAGGCTAACACAGAGAGAGAGAGAGAGAGAGAGCATCTCTAGGAGAAGAAAAAAGGGTTGGAAATTTGTGTTGGTAAAGTCTAGAAAAGGGAAAGATTCAAAGATCATGTTTCTTTTAGATCTTGTTTTGGTTTGAAACCCTACTTTTTATGAATGCAGGATTGAGTATCCTAAGTAGGGAAGCTTTAGAATTTTTTTCCATTCAATTTTATTTGACAACATATGGTTGGAATGGAAACTTTGAATGTTGGTGTGCCTAATTTGAATGACCTTCGATAAAATATACGAAGGTGAATGATTGATTTTGGAATTCAATGACCTAATATTATTAGGGATTCCATTTGATTTTGCAGTTCGATCAAAAATAATAAGCCCGACACAAAACTCATTTAATTCATGGCATATGTCAATAGTTCATTAAAGTATATAATATTTTACCTCCAATTATTCTTTTTTTCCTGACATTTGTGAAGAATTATTGGTGATAATAACTAGCATAATGTGCTTAATTTAATGTCAATTATTATGAATTATTGGTCATAAATAAATACTCTAAAAAATTATTAGTACATGCCATGACAATTTCATATTTCTATAATTTCTATCCCACTTTTCTTCTTCACATACGAAATTTGTAGCCCTATTCACCTTACTCCCAAAAAAAAACCTAATAAGTATATTGATCATTGTTCACACCAGTGACTAGTGGAGATGGATATTGATGGTCCCTATTGGATCCAAAAAAATACTTCCATACCCCGAAATCATTGTTCCGGAAAAGATAGGAAGAGGGAGACAATGACACCGGAACATGGAAATTTCTCTCCTAAGTTGAGGGTATATTTGACTTAGGACATGTGCATGCATAACATACAATTAGAGTGAGAAAGGCCAAAAGTACCATGGTGATGCCGATTTCTGAACCAAAACGGTTAGTTTTGATCATCTGCTGAGATTGCACAGAGCACGCGACTTCCTCAAAGGTGGAAAATGACAAAGCCATTGTCCATCGGTCATTCTTCACCAACCACCTCCTACATCTACACCTACATATTTACCCCTTCATTTCATTCATTCCCAATTGCTAATTGCCACTACGCTTCCTTTGCCTACCCTCTTCTTCCAAAATAACATTAAATAAATTAATAAATAAAAGAGAAATTCATCCCAATATTATTCCACCAAATACATTTTGCATTTTACAATCACTTGTCATATACACATCCAAAGAGCTTTAGATGATCTCAAGTTCTCAACTTTTAGTTGGTTGCAAATGTTTCACTTATCTAATCATCACAAACTCATGACGACTTGTTAGACAACAAATCTAATTACTTGATATTTATCCCCTTACTTCTCTAATAATTTTCTCGTGTATTTGCGGCGCTATGTATATCAAATTATGATAAACTATTCAATATTCACTTGATATTTACTATACAATAATAGTTCAGTGATATCTATTAAAACTCGATCGGGTGGCGAACATACTAAACTCGATTATGAATTTGCATATGGTATCCCCAAGTCTTCCTTTTCAATTGTTGAGTTTCTTACCAAGCTTGTAAATTCTTTTAGGTATGGCATTAAAACGGTACATGGTCCTTACAAAAATGCAATGGGGTCAGATTCAACTAGTAGTAAACAATTGGGCTTGTAAGAATTGGAGTATTTGACTTAGGATCACCCTTTGAAAAAAAAATTATATTCGTAAGGGTTAATGAGCCCAATAAACTAAAACCGCATTGTTCGTGGGTTCACAAATTAAATATGTAATCTCCCTACCGTATTTTGTGGAATCATTAATTACATCATTGCTAATTATATGAGATAATCACAACCAAGCATTTACCAGAAAATGAAAATCACAACCAAACCAAATTATCCTCGTTTCTCAACAAGAGGATTACTGCTCTTTAATACTTAAAAGCCACATTGCGGCTTCTAGTTTCAATAGTAATACTTTATTTTACACGCTTACGATAAGAGTTCAAATCTCGCTCCCACTATTTTTTAAATAAAAGAAGCAAATAAAAGTTACTTGTTCATTAACAAGTCTTCGACACCGATTCCATTAGGCCCCGACCTTCTAATTGCTTGCCTATTGAGGCATATTCATGCACTTCATTTAATATTTTCACACCTTCCATCACACTGTTATCCAACTTAAAATTTTTGAAATCAACTCTTATGTAAGTTATTAAATTTATGCACTCGCGCATAGATATATAGATTTTTCACGAGTTGTACTAACTAAAGATTGTCACGAATGACTAAAGATTGTGAGGAATGCAATATTTCACGTACATTAACCTTTATACCATTGAATTACTTGTCAAAAAGATAATAGTAATTAGAATAGCATCTTATACAAAGAAATGACATGAATATTATTATCTTTATTTTTTTTAATACCTTAAAAGACCTTGAGTTCATGATATTTGACAAAAGACAGGTATGCGTTATCAGAAGCCAAGACACCTTCGAAATAAATCCTAAAAGCCTAATCTTTATCCCTCATCGACTGAACAAAGTTTGGTTTGTATTTTGTTTTTATTCTGTCTTTTATATTATTTCGTTATATTTTGATTTCCCAAACCAAAAATAAATTATAAAAAGAACAAATTGTTTGGTTTTCTTTTGTGGGCTTGGTTTTTTATTTTTGTTTCTGTATATCCATGAATCCACAACCTTCTCTCCCCCAATCTCACGTTTACCCTAAACCCACATGCTCAGTTCCTACATAAAGCTCCTCTCTTTGCATATAGTCTCTCCCCAAACACCCAAACACCTCTCTCTCTCTCTCTCTCTCTCTCTCTCTCTTTGTTTGTATCTATACCATATTCACACTTTCTTTATAGACTCCCTCCTCTTCTTCTTGGGTCCTGTTTTACAATGAAAATGCCATCTTTGATAAAATCCAGACTCTAATTTGATGAGATTTTCTTGGGTTTTCCAAGGCATATTGAGGTGCTCCAATGGCAGACAGCTTTGACTGTGCCAACTCAAACCTTCTTTGTGCAGAAAACTCAGATACCTGCTTTGATGATCTTAATTCTAATACCATAGATGACTTGGGGCTGTTCCCTTCAATGCCCCATAAAATCAATAATACCCACAATCAAGACCCCAGTTTTAATCATAATAGATCCAAATCTATGATAGATTTTCCGTTACAGAGTGAAGCAGGGGTTAGTTCAATGGTTAAGAGGGAGAGTGAGCATTTTCCCAGAGACGATTACCTCAAGAGACTGCGCAATGGGGACTTGGACTTGAGCAGTAGAAGAGAGGCCCTTGATTGGATTTCGAAGGTTGGTCTTTTTACTTTTCTTTGAATTTTACCTTTTTTTTGTTCCATTGGTTATTGCTTATCTTATAATGATTTGGACTTTTTACTAGTTTTTGCGATTGTCATTCAGGTTTCTGCAATTGGGTTTTGTTCTTCAACAGCATCATAAAACATTTGTTTACAATGTGACTTGTTTGATTGTTGTCGATATGTTCTGAATGTATCTAAGTTGTTGGGGATCAATGATCATGCGCGATTATTCCTAATCTAGTTCTCTGTGGCATCTCGTTTGTGTTCTAAAATTGGATATTGGTTTTCCCTGTATGTTTGCCCAGTTACTTCCTCACTTATGTTTCCCTTGTTTCTGATTGATGATGTCCCTTTTGCTTGATTACTGAATTAGGTTGACTTTTTTTCTATTGTGATCAACAGGCTCATGCCCATTACAGTTTTGGACCATTGAGTGTTTGTCTATCTATGAACTACTTGGATCGCTTCCTTTCACTTTATGAATTGCCTGTAAGTTCAGAAATTGGACCCAAAGTTTGCTTCTTTTGTTATCGGTTCAATTTCAAACAACGTGTTTTCATTTATGGTGTTTCTGTCCTTGATTATTCACTTCACTGTTCTTGTACATACAGAGAGGTAAAGCCTGGGCCGTGCAATTGCTAGCTGTGGCTTGTTTATCAATAGCAGCCAAGGTGGAGGAGACTACTGTACCTCAGTCTCTGGATTTACAGGTATTGAAATCATGTGCATTGATTTACAATGGTTGACTTGCAAATTTGATATTTTGGAAGCCGCTGTTGATCTCTGATTTACTTACAATGTTGTTGTTCTTATATGTGGATTGTGCACAGGTTGGAGATCCCAAGTTTGTGTTTGAAGCTAAAACTATACTAAGAATGGAGCTTCTTGTGATGAGCACTCTAAAGTGGAGAATGCAAGCTTGTACTCCCTACTCATTCATTGACTACTTCCTCAGCAAGATAAGTGATGATCAACATCCGTCAACATCATCTATCTGTAGATCAGAACAACTCATATTGAGCACAATAAGAGGTTTATTTTTTTTTCCTGACTGTGAATGAGTTATATTTTGTAGTTTGATGTTCTTGAGGATTAATGGGTTCAACGAACTGCTGGATGGGAATAAATGCAGGTATTGACTTCTTGGAATTCAGGCCTTCTGAAATTGCTGCAGCAGTGGCAATTTGTATTTCAGGAGAAACACAAGCAGTAGACATTGATAAGGCCATTTCTTGTTTCATGCATGTAGACAAGGTAAAAAGGTTGTTTCAGAGATGCAACCCATGATAGGACAAATTCGCTTTAGCTAATAACAAAGTATCCTGGATTTAATATGATCTTTTTATCAATTTAATGATTTCTTGAAGCTCATCTGTTTGTGGGATTTGCAGGTAAGAGTGTTGAAGTGTCTTGAACTGATGAAAGATTTGTCATTGATCAGTGGTTCTGCTAATAGGGGAAGCGCCTCTGCTTCATCCGTACCCCAAAGTCCGGTTGGGGTGTTGGATGCTGCATGCTTGAGCTATAAAAGTGATGAATTTACAGTTGGGTCATGTGCAAATTCTTCACATAAAAGTCCAGACATTAAGAGGAGGAAACCAGACAATCCGTCTAAAATGGACTCCAAGTCATGAGATGTGAATTTTTCTCCTTCACAGGCTATCCAATCAGTTTGGTTGAATGGGAGTTTTGGTGTGGTTTTGGAGGTTCCTTATAGTAACACAGAGGAGAGAGAGAGAGAGAGAGAGAGAGATGAATAAAGTAATTTGGAAAAAAAATATCCAGGGGTCTCATGCTTCTAGCATGAAAGTAAAGTCACCAGCTGTTTATAATGAGACTACTCAACAGCCATAGATTTTAAAAGTGGTGATGATCTAGGGGTGCACAGCATTTTGAAAGATATGATCCAGTGGTGTTTGGGGAAAATACAGTTTTTTGTTGTATCTACCAGTTCAATGAGAAAGGGATCTGGAACTATATATAGCTGAAAAATATGTTCAAGTTTTTGTTTTTAACATTTTCCTTTCAGTGACAATATAAAGCAAAAAAATAAAATCCAGCAGGAGATCCAATGTTTTATTTTTTAATTGGATGAATGAATTAGTGTGGTCCATTTCTGGACAATAAGATGCTGCTAAGTGTTGAAGAGGGAGGAGTTGCTATTGGGATTGACAATGGCTAGGATATGCCCCATTGGCCCCAAATAGGAGGCCCACCATTATTTGTTTTGAGTGGTGACCAGTCAAAATCTGAGCTTTCTCTGTACCATCATGCAAGTATTTCTAGTCATTATGAAAGATAGTTCCAAAAATAAGCAATCTTGGAAATAAACCCATTATAGGTAATTACTATTGAGCGATGTGATTTGATTCGATTTGAACTAAAATGAAGGGTGAAATCAAATAGTAATTAACTGGACAGTTTCACGGTTTAAGCATAGGGTTAATACTATTTTATCTTGGCTAATTCATTTCATAGTTGTTTTGGTCAATTTCGACCTCGTACTTGTAATCGTGCAGCTCATAGCATTGCACGTTTCGCACTTTCTATTTCGGACCTTATAGTTTGGATGGAAGATGGACCTGAATGGTTGTCTCTCATTCTTGCTAATGATGTTATGCTTACTTCTTAATGTAATGTTATGATCTAATTCTAAAAAAAAAGTCCACTTCAAGCCTTAAATTGTCTAATTAATTAGTACAAACAATTAAAAGTTTTCCTCTTTCGATTGGAGCGGAAGGAAAAAAATGTTATTCCGGTCCATTTTAAACAAGAACATTTGTCACTCTTGAACAATAACACCCATGGATGTCACTTCTCTAGCAACCATAGGCCGGCGAGCAGACAGATCACACTCCTACGATCTTGACCGCGGTCAACAACCAAACCGATGGGTCATCAGGGAAGGAAGCTCATACGACCACGTCAGCTGCTACAGAGAAGAAGAGGTAGCCTTGTCAGGAGGAGCACGAGGAGTTGGATGCAGAATAAAAAGAGCAAGAGCGACTAAGCTTGAAGGATTACTTTGAGCAAGGAGTTGTGAAATTTTATTTTAAATAAGTCATTGAAGAAAAAATCAAAATTTTAACCATGTCACTGTTGGAGAATGATATGGTCAATGTCATTATCAAAGAATAACTGGACCGACTTGTTTTTATTTGGCGGTACTGAACGATTTTGTCTTCGTGCCTCTTATTTGTCCTTATATTATAATAGTAATACTCTTTTTAGGAATTAGGAACTTCAATTTTTTAATGCATATACTTTAGCTACATTAAGTTAATAAATTTCAACTCAAAAAGATAATTGCTAGGTGCAAGTGGTTTCTTTTAAATATTTTAATAAGTATTCTTTTTCTGAAGTCCAAATATAATCGGGGAACTCTTTTGCCTAAAAAGGTATCTCGAATTAAAATGTGGACTTTTAATTAGGTTTTTCCTTTTCCCATACTTTCACTTGGTGATCATATTAATCTAAATTTTAATGAAACAGTAACAGATTTTTTTCTTTTGGTAATTGGAACATAGGAAAACTTAGTCGATTTTACCTAATGATGTGGTGCAGTCTATAAAGGCTATTAATACTCCTCTTAATGATACACGAGGGGATTATAAGTCTCAATATTTAGCATGTATTATGTTCACTTATGTCCTATTTCTCCACTCATCATGTAAATTTGAAAAAACAAAATTCTATCTTTCCACCTAACATTATCCCTAAAATACCCTTTACTTATTAATTCAAGCAAATTCTCTATGCTAAACATTATTAGTTGAGATATGAATTGGATAGGATCAAGTTGTATTTGACGGACTGGATAAATGCTTTAGCAATTGAGGAACCATATGCTTTCTTCATTTTTTTCTTTTTTTCTTTTTGTCAAACGGTAGAGTAGGTGGGTTATGTGAGTTTATGTTTTTTCCCTAAGTCCTTAGAAATCATTTTACAAAGGGGTACATTTGTCTTTAAAATTTTGAAGATAAAGTGGGTATGAAAATAGAACAGGAGGTGGGAATAGCAACACTCATTTAGCATCAATGTATTTATACACATTTAGAAAGATCTTGACCCTTAAAATTAATCCAATAGATTTTGATGACTTCACGTCAGCATTGTTATATTAGAATGAAACTCACAATTTCCACCTTGGTATCAGACTAAAAGGATTGGGTGAGTTTTTATTTTTATTTATTTTTTATGCAAACAATATTGGTGCAAGGGTAATTGAATCTACGACCACGAGTGTAGGGATAAGTGATCTTAACCACTTAAACTACAACAAGCCCTTCGCAAGGATAGGGTGAGTTTTAGTCTAATACAATTATTCTGAATTTTAATTTAAATGCATTGATGCTAAATGCGGAAAATTAGGATCCATATCAAGGATCCTTATATGTGGCCTTTGCCCAAATGGTAAACTTTTCAGTTAAAACATCTACTCAAATACAACATTTAGTTTAAACTAATTTGTATAAAATTAGAATTTGGAAATTAAAATTACCGCATAAAAATAAAATCTTTACTTCGCTATTGTCATAACATAGACTCAATACTAGGGGAATGTTATGTAATTTTTCTTTGATTCCCTCTTCGTGTGTTCTTTGTGATACATAATCGAAATTCGTGTCTCATCTATTTTGAGATTGTCCTTGTGTGTTTGAATCTTTGGAATCATTTACGAATTTTTATTGAATTTCATCCCAACTTAAATACTGATATTATTCATTGGATTATCACTAATGGGTCTTCTTTAGATTTGAAAATCTTTTTTACTTTTTTTGTGTGGAAAATATGGGATGCTATATTAATTGATTTTTGAAATGCGAATAATAGTGTTAAGCAAAGAGTAAAAAAAAGGGTAGAACTAAGGAAAATTTTTATTACATGGAAACCTCCTTTGTTTGATTATTTTAAATTAAATTCTGAAAGTTCAGTTAAGTGTATGCAACAAACACCGACTAACTTTTGGTCTAGTGTATTTGTCTCCACTTGGTTAGAACTTAAAAGAATGTTGACCTATGTGGATAATGAAAACGATATACATTTGTGATGAGTTCGATACGTAAATAGTTGTGGCTAGATTCATTGAAAAACAAAAAGTAAGGTTTCTTAACCGACAAATTCAGGTGATTACATCATAAACAGACTCATTCTCTAATGAATTAGTTATGCAGATGATTTGAAGATGGTGGGTGTGTTAGAAGGTGATTGATCGAACCATTTACAATTTTTATCACGAGGTTAGCAAACCCATCTAACTATCTAAAGAAAACAAACGTAATAAGTTCAATTACCATCTAATGAATGCAACATTTTAAAATAATATTATTTATATTACATACAATTTTGTTTGAATTTTTCGAAGCATGAAAGCATCTTACAACCAGGCAGCACTCACTAATATAAATAAAGAAGAAGGATTATAAATTATAATACATTGACTGGTTTAATTAGCAATAGCAACAGCTAAGCATGGTCAAATAGTGTTGTTATAAAGTTATTTACCAAAAAGAACAAAAAAAAAGTATATTAAAATTAAAGCATTTGTAACGACAGAGCGACAGTGTACTATACATCAAGGTATCAAGGATCCCAATATCACATATGCATGGGATATGAGACGAATCGGCAGCAGCAAAAGAAGTAGCAAGAAACGCATTTCTTGAAATTATTAAACAAATCCCAGTCCCATCCCATTTGTCAAATTATTTGGCCACGTCAGTTTGAAGACCATACTTACTTACAATTCTCTCTCTCTCTCTCTCTCTCTCTCTCTCAAGTGTCTGATGTGTGCATGTGTGGTTGCGGGACCAGAGGTCAGTGACACTGCAAAACTGGGTTCAGGTTGGTAGAGGTTCGGCTCTGCAGGGGAACTTGTTGACTGATAACACAGAAATTCAAGTGCTCCATTTCCTCTCTCATTTTGTATATCTTCTCTTGTGTCATCTATGCGACAGTCTCGAATGCTGTAATGTTCTCTTTATTTTGGATGGTTCACTCAAATACCAAATATATCATAATTTAACACTGGTGCAAGGGAGTTGTGTCTTGTGTTCAAATATCTTATTCTTAAATATCGCTTGTATCCAATAGTTTATGCATAGAATAGAATTATATTAAGGATAACTTATAGTAAGAAAAGTGAACAAATTCAGTTGCTATCTTTAAAGGGTTATCTCTGAGAACAGTGTATTCATAGTTAAGTTATCTTTAAAGGGTTATCTCTGAGAAATATAGTAATGAACAAATTCAGTTGCTATGTTGCGTATTTGCGGGGGCATGTTAATATTTTGTTTTTCGATTGACTTCTTTTTCAAGAGCGTTACAAGTTCATATTCAATCTAGATATGTTTTTCTGCGTTGATATTGCACTTATATTAAAACCCTACATCGGTTCATACTTCTATTTTAACTCTTTGTAATGTAATTATGTAAACCTTGAATACTCTAACGTTGAGCTAAAGTCGCTTTTGCCACAAGCACAGTAATCAGAAACAACACCGAAAACATGGGCACAGAAATGACACACACAGTATTATTGAAGAAGAAGCAATTCTAGCAAGCCTGGCACTGACAGTTGGCCACACCATTGAACATGCTTTGGAGTTGTAGAAGTTTGGCAATGGGAAATTGAGTTTCGTTTGACCGAGAAAATGAAAGTTGACTGGACGAGAAATTGGTGTTACCAATGACAAGAAAGAATATATATAATTTAATTAATGTAGCAATGGGGAGGGGAAGCAGAGGGAGCAAAACCTAGAGCAAACACTTTTGTGAGAGTGCGTGAAGGAAACTGTAAGAAGTGGGAGGAGGTGAGGTTTGGTCAGAGGCTCAGAAGAATCACAGCCCTTTTTACTTGTCCATCCCTTCTCTGGACGGTAATAATATTAATTAATGTCAAAGTAAAAGTAACCTCCTTACTTGAAGTTACAGTTTCACCCATGAGGGTTTAAAAGATGATTCATTTTCCATTGTGCTTCTGTTTGTTTTCTGTTTTCTGCTTAAGGGTGCGTTTTGTTTGGGGCTATGATTCTTGAACAAATAGTTTTTCATAAATTTTTTGAATACAAGCGATAGCCTAAACTACAAAAGGATGAGGATTTCTCACATACACACATTATCAAGGTGTCATAGGAATTTCAAACCTAAGATCACTTGGTATGCAAATCAAGGCTTTTTTCTACTCGGTTAGACCTCGTTGACAGTTTTTAATAAATTTAAATAATTTACAAACAGAAACTTGCACTCTGCACCATGAATGTCATATCAAATTTTTACGTTTCTTTTTTAATCTAAAATTATTTATTTTTCTGCAAAATCAACTGTTCAAACTCTGTTTATGCCTCATTTGAGCAAAACTTTTATGCAAAGGCAGAGAGAGGAAGGGGCTCATCAAGTCATTTCACATTGATTTGGTATCATTAGCCAAGTAGGACCAAGCTATAAGCTAATGTTTGAATTGCACATTTCTAAAACAGCTGAGGCACATTTTTCTTTTGACCAGATCAGAAGCATAGAATTAACTTATAATATTCAATGAATCCTTGTTTGCAAATCCCATCAACACCAGTCTTAGTACTGTGAACCAAGAAAAGAGATGTAACATGATGTTGAATGAGCACAAAACTATTAGAAATAGACAAGATTAGAGAAAGTAGCTACTAAAACTATTCTTGAAGACTTGTAAATATAGGCATCCCAAGTTTTGAAACTAGATTATATATACGAACCCAGTGTGGTTGCTCTGGTTCACCTTATCAGTAACCACATTCAGATTTCTAGGATACAACAAATGATGTACAGAAATATTATAAACCAAAGCACCAATTGCTTGGCTCAGTTTAACTTTCAAAATAATTAAGAGGATCTGAAGCAGTTATGCTATAAACTAAACAAATTTAGTGGAGGGATGTCTTCATCCTTTTGTATTATTTCTTCTGCAGCATGCCCGAGCAAACCAGATTCCTTCTGACGCTGGTTTTTTTTTTTTTTTTTTTCCTGTAACTTACTCTTCAAAACTTATACTTCTCAAAACTGAGTAATTAGACAAAGTCTGGCTGGCCTGTGGAAGTCAAGCAACGATGCCACATTCGGCTGTTAGGATCTATCAGCCTGGGATGAGAAATGACCTCAGGAATTGGAAGGTATACATAATGAGTGTTGCATGTGCCGACTGTGATTCCACTATACCCAGCGAATGCACCATGAACCTGTTGTAGACATGCATGCGTATTGAATGTAGTTCAGAGGAGATACCATAAAAAAAAGGTCTTGTACTTATTTGTTTGTGTGTGTGTAAGTTTGGGTGTTGGAGAGAGAGAGAGACTCACAGCATTTTGTCCTAGCACAGCACAAAGAATTCCATCTGATGCATTTGCACGACATGCACGGATCATGTATGTGGGGTCTATATACTTCACATCAACAGGAACACCAGCTTCTTTAAAATATTTTTTTGTCTGGCAGATGATTGTAGATGGTTACAGACACCACAAATGTTTCAACCAAATTATGAACCGAACAATTAAATCAGAGGAATTGAATTATCAGAATGTCAGATAATTCATATGAAGAGAAACAAAAACTGTTAATTTTTATGAATAACAAAAGTAGGATCAAGACTCAAGAAGACAAGAGTATTGGCTGGTACACAAGCATATTAAAAGTCCTAATGTGACTCAAGATCACCACCATGAGTGAGATAAACATGTTGTGTGTTGGTGACCAAGCACGTTGAGACTCACGAGAGTCAGAGATTTAAGCATATAAACTGATAAAGCTTATGAGCTTCCATATTAACATCATGCATCTATATTGCAGAACTTTGTTAACAGTATCTGAATGTAGTTCACACCTCACCACTGCCTATGTTTATTGTCAAGCCCAAAACATGTCAACTCCAGCAAATATATGCACGGCTTGAAGGATTGTACAAATAAATCCAAAAGAGCAATTTGCATCTTCAACCCCATTGAACATGGGCAGGGCTGTCAACATGGCTGAAAGAACCCTAGTGATACAGGACTACGGTATGAGACTTGAATCGAACATATGGCTCCCTTTCCCAGACATAGGGAGAGATGGAGTAAACAAAGTAAAATAGGAAAGAGAATTTGTGCACCCTGTCTAATATAGTGGTGGAACATGGTTTGTAATATTAAGGCGAGTTGACAAGCAGAGTTTCATCATTGTTTGATGAGAGTCTTAAGCAAATTTAGGTCTAAATAGTATAACCCTATCCAAATTTCCTGCAAAACGGCACATTGACTATTGTCTCGTCAAACGATGACGGAATCTTCTCAATTATTTAATGCATAAAACCTTAACCCAATCATTGCGCACACGATAAATCTGTGAAGCACTTACTGAGAAAAAGAAAAAGCCTGACAGCATGGTACAAGTCTAAAATTGAGTTGGAAGTTCTCATATGCAATGGAAACCATCATAGCCTTAAAACAAAATCACCAACCTCTTGCTGAATATGTACGCCAATATCCCCAAATACAACATTACCAGATGCATCAGTAGCATTGGTTTTCTGTAGTAAATTCTGCATAAAAATAAGCCTACAGCACTCAGCAATTTCACTTGGAAGATAAGAAAAGCATCAACCATAAAAATAATAGAAAAATTAGTTTGCATGATTTAGACATGGAATCCAAAGGGAGGAAATTATCATTATTCTTATCAGTTAAATATACATTCACCTACAAGCCAAAACAAGACTTGAAGTTATGACTCTGACTCACCTGCCCTGCTCCCTCTGCTACACAGACCACAGCTGATCCCTTTGTTTGAATTAGGTATTTCAGATGGTGCAAAATACCATGAGGACCGTGCATTTGAAAAGGTACCTTGGATGCGCATATATGACTAGCATCAGTGTATGTTTGGAAAAATATGTAAATAGGATATATCAATAGCATCAGTGCAGTCTAAGTACCTCAGGTATCAAACATATGTCAATTTGTCCACTAGACAGGGATGCGTGCATTGCTATGAATCCACTGCTACGACCCATCAGTTTCACAATGCCAACGCCATGGTAAGCACTATGTGCCTATTACAAGATTCAGAAGAAAGATCAGCTTACCATGTAGACATCACTGCCAGGAAAAAAGTTGAGCAGAAGCCTTACATGAACATAAATCCATGCATGAGCAGTAAAAATGATATTGAATAAGTAACATAAGTATCATAACTTATTTCTACCTCAATATATGCTGAACTTATTGCCCGTTGTGCTTCTTCAACAGCCGTATCAAAACCAAAAGTTTTGTCCATTAGCAAAATATCGTTGTCTATGGTTTTTGGCACACCAACTACAGCCACTCTTAACCGTCTTTTACGGCACTACAAGAAAAATAGGAAAAAAAAAACAAATAAATTAGAACTTAAGAAGATTAAGGCAAACGAAAGAATCAAGCATTCAAACTTAACAAAGACTACAAGATTGTCGCAAGTTGGGACCCAATAAAATCCCTCCACAGAATTTATGTTAATATTCCAGGTACATCTTTCCCAACCTCTACCAGCATTGGCTAAGACGTTTTAATAACAAAATAAATTATCAGATAGACTATCCCAAACTAATATCTTATGCAGGTCCTATGTGCGCAATGTTAGAAAATCATTATTATTTAATTAATAAATACCAGATCCCACATATGACATGGTGCGCCAGGTCAGTACAGATCCTCAAGCTTACCAACCTCATTGTGTATTGCGTCAGCTCCAGCATGTGTGCCATTTCCACCCAAAACAAAAAGCATATTGATTCCTCTTTCCTGATATCAACAAGCAAATACATATATCATAAAACCTTCTAGGAATCATGATGGTTCACTATTACCAATTTTCTCAAAAGAAGCTTTTCAGATAATCACCTCCAAACTGTCCACCATTTCACTAACACTGGGACCTCCACGTGAAACTCCTAACAAGCTTCCTCCAGAAAGATGAACATTTTGAACCACTTTCCTTGATAGCTAATAATCAAATCCAGTTTCAACGTATTAGTCTACAACATAAATGTATTCTTGTTGTAAACGAGGAAACATATATTTGTTGTAGAAGCATAGCAATGCTGCAAGAGAATATGTTGATTGAATGGTTCATACTAGATGTCTACTTGCAAGGAAAAAAACAACAACTTACTGGCATTTCAGCTAATTCTTTGTCAGAAAATCCGCGGTAACCATAAGGAATCCCCACAATCTTTTTTACTCCATATATTTCAAGTGTAATGACAATCTGTAGAACATATATGATTCAAGTATGTTAAATACAATACGTCATAAGTATGAATACTTAAGGAGCATATAAGGAAAACAATTAGGGAAGATGCTAAGCTCCAATCATGTGTTTGGTTAAGGAATACTTCTGGGCCATCCATATCACGTGTTTGATTTCAATGTGGGAACGGAAAACATGTTTTATCAGCAATTTAAGAACGACAATTTATAATACATCATATGAATTATTAAATATACCAATTTCATCAAATAGTACTTCAGGGCCAGTGCTGATAAAAACCACAAGAAAAATACATGTACAATTACTGTTTGATGAAACTGACCTGTCTGATGACGTCATTAAGACCAGGGCATAGCCCTCCGCATGTTACAATTGCTGCTTTCACTTCTTCCGGTTTAAAATATATTTTTTCTCGAGGCCCGGCACGATGAACCCTGGAAATTTTGAACACCATATTCATCAGAAATCGCAGTCATCCAAATGAAAAGCCAGTATTGCACAGGGAGTTCATACAATATGTCGTAAGAAGAAATCCATAAGGAGTTAATATGATATGATTACATTCAATTTGCAAATCTTTCAAGACCTATCATAGCCCAACGTAGAAAATTTTGAAAAGCATAGAAACATGTGTGCTCCCTGCTGAATATTATATATAGCAAATTGATATGACTATCAGCTAATAACACTAAAAGAAAGTCGAAAAAGAAGAGTACTACATTCAGTTAACTCGTCGATTGAAGCATTGTTGAAGAAAATAACGTCAATTGCTTCAAAATCCTCTAAAGACACATGGCAACATGAGCGAGATAACAGCCATTCCAATGGACCACTCCTTGAAGCATTTCATGTGTCTAAAAGTTCAAACGATTCATTTTAATCCATGGTCATCATCTTCTCTCTCACTCCCACAGTCCCACTCCACTCTACAAGTCTTCCACAATCTCTCTCTACTGACAGCTCGATCCTAGTAAATATATCCATTATCTCTCAACCCTCCAGCATCACTCTCCACTGACAGCTTGATCCTAGTAAATATCTCCATTACCTCTCAAACCCCCTGCCCCCCACAACAGAAACAAAAACAAAACAAAGTTTGAGAAGAAAAAATATTTAACCCACATCAAGCATGCCCTTGAGATTTCACCCTGTAACCCCTGTCAAAATGGCCTTGCAGAGAACCTATACGCAGTCCCCAAACCACCCACCCACTAGTACTCACAGAAACAGATCTGTTTCTATATCTGATTGGCAAACCTCCAAGGAACAAAAACATAACCTCACTGGAAACCATCAACTTATTGCCACTGAATAGCTCACCTAGGAAATCCACAAGCAACCATAAGAGAGTAGAGAGAAATAATTACCATTGCTCCACCCACGTACAGTTAGGATCAATGCATTCAGCACCAGCAGATGTAGGTGACGAATAGTATATAGTCTGAAAATATTGGACAAAAAACAAAGCAACAGTCTTTAGCATTGCTCACATGGAAACCACATAACAGAAAAGAACAAAAAAACCATCATATTATTACAATTCAATTGGGTTCAACCTAAGCAACAAAAATAAAAAAGGGTACTCTCATAATGAAACGAAGGCCCCAAAAAAAAAAGTTTCTCATCATTTCTCAAGACTAGTAAACCCATCAATCAATCATTGACTGAAACAGACTATCACAAAGACTGGTACACAAAATAGTGGTTCAACAAGTTCAGATTACGAAATTTTGTAGAAACAGAGATTCATACAAGAATAATAGTTGAGTAATACTTATACATACCTTGAGAAGTACGCGGTCGTTGTTGTTTATGTAACCATGCCATTCTTCATCTGATGGGTAGCCCCCTGCAAAGTCTTCTATCACCGGAGTCCTGCAACATAAATTCAAGCAATTTCAGGCACTCAGAACTAAAAATTCAAAACTAAAGAACAAAGAAAGCAACTGAGTAAGAGAGAGAAGTGACCTCATCCTGAGGCAGAAGGTGGAAGGAATGGGAACAGATTCGGGGAATACGTCAGTGATGTGAGGGATGTTGAAGCGCCTCTCGAAATCCCTCTGGAACTTGGATTTCCAGTCAGGATCGCTGAAATCGATGTCCTTGTTGTGGCTCTTGCTCTGAGCGAAGACGACGCGGCTCTTCTTGGCAACTCCATTGGAAGCAGGCAGCCTCAGAGATGGCGAACTCGGATGCGAAAGTCCATGGGAAGCGCGGTGGTGGTGGAGGGCGGCGAGTCTGGGGGCGATCGCAGCATGCGAGAGAGTGCCCATGAAACAGAGATTTCGAGGCGCAGAGAGCTTCGTTTCGATCAATGCAAATGTTTGGAAGAGTTGCACAGAGAGAGAGAGAGAGAGAGAGAGAGAGAGAGAGAGAGAGTAAATTAAAGAGAAAATACAAAGTAACGGGGAAGGGAGGGATGCCGTACGAGCTGACTTGGGAAAAGCTTGGGAGAAGTAGGAAAAGCTTTAGTCCAAGCTGTCAAATGTAGGGCCTTGGTTATGGAGAAACGGAGAGAAAGCCTTCTGTTTTTTGGCTCTCTCTTTGCCTACCTACCGTCCGCCTTGCCCTTTTCAACGTTTGCAAAATGCCGGCTTTTTGTTTTGTTTTTTTGCTTTTGGACTAAAGCTTTGTGATTAGGTTGTCATTCCTATTATTATTTAATAAAATTTGGAAATTTCTCCCATATTTTTAGTGGAGTCCATGCTTGCATGTTTTAAGTCTAGCTATTGTTTAACTGTATTCATTTGCATTGTACATGAAAATTGATTTTAGCCATTGTTAAGAAAGGAAAGAGAGAAACTTACACACACAGGTACGATGAGGCTTAAATATGCTCATGACCATTTGGAAGCACACCAAGTCCGAGTCAATCCAATTAAGCCCCAATTGGTAAAAAATAAAAGTTTAATTATTAGAAAAAAAAAAATTATATCAAGCCGTAAAAATTATTTGTACTTTGGCATTGCATGCCCGAGTTGAAAAAGCTGACATATTCATAACTTGTGGGTTATTAATTAATTACAATATTCAACCCTAATTTCCAAAAAATACAATATTCAAGCCAAGAAAGTCCATTGTTTTCTGAAAAGGTGGCACATGACTTTCTCGTTTTCTATTCCAAAGAGCACACTTCGGGTTCGTTGGTTGGCAATCTGACCATGTGAATACCAAACTATGTGGGTTTGATTGGTGTCTTTTACACAATGCCAAAGCTGCTTAGCTCAACTGCCCAAGCTTGTATTGATTTCCACTTTGCTCCATTTCTCTTTAAAAACATATCTGGTTTGAATTGACTTAAAGCGGGCAGTGCCAATACCATATCGACACAACCGAAAACTGTTTGGTTGGTAAGAAAATCTTGAGAAAATGATGTTTGATTTACACCTCCAAATCAATTTTGAAAATAGTGAAACTGAATGATTCAATAATAAGGCAAAGAAATGATATTTGACTTGCTGCTAATTTGTCTCATTCTGTGGCATCTGTAGTTTAGAGGACAACAATATTTTAATAAGATTAATTTGATTTCAAATTTACCAAAAAAGAAAAATAAGATGAATTTGAGTTGACAACAACCATACAAATAATTGCGTAGATGGGTTGGTGTGCTTGTGTAGATGGGTTGGTGTGCTTGTAAACGTAAGCCTAACAAAAATAGGATTTATGGAGTGGACTCCATGGATGATAGGGTTGGAATCAGCCTCTAAAAGACATTTGTTAATTGGATCCATCACCCTCTTCACTATCAAAGCCATAAATATAAAAACATAACTCCATTTAAATTATGATTACACGTAAGTTTATCCCGGAAATATGATGGATTGCATTAGAACATAAAGACGCATAATTTCTTGAATATGCTCGAGTTTTATTCTATACATACCACCACATATGCAATTGTTAAAATTTTAATTTGCTAACCGATTGCTCCCCAATCTTACTCTTCTAAGATTGGCATGGGTAATTAACTCCATAATTTGTTTTTCTTTACAAGTTTCTCACACTAAAATTGCTTTGGATCTCATGTTCAACTTATGCCTCTTGAAGAGGTATGGAAAGATGATTTATCTCTTATACATGAGTTATCTTTTTGTCCACAGTTCTAATATATTTTTTTGGTCAATCAATGTTCATTAAAACCCCAAAAATAGGAAGCAAACAAAATAGAGAATACAAGGGCCAAAAAAGCCAAATGCAGAAATAACCATAAGCACTGAGAATATTAGACTAAAAACCAGTACAGTTTAGTATAACAAATCTTCCCCACACAAAATCAAAATAAAATACAAAACAGAGCCACCGTCCCTGCAAAGGCACCGGAGACCGCACCAATATGGCCACAAGGACGGGATTCACATCCTCTACACTGAACAGCGTAGCTGCACATAGAGACCCACCGATCTTACGCCAAGAATAAAATTCCCCCAGAAACAGAAAAACATCAGCACATGAGCATTCTTCCAAGAGTCACCTTCTGCTTCACACCCAAGTCCGCACGTGCACTAAGGAGAAAACAGCAACCAATCACAACAAGATTTGTAACCATAACACTTATACTTGTGGATATGTTGATTCTAATTGCATTAATGTGCAGATAAAAGTAAGTATTTTTGTGTGTATGTTAATGAGTTGTTAAGAATATAATTACACAATAATAAACTTAATTAATGGTTCAGATTCATTTTATTCTTATTCAAATGGTTTAGATTCACAGTCTGTCAATATAAGTAGATTAGTATTTTACAAATTCATTCATAGGCACTTCAACTTACATCAGCCCAAGGGAAGGGTAACTATCCATAGGCCCATCACGTGTGTGGGTTGATTATGCTTCAAGACCAACCCAACATTTGATTCCTTCCAAGTAAAGCAGTTTTTTATTTTGAGAAATAATCTCCCTTTTCTTATTCCCCAACACAACCAAATTACCGCTTAATTTGAGTTCAAACTTAAAAAAATAAAATTAGAGCCAACAATACTTTTATAAGATTAATTTGAGTTCAAACTTAAAAAGAAAAATAAGATGAATTTGAGCTGACAACAACCATATAAATAATTTGCGTAGATGAGTTGGCGTGCTTGTAAACGTAAGCCTAACAAAAATAGGATTTATGAAGTAGATTCCATGGATAATTTACAAGTTCATCCCACTAAAATTGTTTGACTATGTTTACATCTCAAGTTCAACTTATGCCTCTTGAAGAGGTATGGGAGGGATGAGTTATCTCTTATATACGTGTTATTTTTTTATTCACGGTTCTAGTATTTTTTTTGCTACAAAAATGAAGGTTCATTTCATTTACAGAAAGTTGAGCCGAAGAAATTGAAACAGAAATATCGGCTCATTAGAAGCCATAAACATACAAAACCATCACATCATCAAAACCATTGCCCAAATAGAGCCTAGCTACCGTCACTATTAATGAGTTGTTAAGAATATAATTACACTATAATCAACTTAATTAATGATTTAGGTATCTTAAACACTGATATTATGGAGAGAAAAAAAATGTGAAATAGTATTTCGCAATATTCATAGGCCCGTCATGTGTGTAGGTTGATTATGCTTCAAGACCAACCCAAACATTTGATTCCTTCCAAGTAAAGCAGTTTTTTATTTTGAGAGACAATCTCTCTTTTCTTATTCCCCAACACAACCAAATTACCTTCCAGTAATTTTTAATTTGGGCTGAGATATTTGGCGCCAAAATAACGTCTCTAACGGCCATTTCTCACTAAGGCAACCCAACTTATGTCGTCTTCATTCCAACCACAAATGTCTAAACCACAGGTCCCATTCACAGCAGTCCCAATCGCTCTGCTAGGGTTTAAAATGGGTTGATTTGAAGCACAAGAAGACATGTAACGTAGCACAAGACACAAAGTACAAAGTATGGACCAGCAAGGAAAATGCAACAATTCAGATATACTAGGTTCCTTTGATTTCCATGCTATTTGGCTATCAAATTCTTAGTTTTTCATGTGCTCTTCTTGTGGATCTTATCCAACTTCGGTGACCCTTTCGTGGGTTTTGCAGATTTTTCGACGCTGCATTCGAACGAGGCCACGAATTTAATCAACAGCACCGATGCTTGGCTGGTGACACATAAAGAACTAATCCCCCTTATTATTTGTTACTGAATTCGTTTATGCTAGTTAAATTTGAGTACATTGTTTAATTTCATCATGTAGTAATGTAGTTGTGTTATGGTATAGTTAAAGGAAAAGCCTGGGGCCTTTATCTCAGAAGAAGAGCTGAAGATTCGGAGTGAGGTCGAGATGGATATAGAGAGAGACTTAGAGGAAGAAATCAAAGATGGAATCTGCCATCTTGCTCTGAGATTGCACAGGCTTTATCAACACCAAAAGGAAAGAAGATCAACTTCTGCTGCTGGAGATGAAAGAAAGATGAAGAAAGCATTTTGTGAGGTGAATATAAACATAAAAATGGAAGGGGGAACCAGGATTGAAATAAAAGAGACCAAGAAACCAGCACCTCCTGATCAAAAGGGTAGTGGTCCTAATTGGTCTGGTTCAAGATCAGAAAATTATATGCAACCATTTGTGAAGATGCCTAGAAATTCCAAGAAGTTTGATTGGGCCAAAACACTGAGGTCAAATGTTGGCCCTGTAGCCTTCACAAAGAAACAATGGCAGCCCACATGAACTTGTTAAGGGGTTTGACAAAGCAAGCATACACATAGGGTACTGATAACGGCTTCTCTCAACTGGGATGGAAAGTTAGAGATTGTTTTGGTTTGTTAAGGGTCTGGACTTGAGGTCTCTTTGACATGACAATAATATCAGTGCTGTTGGGAAGTGCTGATGAGACCTGTGATTTTTTTATAAGACATATAAATAAGTTGTGGAATGCTATGTAAACTCAATTTCCAAAAAAGAAGAGTTAAAATAAAATTTGCAATGTAAACTACTTTGTTTTTGTTTTTAATTGAAGATCAAGAAGCAACCAGAGAAGAGTAAATGGATATTCGTAATTCTAGTGGTCAAGAGTTTTTATTCGTAGATTCATTGTATGCAGAATATAGTCGTGGACTAGTCAGGTTTTAGCCGACTTAATATTTTTCCTCCCCACTAAATATTAGCCCATATCTTCATATCCCAACCCATAATTTTTTAATATTTTGAAATACATTTTTGTTTTATAAATGGGGACAAAGATATCTTCCAATATTTACTGATCATCATACCAACCTATAGTTGATATTATTTGACCTACTTACTTTCACACCAAGAAGGGGAAACAAGGCATCAATTCGTGAAGGTTTTATGCCTGTGGCCCAGCAATATTTTGTGTGCATGAGTGAGTAGTGGCCCTAGTGGGTTGTCTCACATTCTCATAAATACATGAGCTCCATAATTTTGTGTTGAGTTGAGTGAATTTGAATTTATTAAAGGATCTGTCATTAAAATGGTCCACAAAGACAGGCACTATTAATCAGAGTCATTCTATAGTATGAAGAACTATCTTTTGATCGTCGGATCAAACTAATTAATTTAATTTAATGATTAATTAATTTGATTCAACAGTTAAAAGATAAGGTTTCATATAAGGATCTCGCAATAGAATTCTACCTATTAATCAACCAAGTCAAAACAATAAATGAATTATTAATTCCTTTTTTATAAATTAAAGGCCCCTTTGCTAACTATTACAATTTTTATTTTATTTTTTATTTTTTGTGTTAGAGTACAGAGGAAAATGAGATTGAGAATGGGAATAAGGATGAGATTGAAATTGTTTTCCCTTTCAAGTTTTTGTTTGTACTTTTGTAACTCTTCCCTCCTTCTCAGCGTCCCCTCTCAATCTCATATCCACTCTCATTCTTACTTCCATTCTTTCTCTTTTTCCTCTATACTCTAGCAAAAAAAATGAAAATGAAAATGAAAATGAAAATTGAAATGGTTATCAAACGGGCCCTAAGTAAATGTCATATTATTCGAAAACATTATATATTGTTAAACACACACACAAACAAGGGTGCAATGAAGATTCGAATATGAGATCACCGGTCTACAATTCAATGTCATTTTTCACTGAATTAGACCTCGTCGGCGTCAAACTATTAAATTAAATTATTAATTATGTGTATTTTTTATTTTCTTGATATGAAATATTGAGGTTCGAACTTAAAATGTAATTCAACTCACCCAACTAAACCAATTATTAGTTTGTATATTAATTAAAAAGAACATTTCCTGCAAAATACTAGTTGGTGTCTTATTAATTGTGTAGGTAGACATGATATTAAATATGTTTTCAAAGACAATGAGGGTGTGGGCCTGGCATCTCCCCAAGACATTAGTAGTAGAATCACACCAAAAGTTGAAAACATCAAAACTCTTTGGAGGTTGGATTGAGTAGGGACAACAAATTTAATTGGTCAGGCAGACCAGAGGCCCCCAGATTTAGAATTGGTGTGTACCATTGAATGGTCTTAATCGTTTGACTGTCAAAAAGGTATCATCAAATCTAAAGTATATATCAGGTGCCAATGCCAAACCCAACTTCCTTTCAAACTTTTAAATCTTACAATCCTCTTCAAGGTTTTGCTTTCCAAAGTTGGATCATCCAAAAAAATTTTATCAGGCCCCCTCCCTCCTCTTCACCTTCTCCTACAATGTCTTATCTCTGCTCCTTGACTCATCTATGACTCTATGCACGTATAGTTGTTAGGTTCACCGACTGAACTTCTTGGTAAGTTTATTCCCATGTCTAATCGCACAAGATGGCACGTACGCTTTGAAACATGTAATATGCCAGCCAGGTGTCGCAATGTATGTTCAAAGTGCCAAGAGTGATCAATTCAGTCAACAAAAACTAATCCAACCATTATTGGCAAGTCAGTTATCAGCTTTACTAATTTTGACCATGAACCAGAATTGATATGATGATGACCACCAAGTTCTAGGGTTTAGGCATAAAGCTAGCTAGAATTTCATTGAAGTGCCTAAAGCAGCAGCTAATTCCTTGTATAAGACAACAAGTTTCCTTCAAGGTTGCGAATATTGCTTGATCATTTCTAATCTAATCACACTCTTGTCTGTCTGCATGAATGTCAGATCAGGAAAATCGATATGCTTAGCCGAAAGTGCAACCCATTCCCCCATGCTTATGAATTGATGCTTGTTAAATCATCTATCTATCTTACAAACAAACTGCTCATAGCAGCAAAGTTTTTTTTTTTTTTTTTTTTGTCCTTTTCTTCTTAATGCCAAAAAGAAAGAAAATTATGAAGAGAAACCCGAGAAACTCCTCATTGATATAGCCACATGAAAGCCTACTAAAATTGTAGGCAGATGTAAAATTCCAGCACAAAATGTTCAAAGATTTAGAATTAAGTCACCCTTTTGTTTTTGTGTTTGGGAAAGAAAAGGGTTTGATGAGCGCACCGGCCCTTTTTCGAGGTAGCAGAAATGACAACATGGGAATCAGAAAGCAGGCTAGGATTCTCAAATTCTAATATAGTTGCTCAAAGTACAATAAATACATGGAAATTCTTATCCAATTTGCAGGAATTCAATTCTATCTCTGCAAGCCCTTGCATCTTTTGATGAGTCTATTTAACTTAGGGATTTTAACCGCAATCGTCCTGAACTTATTTCCGAATTTTATTTTAATCATTCAACTCGTTTTTAAGTCATTTTAGTCCTCCAACTCTCACGCATATTCTAATTTAGTCATTCCATAACATTTTCTTTTCGGTTTTTAGATATCTAAAATAACGGTTTTAAGCTTCAAATAGTCGGAAAAATTCACAAAATTTGAAGGAATGACTAAATTGGAACACGCGGGAGAGTTGGAGACTAACTCAAAATGAGTTGGAGAACCAAAATGAATCTCGGATATAAGTTCATGGATCATTAAGATTAAAACCCTAAAAATTAGTAGACCATTGCAACAACTTAATGCATTGAAGACATATTACAACTCTAGATCTTTAATTAATTGCAAAGTTAACCACATTAGTTTCACAGCAGATTTCCAGTTAATATGTGATGACTTTTGGACCAAAAGTTCCCTACTTGGCTGAACTTTGAATGCGCATAGGAGGAAGAAAAGACAGTCCATGAAAAATGAAGCATATTGACAAGGGGATGGATTATGTGGGATGATTTACAACCGTCTGAATCTGCTAATTTGAACTTTGACCAGATTTCCCAATAAGTCCATGGACCACAATGCAGCTTTAACTGATGTTGGGGTTCCACCAAAACAAGTAAAGCATCTTCAAGGATCTCATCTAGGTAAGCTTGGACTCTCACAAGAAGAAAACCTCCAACAAAAGTTTTATATATATATATATATATGTATATATTTATATCTTTCTTGCTAGTAAACTTGAGACATCAAATGCTAGAAGTAGAACAAGTAAAAGGACCCAAGAACAAGCACACCTCACAATTTCAAACCCTGAAAATGGAATTTGGTCCTCCTGAAAAATTAAGCTGAACCATGACTATACTTTACAGGCTGAGCCAGTCAGATTTGTTAATTAATTACCACAGTTAAACACTAATTAAAGAAATAATTAAACTTCAATAATCTTAGATGGGTGTGTGTGTTTATAGTAGAGAATTAGAGGAAGATTTAGAAAGATTCTTGGAAAGAATGCTATCAACCAACCCTAAAAGATCTGCAGTTGAGGGAGCTGCAGACAAAAGCTCTGTGTCCCCCTCCCTCTTGTGTACATTTATTAAGAGTTTTTTTTGCTGCTGGGAGTGCGCCCACATGTTCCCTTTGAAGCAGATCGTCGAAATTTGGAAAAAGATAGAGAAATTAATAAAAAGAAATATATATATATATATATATAATATTTATATATGTATATAGATAGAGACCAAGCTTTGGATCTATCGACTTTCTCTCCAACATGGACTGAACCCACATTTTGGACTTGAGTTTCCATGAAAACAAAAACTACTGTTTCTCTAGCTGCTATATCTTCTTTCCCAAGAGAAAACAAAACAGTAGAAAAATGAATAGTATAATAATAATAATAATAATAATAATTGAATGACTTTGAGCTCTTTCTTTTCCTTCCCAAGGTGACCCCATCAGATCAGGGATATCAAACATCTGGGTTCTACCCTCTACACCAGACAAGCTCCATCATATGATTACATGGATCAAAGAAACCAACCTCATAAAATACTCTAAATTTTTCAAAAAGAAAGAAATTCATGGATATCAATAAATATTATATATATATATATATATATATATATTCTGCACTCATTACTGCAAAAGTAAAAGCAGTGTTTGCAATGCAAGAAAGAGCAAAGACAAAAACTTGGTAGCAGAAAGAAACAGACCAGAGAATATGAAAGCTAGGTCCCAAAGATCATCATCCCTTTTCAACTCGGGTTGGGTTCATCATTTGAAGGCCCTTCAGAAGAGCATAAGATCCAGACAAAGAGAAAAGAGAAAAAATTAAATTAAGCAGTGAAAAAAGGAAAGAGAAAAAGTACTGATCATTGAACTATAGCATCTCATACAATTAATGCTTCTCAACATAAAATCCAGAGAGTCTGAGATTCGTGGACGAAAACAAAAAGGCATGGGATTGAAGGGAAGAGAAGTAAATGAATGACACAGAAACGTACAAACAAACACATGTAAAAAAAATATAAATAAAAGAGATGGTATATATAGAAAACGGAAAATGCAGCATGGATCGCACAAGTCTTATTATTAAGACCACACAAAGCCTACGAACAGATGGTCCTCCCTCTATACTCTATGATGATCATAACCAACAGCTAAACACTGCAAACTCATCAACATTGATCAACCCATTTAATTAAATTAGTAGGATGATTAAGCAAAGATATATGATTAATATATTTTACATGCACTAGTTAATGAAATGATCAAATGGGGCACATTCACAACAATGAGAGAGATTTCACACTCATCTAAATCAAGTGTTCAAATAACACGGATGATCATCACTACACTAGTCAATAAATTTAAGAAAAAAAGATTAAAAATAAAAAGAAACCCTAATTAAAACACTAATTAAAATCCCGGAAAAGCAGTAGAATTTCTCAACAAAGTCGGCTGCAGGCACATGATGATGATTTTTGTTCCTGATCAGTTTCGCCACCTTGACCAGAAGAAAATTACCTCTAGCTGATAAATCCTACTACAACTGCTAGAGCTAGCCAAGTGTTGTCCTAATTAAACTAATAAGTACAAAAGATCCAGAAGATCGGTCGACTGACAGAGAAAGAGAGAAATGATGAGATGAACATGAACAAGAATGATGATATACTTGTGGGTTTTGGGTTGTTTTTCATGTTCATTGTCTTCCTTGTTCTGGGTTTGTTTGGTTTCTAGCTTAACAAGCATGATCAGCTAGCTAGGGTTTCTTACCCAGAGTGTGCTTGTTGTTATGCATCCAAACCTTGAGGACGTGACGCTTCACTCCAGTCTCGTTGCAGAACTGCTGAATCGCCGGCTCGTCCTGCTTCTGAATCCTCCACCCCAGCGTCTCCGCCAAAGTCAACATCCTCTCCTTCTGCTCGGCCGTAAACTTCGTCCTGAACCTCTTCTTCCCGGAAGACGCCGTTCCATGTAAACCCCCTCCCATTCCCAAATCCCCTCCACCGCCGCCGCCTCCGCTAGGATTCGACATGTCGTCCTCCTGCTCCTCCCCCCTGCTATGGGTCCCGCCCCCTCCCGACGTCGAAGGCAGCGCCAGCGGCCTGTGGTGCGGTGCCACGTGGAGGTACCCTGCTGGCGTACGGTAGTACGGCGAGAACTGCGGGTGGTTGTGCTGCCCGTGGAGCGGCACCAGCTGCCCGTACGGGTCTGCGGTCATGAGCGCGAGCCCGCCCGGGTCGCC
>NC_024126.1:16911598-16951446 GCF_000346735.1 Prunus mume | reverse complement strand
CGGGCGGTGTCTCCCGGCCCTCTCTGTACCTGGCGGCCCCTTTCCTCTCCTGCTGTTGCTGTTGCTGTTGCTGTTGCTGCTGCTGCTGCTGAGACGCCGCCGCCGCCGCCGCTATTGCTGCTACGCCCTCGGGTCCAGAACTCGACATTTTGACCCGGACGCCACCCGCTGAGTTTCCGAGCGAGTCGTAACTCGCCGCCATCTCCATCTCTTCGTCATGCTCCTCTTGATCCTCGAACTCCATATCAATTAATTAAGGGGAACCAAAAACGAAAAACCCCCCAGAAATTAATGAATCAGAGAATCAACCCAGAAAGAAAAACCCAAAAAGAAGAAAGAAGAAGAAGAAGAAGATAGCGAGGACTGAGTTTAGAGAGAGAAAGAGTAGAGAGAGAGTGTTTTTGTGTATGTGTCAGGTGTAAATTTGTAGTGTTATCTCTCCTCTCACACTCTCCTCAACACTTAGCTTAGCTCCCTGCAAAAGGAGCTTTGTCCACCTTCAAACCCCCTTCATATACTTTCCCGTTTTCTCAACCCCCACCGGCTACTCCCGGTTAAACCAGTCATTTTCACCTTCTGTCTCAGTTTTTTCACCGCGCGGTAAATTTCAGAGGTGGAGAGAGATGGGCTTGGGAGTGTCAGACTGCCACTGCTACTAGTACGAGTCTGAAAACAAAAAACAAAACAAAAAAAAATATGAAAAAGAAAAATGAACGGAAAAGGCAAGGGATTTTTATTATTTTTATTTTTTTCTGAAGTGCCCCACGCTCCCGGCAGCAAGAGAGGTGGTGGCGGCGCGTGAAGTGTCAAGTACTGTGGCAGAGGAGAGAGAGAGAGAGGGGGATGGTGATTGGGTGCGTGTGAGTATGTGTCAGGACACGGCATTACTTAGGAAAAAATAAATTGTCGGCATTTAAGGCAGCTGGGGGTACGTGCTCTCGTCTCCGACATGCGTGACGCGCTTTTTGGCGTCAAAATTCCATCTTTCTTATTCAAATATTTCTTTTCGTGTCTCAGAAAAGGAAGTGAATATTGGGTGCGTTTTTTGTAAACATACCCACTCTACGGTTTGGTGTTTGTGGGACACGCTTTTCTTCTTATTTTTTTATTTATTTTATTTACTGACTAGAATAATGTTGGTCTTAAAAAAGAATGTCTTTTTCCATCCCAACACATAATCGTTCTTTTCTCTACACAACAACAACAACAACAACGAGATGAAATTAGTTTTTAGTTATTCCAGAAAAAGTAGATTAGATATTTTTTCCACATCTTTTTTAACCTACTTATTCCAAAAGTGTTACAGCAAAATCCTTATTTGAACGATTCGCTAGGACAATTTGTGTATTGTTTTTTTCTTAAGCTTATGTTGAATAGCCAATAAATAATTTGGTGCATTTTTTCCCAGAAAGTTTCTTAAAAGAAAAAAATTCAATCTCAATATGATCACTTTAGGGGTCAAATCGTTGTTCCATTACTTAGTGTACTTCCATTCATTTGTCATGACAAAGGACAAGTAAGTGCAGTTACTGTTCACGCGAATAGTATATGCCATAGTATTTTTTTTCCCCAACTATTGCCTTAACAACTCAAGAGCAATTACTATTTACATTGGATTAATTTTATTTATACGTATGAGATTAATAAATAAAAAATTGATAAGTATTTGTATTTAAAAAAACTCAGAATCTTTGGTATCTTTTCATAATTTTTTTCAATTTTTTTTTTTCGATGACGTCAAGTTGGCATCAGTGCCCACGGGCAGGAGGTCAGGTTGATCTTGTCTTGGACCTTGCCCGGGCTTGGTGGACCCCATGTGTTGCCAAGGTAGTAACAAACCGTTGGAGCTAGTTTTGGAAGCCTAAAGGGGCTTTTGTCTGGGTTGAGCTCACCGTTGAAAATACTCTTAGAATAGGACTATAAGTTGTCTCGTTATAGATCTTGAGTTCGAATTAAGCTTGGCTTAAATTTAGCTCATCTAAACTCAACTCGTAACATAAACAAGTCAAGCCGAGCGTGGCTCGTTTAAGAAACAACCACGCTTGAGATTTGGTATATTTGGCTGATAAAGTTGAGTTCAAAGATCCTTTATATGAGCATTGTATTATTCGATTTGGCACACTGCTGAGGCTTGTGAGTTATGTTATGGTTGCCTGCCGCCATCCATGACTTAAGAAAATAAAAAATAAGGGCAGAAATAGTATGGTGACGAACAACAGAGAGACAAAGATGGTGAAACATTCGTGCATACTAAGATGAGTGGGTTGTAATTTTCAAAAGGTTTGAAATTAATAATGAGATTAGTGGAGTAGCAAATGATTTCACTTGTAGCTAGGATATTGCCACTTTTATAGTAGTAGTATTAAAATGTGTTAAACCCTAATCATCAAAATCCAATTCACAACACGTGCATGCATAGTGCACATCACAAATGACTGATATATAACTCAACCAAAAATAATAATAATAACATTGTTAATTTAAGAAACCATGAGTCGAATATAATGTATGGTCGAGGAAGAAGTTCGAATTAATTTTTTTTTTTTTTTTTTTTTGTCGGAACTAAAGTTCATCCATAAAAGGGCATAAAAATAAGATTCAACAAATTGAGCTCAGCATCAATGCAATAAGGCCTTAGGTTTTTATCTTGAACTCAATCAATCGAATCCAATTATAATATGAATTAGATTAGATTGGATTGGATTGAATTTTCAACCGAAAATAAGAAGGCTAACGAGAAAACTCATAAAATAAAAACTTTTGAGAAAAATGAAAAATGAAAAAAAAAAAAAAAAAAGGAAAAAGAAACTAGCAAAAGCAAATGGGCGCACGTATAATGGCTTATGGCTGGGAGAGTCGCTGTTGTCCTTTTCGGGGTTGAGAAAACCATAAAAACCAGTATAATTGGTGATGGCTGGCAGTCTTATCACATGAAAATCAGAAATGGCACTGATTGTATTATTGTAGGGGGAGCTTTGAAGAAACTCATCCGCCCAACGCAAAGCAATGCCTTACCCAGGGGGGTCTGGCTGGTTGCTGTCTTTGAGTTTCAGCTAATTACCTCCACATCCATCAAAATGCTTTTGACCATTACCAAATTGACACCTCTTCTGTGTACCCTCCTCCTCCCTGTCCCTGTGACCTTTGATCCGACTGCATGCCCGCCAATTGCCTAATTTTCATGAATGTATTGTCAAATCTCTCTTCTTGAAGAAACAACTTGAACATTTTTAGTTTTTAAGAGAAAAAGAAACAAAAGGAAGAATGCTCATCACTTTAGTTTTCAAGTGTCATTTCATATCATTATTCTAAATTGGGGGTTTTATGGCCGAAATGGAATTCAACAGTTGACATCAACTACCCTTATACATGGACCAAAATAAATATAAAAAAAATTAAAAACTACCCTTAGAGCACTTCTACTTATTTATCATAGAAAAGGGTTAGGGAAAGTAAGGATGATTGTTGTTCACGTGAATAGTATCTGCCTTAGCAATGTTTTGTTTTTGTTTTTCCACCTATTTTCATGGCAACCCAAGGACAATTACTGCTTTCATATGGAGTTAATTTTATTTATACGTATGATATTAATAAATAAAAAATTACTAGGTATTTATTTTTAAAAAATTTGAATTTTTTGGTATTTTTTCAAAATATATTTTCCAAAAAATTTAAATTTTTTTATTTGCTGGCATCAGCTCCTGCATGTGGTAGGTCAAAATTACTAGGTGTAATTTTTTTTTTTTGGGGGTCAAAATTATGTTGTAAATTGAACAATAGTTGATGGAGAAATTTGAAGAGAGAGGTAACATCATATTCAAATGATTTAGGAACTTTATTGACACCAAAGTGCGGGATGAAACATAATAGAAAATTGTGATAACAAATAAGAAAATATCATGTGTAAAAATAGTAAAATTATAAGTTATGTCAAATTAGGCCAAATTGAACCGAACCAAATCAAATGTTACACTTGCTTTTAGTTGCGAAAGTGGACCCAAATTTATTTGACGAATTTAATTTAGCCCATTTAAACTTTTTTCGAACCTGCTCTGCTCCCAAATATATATCACATAAAGTCAAATCAAAATGACAATAAAGAAAACTTAAAATGAGATATATAATATGTATGTATCTAAGACCACATTTTAAAAAAGGAAAGAAAAACCTCTATATAAAAAACTCTAGCCGCACTCTGGTCTCCTTTCTCCTTGCCAACAACCAACTGCAAGGAAGCTAAGGAGGGAGGTGGCCACTGCCCCTTATCCCCTTCGCCCATCTTCCCCCTCCTCTCCTAATCTCTCATTCTTTTTCTCATATCTTTTCCTTTCCTCTTATCCCCTCTTCTCTTTCTTCAGTCTAGATCTGTTTCAATCCAGGTATGTTTGTTTGTTTGATTGTTTTTGCAGTTTTCTAAGTGGCCGGTGTTGTCTTTGTCTCGACAGCAGCGACAGTAGTAACGCTGGATTGTGTCTCTCCTTGGGAGGGTTGTAATATCTGGTGGCTAATGTTTTGTCTATGTTTCAACGGCGACCGCAACAGCAGCGACGTTAGTGGTAGTTCTTGGGATGTGGTGCTCTTCTCTACTCTGCACCGACCAAAGTACTATGTTCGGTCATAGCTCATAAGAGGTTTTCTTTGTCCAGTTTTGAGTTGAAGTGGAGTACTTCTCAAGGGTCTTTTTATTGTTGTTTATGTGGTGACGCTGGATTGTATCTCCTCTAGGGAGAGTTGTGATAGCTAGTGGCTGATGTTTGTCTCTGTTTCAATTGCGGCGGTAGCAGTGACGCTGGTGGTAGTTGTTGGGATGTGGTGCTTTTCACTACTCTGCACCGACCAAAGAACTATGCTGGGTCATAGAAGTTTTTCTTTGTCCGGTTTTGAGTTGAAGTAGAGTGCTTCTTGGGATCCTTTTACTGTTGTTTATGTGTTTCTCATGCGTGTTCTCTTATGATTTATGCTATGGTATGCATTGCAATTTATGTGGGTGTCAAAGGACTATGATTTTGCTCATATAAGACTTTTTTTTTTTTTTTTTAATTTTATTACAGTTGAGATGTTCTGCGGTCCTCTCATGTGGGTCTACTGTGTTAGTCTATAGTTGTGGTTCTTGTCGGAGGTCTATGTGTTAGTTTTCGTTTTGGATTTGTTCTTTTATTGTTATGGTCCAAAGTGACCAGAATCGGACTCTCTTGTTAGTCTAAAACATGTGCGGTACTCTTTTCTCCCCTGAGGATTGTCCTATAAGGTTGTACTATGAAGGTTTTAATGAGGCGACTGTACCATGTTGTTCTTTATACGTCTTTGGTTCTATGAATGAATTCTCTTTCTAATATATATATATATACACGTATTTGTGTGTATATTAATAAAAGGAGGTGATTTTCTCACTCCTTTTTTTCTCCATTGACACTTCCTTTTACTCTTTAAAAAAAATATATTTTTTAATCAATTTTGTTATTTCTCTTTCCTATTCTATCCTTACCCTTCATTAATTTCTTTTTTACTTCACTTTTATATTATTTCTTTTTATTTATACTTAATTTTCCAACTTACATTTCATATAATTTCTTATTTGATTAAAGGGGAAAAAATATTAAAAATGGAGTACAAGTTGGAAAATTAAGTATAAAGAAAAAGAACTAATGTAAAAGTAAAGTATAAAGAAATTAATGTAACATAAAGGTAGAATAGGAAATCGAAAGAGCAAAATTGATTAAAAAATAATAAAAAATAAAAGAGAGTGGAGAAAGATCCTTTAATAAAAAGATAAAAAGAAGAAGTGGTGGTAGTAGTAGGAGGATGAAGTGTTGAAGTATGGTGGAATGGAAATGTCATGGTTTTTGGGTTTCATGTGATTCCCACCCCCCCCAAAAACAGCCAACCGGGTGGGGGGGGGAGGAGGGGAGAAACGTCTGACGGGACGTGCTGACACCAAACACAGGGCACAGACATAGTGTACCATCATCAGCATCATCCTCATCACTCTCTCTCTCTCGCTGACTGTGTCTCTATTGAATTAACTCAATTTTTACTGTTGTTTATGTGTTCCTCCTGCGTGTTCTCTTATGATTTCTACTATGGTATGCATTGCAATTTATGTGGGTGTCAGAGGACTATGATTTTGCTCATAGAAGGCTTTTTTATATTACAGTTGGGATGTTCTGCGGTCCTCTCATGTGGGTCTACTGTGTTAGTCTACAGTTGTGGTTCTTGTCGGAGGTCTATGTGTTAGTTTTCGTTTTGGATTTGTTCTTTTATTGTTATGGTCCAAAGTGACCAGAATCGGACTCTCTTGTTAGTTTAAAACATGTGCGGTACTCTTTTCTTCCCTGGAGATTGTCCTATAAGGTTGTACTAGAAAGGTTTTAACGAGGCCACTGTATCATGTCATTCTTTGTACGTCTTTAGTTCTATGAATGAATTCTCTTTCTAATATATATATATATATATATATGTATATTAATAAAAGAGGGTGATTTTCTCATTCCTTTTTTCTTCATTGACACTTCCTTTTACTCTTTTTTTTTTAAAAAAAATTACTTTTTAATCAATTTTGTTTTTTCTTTTTCCTATTCTATCCTTACCCTACATTAATTTCTTTTTTACTTCACTTTTATATTATTTCTTTTTATTTATACTTAATTTTCCAACTTACATTTCATATAATTTCTTATTTGATTAAAGGAAAAAAATATTGAAAATGGATTACAAGTTGGAAAATTAAGTATAAAGAAAAAGAACTAATGTAAAAGTAAAGTAAAAAGAAATTAATATAAAATAAAGATAGAATAGAAAATAGAAAGAGCAAAATTGATTAAAAAATAATAAAAAATAAAAGAGAGTGGAGAAAGATCCTTTAATAAAAAGATAAAAAGAAGTGGTGGTAGTAGTATGTAGGAGGATGAAGTGTTGAAGTATGGTGGAATGGAAATGTCGTGGTTTTTGGGTTTCATGTGATTCCCACCACCCCAAAAACAGCCAACGGTGGGGGGGAGAAACGTCTGACGGGACGTGCGGACACCAAACACAGGGCACAGACATAGTGTACCATCATCAGCATCATCGTCATCACTCTCTCTCTCTCTCTCTCTCTCTAGCTAACTGTGTCTCTGTATTTGTGTTGTCATTAATCAATCAAAGTTCATAACATTCTAATTCAGACTGATGCAATGAGCAAAATCTCTCTCTCTCTCTCTCTCTCTCTCTCTCTCTCTCTCTCTCTCTATATATATATGTATATATATAAAAGACAGAATCAGGAAAACGACAATTCCATTGTCTTCATCTTCAACTATATTAACATATAATATAAATACTCTCATGAGAACACTGTTCAAATGATGAACGGAACGGAGCAAGGTAATTTGCCGTTGAGAAATGAAAAGAAAGTTTATAGAAAAGAGAGAATTGCGGGAAAAAGGGGGAGTGGATGTTGACAATACAAGAGAAAGAGTGGGGCGACCGTGATTTTCCATTTCTTATATTCTTTGGCAATCTTGGCATGGCAGCCTTTCTTTCTCTTCTCTCCTCTCTCTCCTCTCTAAACAACAGTGGCCCCCATCCCCTGCTTCTTGCTTCTTTCTTGCACCACCATCACCCCCTCCCCCCACCCAATAACCAAATCACCAACATAACCCATGATCTTCTTTGTCTTTTCTTGCTTGTTTACTTAACACAATAATATATTCTCTCTTTCTTCTGATATTGCATGTCTTTTTTTTATTTTTTTTATTTTAAAAAAGAAAAAAAGAAAAGGCTAGCCAGCGTAGCTTGCTATTTAGTTTTCTTTCTTTCTTTCTGATTTTCTTGTACACTATCATATCATTTCCATGCTTGGATTTTACAGCTCATTGAATCAGAAGATGGATGGGACAAATCATCAACAACAAACACACACATTATACACTAGCTAGCCAGCTTTGTTTCAAGAAATGATTCATCTTTTTCTTTTCATAATCATCAGTTTTCACTGAATTGGGTAATTGGGTTTTGACCTATTGTTGTTAACAAGTATTATTGATAATTATTATTATTATTATGCTTCTGAACCTGAAGATGGACATGGATCGATCGGAGAGAGTTATACGTAATTATTATCAGGACCACCTTTGAATATAGAGGATAAAAGATTACATGGGTGATTCTCTAACAGTAGTAATTGTGAGGGCAGCAGTGCATGCCTGACATTTCCATCCCCACCAAACACTGGTTTTAGTTGACATTAGGCACAAGCATAATGGTCATCTCCTTTACTTCTTCATTTTTCTATTCATCATTATATTATATATGTGTGTATATGGAATGGAGATGATCCATTGATTCGATATCTTGGGTTCTAAGGAAAAGATAATATAAAAGAGTACGATACGCCTTAGACAACTAACAATAAATATATATATATATATATATATATAGTCCATTTCTATTGAGGGATCTCTCAAATAATTTCATTTGAGGGATATCCTTTAGGGTACCTTATAATTTTTTTCCTAAGGATCTAAACAATCTATTTTTTAGGTCTTCATTCAATAGATCATCTTTACAAAAAATTAGACAAATCGGAAACCATTTCGACATCCAATTGTGTCTTACAAAATCAATGAACACGGTGCTTCAAGAAAGTGCTAAAATTTCAATAACTCAATTGAGTGATCAAATGATATCGGATTCAAGTGATTTTTTGTAGATATGATCTTTAAATAAGTATCTACAAAATAGATGGTTTGGATTAGTGAAATACAATCCGGAGTGGGGCTTACAAGAGGTGTCCCTCAAATAAGCTTATTTGAGGGATCCCTCAATAGAAGCTCTCGATATATATATATAACTCATGTATGTATGTATATACATTTTTGTGTTTTAACCTTTGGTTCATGCCCATGCATTGAGAATATATTTGAGATTGCAAAATCTACTACGTACGTACCTATTCGCAAATCGAAAACCAGAGCCTCATATCCTATTGATAATATCTTCTAAATTAAGGCAAAGTTAAGCTACAATCTAGAAAGAAAGAAAAGTGTAATTATTTTCGATTGTCGTCTTTTATCTCATTTACTTTAATTTTGTGTCACATTAATCACATTCTCTCAATTCTGTTAAGAAATTCGTTAACCCTTATGAGGTGATTCGGTCCAATTTAATTAATTTATCCCTAAATGTCTTTTGATTTTATTTTTGTCGATTAAATAAAGATGTCGTGGGATGAGTATAAGAGCATGTCCATCGGTGGCCCCCCCAGCCTGAGCAACAGGGTGCCTAAGCCCCAATTTGTAGTTCCAACAGGCTTCTACAACCCTGGCAGCTCATGGGTCCCAGCAAATCGGGCCAGTCCAAAGGCCAGAATAGCCTGGGCTGTTGCCTGGGTTTGCTGGCGTCAGCGATGACGTCAACAACGAAGAAAAATTATTTAAAAAATCTAAAAAATACTAAAATTTTCAGAATTTGTTTTAATAAATACTTAGTCATATTCTTCACTTTCCACACTAAAACTCTTTACACATTTCCTCTTTGCCATGGCATTAGGTGAAAACACCACAAACCTTTTGTAAGTGCTGCCACTATTCACGTGAATAGTAACAACTCTTACCTTACCTTTGTCTTTTGCCATGATAAATGAGTGAAGGTGCTCTAATAAAAGTGAGAATCAGTCGTTTGAAGCATACATATGCATGTACATGTGTAAAATAACATTTACTAATTTAAATGTAAATGTTTTTGGTTGTGTGTGCTGGAGGTACGACCAAACAAAAGTTGTGGGGGTTGGGGTAAATGTTAAGCATATAAAAATAAGGAGATATATTGATAAAGGCCAAAAGAAATGAATCACCATCCTATATTTGGGCTGACAATGTAAAATGCTTCCTCCACTACCATCCAGCTTGCAGCTAAACAGAGAGAGAGAGAGAGAGAGAGAGAGAGAGAGAGAGATTCTCTTCTTCCTTACTGTTCACCAGCTCTTGCGTGTAATTGAACTCCCTACCCATCCCTCCCCCCTGTCCCTCTTCCCTCTCTCATCATAATCACTATAACCTTATATGACATTTCCTCTCTCTCTGAAGCTCTGCTTTTCTTCAATGTCATTGCTTTGTCCTACAAGCTATCATAGTTTATAGAAAAGATATTAAAAAAACACAGGTTATCATGAGTTGAATTAACTCAATTATTATACTAGCTATATGATTAAATTAATTCTCTATTGCAGAGACCTCTCCTTCGCTTGCACAACAACAAACTACGCCCACGACACAAAAGTTGGGCAACTAAAACATTTTACTTCTTTTTGCTTACAAGAAAAAGGGGAAGACATTTTCTGACTGTATGTAAGTTTGCGACTCTTTACACGTTCAATGAACATTGTTAAGTCGCCTATACAAGTTCAATATCTTGGTGATATGCAATCATGAAACAGAAGATGTTGTGCAACTCAACTACAAGTTAGTGCAAAAAGGAAAGTGATCGATCTTGAGTAGGACCATAAACCATGATCCTTAAACATGAAATAACGAAATCAAAGCACACATTGATGAAAGAATTGAAAGGTGAGATCCTACTAATAGTATTACTTAATTAGCGGGTAGTGTTGGCATATTCTCTCAGTCGAGCCACAGTGCATCTCAATTAAACAAACACAACAAGCTCTCATTGAGGAGAAAGACTTTCATACAACGACCGAATAACAAAACAGTGTTATGTCGGTTATTAAATTTTCAAAACGGGGGTTATGTCGGTTATTAAGTTTTTCTGCTTATTGAGTGGCCAAGCCAAAGCTTCCAAAGTGACCTCCACTATAAAATGTTAACTTGTCAAGGGTCCAGAAGAAGCCAGAAACATTTGGGAACAAAAATAAAGGCAGCTAAAGCTAATTGCTACTAGCACCCATGATTGCCTATACATAACCAAGGCCACCGACATGTAGGTTTTTATTAATTAAGGAAGAAAGTTAATTAATTAATCAGATACACTTAGATTATAAAACATGATGATGACTGATGACTGATGACTGATGGCTGAGAGAGTTGTCATGAATTGAAGGACAATGATTATTTAATGGAACAGTACAATTGCATACTTTGAGAGAAAAAGGGTTATGAATGCCATGAAGGCTTCCAAAATGTGCAGTGCAGGGTTATCAGGTTACATAAATATGGGTACATACATAAATGAATTTTAAATTGAAGAAGAAAAGTGAAGACTAGATATGGATAAAGTCTAAAATATTGATGGTTTCGAAAGTATCGGTGGTTTGAAAATACGAAAATTTTGATAGAAATATCGAGAAATTATTGATATCGATAAAAATTAAATAAAATCATGGAAATTGTAAGAAAAACTTGAAAAAATTTCTTGAAACTTTGGAGGATGTTTATTTAGTTAATTATCTGTTACTTTATCACCAAAAAAGAGAGGAAAGAAACGCATTGCATGATGAGTTTAATTGATTTAAGTTGATTATATAACGAGTTGACAAAAGTTGTAAGTGTAGAAAATATGTAGTAATTAATGAAAGAAGATTAAACACACCATAATCATTTATTTATAATGATTTACTTCAATATTTCACACTTTATACATTGCATAGTAATATACATAAGTAATTTAGTACCATATAGAGTTCCTACAAGGTTTAAATTTGAGTTGTTTACAGTAACATCCCCCGAAATTTTCGACTTTTTCACAAAATTCGAGGTTTTAGAAATTATAAGACCACCTCCTGAGGTTTTAAATTGATTTCACGAAACTTATTTTCATTGATTTTTCATCTAAAGATTGATGATTTCAAAAAATAAAAAATAAAAAAATTCTCTAAATGACAAAGTTGACCTTTGAGATTAGATTGCATATACTTCATTGAGGTTAATTTTGTCATTTGCATAATTTTTTTTAATGAAATCATCAATTTTTGGATAAACAATCAATAAAAAGAGGTTTTGTGAAAACGAAACCTCATGGGGTGTTTGTGTAATTTTTAAGACATGAGGGGTTTTGTGAAAACACAGAAAAACTTCAGGGGTGTTAGTGTAAATAACTCTTCAAATTTTTCATTGTCTTCGTCATCTCAATATTATAGCAATATTTTGGCCAAATGTTGCTGAAGTGTGAGAGAAATTATCGACGTCAATATTTTCTGATATTATCGATACTTATACGATATGTGTATGAATATATTTTAAAATATCATAGACCCGAAAAAACAATAATATCATCGATAATTAAATTTGACATAACGGAGTTCTAAGAAGACAAAGATCATTACTAATCAATCCCACTTTGACCTGCCCCATCCAACCCTTTTGCTTGGTTCAACTCAAGCATCATCAAGTTCCTATTTTAACTGGAAATTAAAGGGCCACTGCCTATTGACCGAATTATCATTGGTGATCATAGCATAGCATGTGGCCCAACCTTGCTAGACTTAAGAAATTTTGAGGCTTGCATCAATGAACATTTTTATGAAGAAAAAAAAAAAAAAACTCTGGAAATGTTATGGGTATGTAGGTAAATAGACAATGGCCGGTTGTTTTTGGACATACAAAATATTTTGATGCTGAACTTTTTGGCAGAAGAGTGATTATCTTTACACCATATCAACTTGATAACCGAATCAGATCAGGAGGCGGACATTTGTGCCCAAAATAACCAAATATCAAACCATTTTGAATTGAGGGTCCAATCACAACTCAAATTGAGAATCTTCACAAACCTAATTGGCAAAAGCAGATATTACTGAGATATTCGGTTTGGTTTACCTATTCTATTAGACCCTAAACTACCCAACAAGATCCTTTGTTTTTCTTGTTTTGCTTTTTTCTTTTCCCCGAAATGATCTTACAATCATCACAAAGTCCGGCTTGGAAGCTATGGCAGCCGTATAATGGCACTTGGGCGGTCAAGCGTGAAGCAGACTTGGAAGACTTTCGTAATGAATTTGCTTTAATCACACTTTAAGATCCAATTATAGGCTAAAATCCTAAGACAAGACGGTTGCGCGTGCAAATGAAAGATGTGGGTCACTAATATAATCCATCTAATCTAAGCATGTTCGTAAACAGTTGGTTGTTTTATAGATGCTTTGATTTGGGACATTATAGGCCCAATAATTAGAATGATCAAAATAAGATCTGTGGAAATCATGTATGCCGAAAGGGAGAAAATGCCTTGCCCCACCACATCATCTGCTGCCAATGCTGCGTACCAGACACCCACTCCACTCACCAACGTTTTCTAGCCTTCCAATAACCTCAACACCCACAGAGAACCAGATTTTCCTTTAGTAACTACGTTTGCAATTTTCCAAGACCTGAAGCCACGTTTGGTGGGTGGGATTCGTATTATGGGATTGCATTTATACCCGAGTTGTAATTTGATCCCTTTTAAATTATTCGTTCAAATGGTCTACCAATTCTTTATTATTCGACGAATTTGTCCCACCGTTACATTCCGTCAATATTGTCGTTAATTTCAAGGTTCAAATTGTCAATTTATACTAACAGAGGGGTGGTAATTTACGACACAATTTGTTACACTACTCGAAACCCACACAAAAATTAGTGGGTTCAACTCGCAAGAAAAAAATGCAGGTCATTTTCAAGTCAATCCGCTATGACTCGTTTAATAAATAGGTGGGTTTTGAGTCAACCCGACAACTCGTTAAAATCCTATATAACCTGTTTATTTATAAATATAATATATATAAGTAAAGGTCCAGTGCATTGACAAAAATGAACGTTCTGTTAAGTTGGTTTCATTCGCATGATTCTCATTGGTATTACCCAGGATTGAAACCCAACACTAGTACTACAATATATTTTCTCTGTACTCTTCTTTTTGGTAACCCCCTTCAATGTTTTTTCCAATCAACAAAGAAAACTGAAAAAATGCTTATGTCTAATTTTTTTCTCTTAAGCTCTCATATCACCATCAATCCCACTCTCTTTGGTGGAGTTGTTTAGAACCGAATTCTACTGGTTACTAATTGCTACCACTTTTTATTAAACATGTGATTAACCATGTAACCTGTTTACTAATTGCCTCCTGACTCTCAGAATTATTCACCAAATGACAATGAACCTCACTTTGATCCATTCTTGGCATCGGACACCAAGCAAACAATGCCTAGAATCATCATGAATAAAGGCAGAACTAGAAGGACATCAAGAATCTCCATGAATAAAGGCAGAAATAAACTTCACAAGATTTATGCGATTTCGGTTTTTCGCATACAAGAATCATCATATGGACTAAAAGCAACAATTCTGAATCTCATTCCAACTATTCTCCTAAAACAGCATAACCATATGAAAAATGTTAAATTACCGGATCTCATTTTCACATGACTTTCAAAGAATTTGCACAAGCGTGGCATACGGTATCAAAATCAATGTTGAATAATTTAATCTATAAATTTATCAGTTACAAAACATCTTACGATGGGCAAAAAGCAAAAATTCTGTCCCAAAAGAATAATTATCACACACATGAGCTCCGGGCTTGCAGAGCTTCTTGTAGGGATTGCACAGCACCATCATAATTTAAGAAGCCCATGAACCAAAACTCATGGTTATCAATGGAGATAACCTGGATGTACTTTTCAGCAGGGTTTGATCTGCTTGATGAAGGATTAACTGCTTTAAGCTGATGTAATGGGATAACCACCTACCAATATTAGAGAGTATAAAGAAGTGAGTAAAATAATTGCAAAAATAAAATAAAATACTCATCAAAAGAAAAACAAATAAAAGAATTAGAACTTACAAAAACAAAGTCTTCTGAAAAACATCAGTTCAGCAATATTATTAAGAAGTAGGAATATATCACGAAGCTTGACCAAATAAACTATTTTGAATTAACTAATATGATTTCATTTAAGCACAAAGATATATCTTATATACCAACTGCCATAATTTAGTAGCGAATAACAAAATCAGAACTAGTTTTATGTAACTCCCTATTTCCTTATGCAAATGTAAAATGAAAAAGTTGTTCCTCATCTTTGGTTTCACAACAATGATGACATAATTTCACTGTGTGCAAATTACTGCCGCTCTTATGCGACACAGTAAATAACAAATACATCTTTGCCAAGAGGCAGCAGGAAAAGAAAAAGTGAGGGCAAACATAAGTAGAAGCAGTAGAGTAATTATTTATTTCTTTTTAATAAAAACACTCGAGGACAACACTAGGCTCACCTAATAACAAGCAACAATCATGGAAGTATTAGATCAACAAGCTTCATATCATAATCAATATTGATCAAACAGGCTACACAAAAAGGGTTAGCCGTCAGTCTCCCCCATATAATGTGTTCTAGGTCTCGTTTCCAATGCCAACCGCCAAGAGGCTTCACTAGCTAATCTAGCCAGAACCCACCTTTAACAAGTTCATTAGTAATGGAGATCACAAGCCCACTGAAGATAGAAAAAATGAAAATAACCAAATGATCACAACAAAGGCCCCAAATTCCAAAACAAAAATTATGTTGGAAATTAATTTCTTGCTTCTCATTTATTGGGATCTAGCATTAATACTCTTATATGCTTCCCCCCTCTAGAACTACTTCAGTTTGAACATCCCTTCTGGATCTAGTCCTCCTCTTTTTGTGCTCAAATAGAAAGTTGAAGAGCCTATGGTGAACCTGGGGCTTAACAAGCTCATTGAAATTTAAATCAAGCTTGAACCTCATGAATGCTTTTCATCCATACATGGGCTTAGCTCAGCAATTGCCTAACAATATGGTGCATCAATTTAAGCCCCAATCCATACTTTGAAACAAAAAACAACTAGAGTTGGTCATAAACACAATTTACACCTTCAATTGGGAACAACATGGGTCCAAATAAAGATAGATGGAAAGGAATTTCTATCCACAAAACAGAGACTTTTCAACAAACTAGCAGTGGAGTATTCATGGTAGCTCCATTTTAAAATAATTTGACATCCAAGAACAGACACCTTTAAAAGTGCTATCACAGGACCAATTTTTGACTCTCAAAATTTATTGTACTTTTTAAAATTTGAATGTTAAAGACTTGTTATGATTAAAGTTGAAATTGGCTAAAAGGATCAGCAGTACAGAGGTTCATAAGTTCTGACTAAGGAGAATCAAGTCAGAATAAAATTATATACACTAAGTGTCACATATCAAGCCTTGATAGTAATCCCACTGTCAAAATTTATGTTCCCTTTAATACTTAGATGAAGAATCACTATCATAATGGAAGACAAGAGGGAAGCTTCCTTCAAATGTCTTACACACATCCTGATTCACTATCACGATTTTCTACATTATAATAATATAATGCAGTCATAGAAATAAACAAAATAAATCACTCAATAATGCTTCGGTAAGAAAGTTATCTGTTAATTGAAATCCCATATTTGAAAAACCTTTTAAAGACAAAATAGTAAGCACATATGCAAACTTACCTTGTAATAGCTCCATTCAGTTTGGTCATCAGCTTTGTATGAAATGGGATTATCACTACAATAAGCAAGTTTTGCAGTAGAAACATATAAAACTCCCATGACTGGACCCGCTGATGTGGATAAGTAACATGCAAATGAATTTTGAAGTTGCTCCTCAGGAGCTGTCTCAAAGGTTGACTGGAAGATCTTCTCATAACCACCTTCTGCTAGAACCTTTGTTCCTTGTGCAATTCTCCCCATGGCAGCATCAGCAAAACTAGGGCTTGTTTTCACTAGTTCGAAATAAAACAGGATGATTAGTGACTTCATCCATCACAATCACGATATTTTTGGATCAACAAAATGGACAAAGTAAACAATAAGAATAACGAAAGCAAAACTGGGGAGATCAAGAGAGATTGAAATTCCATTTTTTCCTGACAAAAGCAGAATTTAATTTGCGTAGTCAGTGTGAAACAAACAACAAAAGAAAAGCATTCGACAGGAAATTAGTTCAGATGGTTAGAGAAACTAGAGGATGGTACTAACAGCCAGTCTATATAGAACACTTATCATCAAGCACCGGGCTAAGCGTTTTACAAGAGGTTGCTTGGCTAATCCTCCTCACAAATTTTAAACTTGTCGATTCTCGTGTTCATCGATAAATCTACCAAATAAGATTAGGACAGACCACACCTATTATTTTTCACAAATCTCAGAAACAGGGATTAATCAGAATAACCAACACAATTAAAATGTCAACTCCTAATATTCATGAAAAATGGATGATAGTAGCCAATCAATTCCTACAAGCAAAGGAAGCAAAATTGGCAAATGGAATATGACAAAGCAACCAAGACATTTGGAACCTTATCTTAATACAATTCCCATTATTTTCAAAACAACATGTAGAAGAAAAATCGAAGCAAATTAATCAGCAGAGATCAACAAAGAAAAGAAGAGGCAAAAAGCAAGCAGAAACTCACAGTGCTGCCACGTGTTTCCAGCGAGATCCTCAGCCTTCTTAGTAGCCTCCCCCACCGACTTTCTCCACCTCCCAAACACGCCCCTTACAGTCTCCACCGAATCTGACCATGCACGCAATACACAAATACGTCGTCTTCATAAGCATACGTATACGGATTCAAATACGTATATACATGTAGAATTACAGAAATACTACCTTTGAATGAGAAAGAGGAGGTGAGCATTGGGGAAGGAGCCACGTAGGGATTGGATCCCTGATGCGAATCAGAGGCGGCACCGGCGCTACTGTTGTGCGATTCGGAGACCAATTCGGGGCTCCAATGAACCGACTTCTTGGGCCCGGAACCCGTGGGAGTCCCGGAGGCCTCGGTCTGAGTCTGAGCCTGTGATCCCATGACGAAGGTAGCCCAGTTCTGATCCCCCGTCAAAGCTTCGCCAGCCGCTTTCGGGTTCGGACCTTGAGTCTGGTTCGGAGCCTGCGTTTTGGCCTCGGCCGCGGAGACGGGCTTGGGCTGGTCCATGGTTCTAGAAGCTTCGTGAGAATGCGATCACGGAGTGCGTGAGGCGGCGCGTGGAGAGCTAGATTTTTTTGGGGGGTTATTTTTATGTGTTTTTTTTTTTTTTTTGGTTTGTGTGGTTTTTTCTTTTTTTCGTAAAATTGGAGTTTTGAAGGGAAATGGAGGGGGACGGGTTTAGCGATAAGAACGGTGGGAAGCAGAATTAGCAAATCATTTGTTTTTAGCGTTTTAAAACTTGATGCCGATAGACACTCGTTTTAAAACTCGGACCCTCCGTTGACGGGGAGGCTATTTCTATTCCCCACCATTGACTGCCAGGTGTTGCTTTTACATTTTATTTTACCCGATATATTAAGAAATTGGGATTCGACACACGACTCTGAGTACATGAGAGTAATTGCCTTTAATCAGTTGATCTACAAGTTACTTGTGACACGTGTCTTTTGTTGGTTATATTTTTTGTTGATTGTGGGGCAAAGGTTCAACTAAAAGATTTTGTCAATGCAAAGAGCTTATAACTCATTTAGTTAAAAATTTTACTCTGAGGTCATAAGTTCGATTCCTCCCTCCTCCAATATAACTTATATATATAAAGTAAAAAGTAGAGAATGATAAAACATTCAAAATACAGAAAATATCATTGGTTAATGCAAACATTAAAAATTGAAATTATTAATTAAATGAAGATAATATGGTAAATTCACACATTTTCATATTTAAAAAAATTAAAATCAAAAGAAAAATCAGATAATGAATCCTATTTTTATGGAACACAACTACCCATTATTTTTTTACAAATTTATAAATAAACCCAATCTTAGACATGTATTTATAAAATAAATTTAAATTTTTAAACAAATAGCCTCAGAGACTATTTTAAATAAATAATTTTTTTTTTTTTTTCAACTTGGGCCGGAGAAAAACCGAAACCACCAGCATGTACCAATTCTGAATTTGCAGCCGAACCCATCTGGGTGGATCCAGCCTACATAAAATTAGGTTGGGGTAAGCTTTGTAAGTGATCCAACCTACAAGGCTGGGGTGAGTTGGGCCTTGGGTGCTGGGTTCTGAATTTTCTTGGTTGGGTGGGGCTATATCTAAATTATACAATCAAATTTATCAGAGATAATCCGACCTTTTGGCAACCCAAAAAAAAAAAAAAAAAGAGAAGAAGAAATATATCAGAGATAAAATTGTACAATAAAATAAGCTAGGACTCTCGTGCCTTGTATCGTTGCTCATCATGTTAAACAGATTTTTTTTAAAAATAAAAAATAAAAAATATGATTTTATGTTCATTTGTGTGATAGGTCCAAATTTTGAACTTTGGAGGATATACGCACTCCATTTGGATGGAGGGTTCCAAATTTATGAAAGTAAATGATATTGTAAGGTAGATTTGTTTGTATAGACTAGTACAGTTCATGTATGTCAAGATTTAGACAAGAAAGAAATGAAGAAAACAAATGGACTTCAAATGATTCCTTGCATATAAAGAGACGGACCGAGGATTTCAAAATGGCGTGGACTAAATTGACCTTACATACAAACTTATAGAAAATTTGAAGGTACGAGTGAATTTCATTGATAACCAAAAAATAAAAAAATAAAAAAATAAATACACAAGGGGACATAATTGATGATTCATCATTGTTTCTCTTAATAAAATCTTAAAGAGTCTTTCATATCTTAGCATTTCGATGTTGACCTGACAAAAATTCCAATAAAAACATACTTAAATAGTTAAATATCTAATCAAATTCCTGAAAATGACATCAATTGTAAATAAGAAACTAGGCCTTTATTAAAATTCCTAATTGATAATTCATACAAGCAAGAACACCAAAATAAATTTCAAATCCTATTTGATAATTGAACAAACCAAAATCAATTGCAACTCATAAACTGATAAGCCAGAATTGCAAATCCCTAATTGATAAACCTCAATTATAAATCCTTAATTCATACTTCATAAATCCTTAATAATCCCCAAAATTTTAACATTAAAAAACCAAAAAAGAGAACAAAAAAAAAAAAAGGGAATTTCTGTGGTTAGCCTAGTTGTGTGGTCAGCCCAATGGGAGTCTAATATTTCATGTGTGGTGTGGGAGGTTAGGTTTTTTGTTGTTGGTCAGCCTAGTGAGATTAGTTAATAAGATTTTATTTGAGTGGCTAGGCTAGGGTATTAATTTAGTCTATAAAAAAAAACGAGTTCTTTTGACTATAGCCTAGGTTAGCATGTTTCATGAGACCGTCCTCGCATGTTGTCATTTCAAATTCGTTTCAAATGTACTACATCTAGTTATTTCAAATACATTCAATCTAATGTGGTTCTTACTTTAATAGCAAATTTAGTCTTGTTGTCAAATCCAAATTCTTTCTTTCAAATCCTTCCATTCAAAGGGAGCCTTATTTTCTTCTTGTGATCAACCCTTATCCTCACTTCTTGATGTGTGATGTCCCATAAATTTTGAAGGTTGTATTCAAATTAATACAGGCGTTGTGGATGGAGTAGCGGGTTTGGTTCTGTTTTGTTGTTGGGTTCTAATGACTCTGTTGTTGCTTTTGAATTGTTTACTGCTAAGTTTGTTGTTTGTTGTTTGTTATTTAGTAAATAAAGTATTTCCAGCCAAAAGGGCAAAAAAGGGGTGAAAACTTACGGTACTTTATAGCTGTTTGAGGTCACAAAATCTAAAATCTATTTTCGATTCCTTTGATGCTTATGAAGTAGAATTACATGTTTGTAATTTTTTCTTGTCTTTCTGCATGTTATATGTGTTAGCTTTTCATCTTTGTACTTGGGCCGCACTTAAAAGTTTGAAAGCTTTTGAATAAAATTTGATCTCAAAAACTTCTTTTAAGTTAATTTCTATAAAAACTACTCTCAAGAAGAGATATGGTTAAAATTAGTAAAAAAGTATTAAAAAAAGAGAATGTAAATGAAGAAAAAGAAAATGGGGAAATCAACTCCCTAAATTATTAATCATACAAAAAGAAAAGAAAGAAGCAATAGCAGTAAACGCGCTTTCATTTTGGGCATGATTGATAATTTTTCAGCACGTTGAGTGTATGAACAAAACATATGTCGTTGATAAATTAAATTAAAATAGGATATAATAAACAGTAATTTTGTTGGGTTCATTTCAAATGATTTCAATAACGTTAAAGAGAACCAAACAACTCCATATAAGGACTACGGAGGCAGAATTGTCACTAACGATGACATTTTCTCCTTCGAATATGTCAAAACCAGCAAACGATGACATTTTCTCCTTCGAATATGTCAAAACCAGCATATTCTTAATGGAGCTCTTATGGTAGCAGTAATCTTCCTTATTTTACTTGGGGATAATTTTTATTTGGATTTTGGAATTTCTTGATGCGTTTCTTCTTTTGGAGAAAAATTCTCTTTATTTGTTGTTTTGTCCCTAATCATGATTTGGATTTGGATAATATTACTGTTAGAGATAAGCATGACTTTTACTAGTGGGGTAATGTTTGGTTTTTTTATTTTCTATATGAATCATAGTCTAAATTATTATAATATGTAAAAAAAAACAATTGAACTCAAAAGAAAAAAGACAAGTATACGTAGATATGAGTTTAGTCAAGTTGGCTAGAGCGGATATGCTCTCCACTTTACACCCGAGTTCGAATTCTCATTTCCATAATTTAAATTAAATTAAAATAAAATATTACTTGTATTCGAATAATTAATGAATATACTATTCTAGTTCACTGGGCTAACCCATACCATATATACATATAATTACTATTGTGAATTGATTGGGGTGCGAGGGATAGTGACAATATGAAAAACAAAACCTCAATCATGAGCTTGACTATTGAGCTCATTACATTACATACGTCGTAACGTAATTAGTTGATCAAATCACACGGAATGCTAGGTCACCTAAGGTTACTTTGCGTGGCTCATCAATTTGTCTAATCATCATCTCTTAGGAGGCGTGCCTTGGTGCCTCAAAATCCTCCCATTCCTTAAATGTTAAAATGACGCAATTCTTGGATCGTGACATGACAAATGGTATTAGAGCTATGTTGGTGGGTTCTACCATATGGAGTCGAGGGCATAAATGTCGACCCAGAGAAAGATTGTCAAAGATACTCATGTGCGACCCAACATGCTAGCACAACCTGGGGTGTCACATTCTCCCTCACTTAAATGACAGGACACAAGGAAGTGCACTCCACCTCAACGCTATACCCCAAAAACACTAGTCATCAATTAATGAGGCTCTCTGCAATTGCTTATGAAGTCCAAATCGATCCATTAGTTTATCGATGTTCAGAGGCGGAGCCATAGTGGGGTCAATGGGGTCGCACGACCTCTTGGAAGCCATGGAAATAAGCTTAGAGGACCCTTAGAGCTGTTGGTGCAACCTTTTAGAGCTGCTGGTGCGACTTCTTGGAGCTGCACATCACGTGGTCGACGAAATGTCTGAAAGAAGAGGAAGAGTTCGCTCGCAGGTTGAAGAAGGAGGAGGCTGCTGGTGCGCGATGTTTTTTTTTTAAAAAAAAACCTGGCCAAAACGACGTCGTTTTGGGCCAAGTCTGAAGAAAAAAGAAAATGCCCAGCATATCCTCCAGCCTCTCCTTTTCCACAGATCCGATTCTTCCAATTCAAAACCCCCAATTTTCTTTTGTTTTCTCCTCCTCCAACCCTAAGTTTCAAACTCAATCCCCCCCAAACCCTCAAATAAAAATACTAGAAAATCAAATTCCAACCAAATCAAAATATGAAAATTCGATTTTAGTGCAAAATATGATTTAGGCTAAAAATGATGGCTCATTAAGTCAATATATACTTCATACTAAAATCCCATAAAATCAAGTTTTCTTATTTGATGTGTAAGGAATAAAAGCCGCCAAAAATTATCTTGAGAAAATGATTATTCCGAAAAACCATTTTTCATACTTAGTCAATATTGCACATCCGCTAAAAAATTTCCGGGTCCGCCTATGAGACACTATAATTGAAGTCAAAGCAAAATGGCAAATTGCTATCTATTGGCCTCTTGACCATCACAAAGCATTCTTTCCCCCAGTAATAACAAAGTTTACACTTTAATATCTATCCCAAGCTGCAACTTCTGCCACTCTTGCGCCTTAGCCTGTGCATGCCACTCTAATTTTTTTTTATAAAAAAATTAAAACTTAGGCAGTAGTTTAATTAAGGAATTTAGGGTAACTACTCCTCTCTCCTCTCTCCTCTCTCCTCTCTCCCTTTTCTATGTGATATCGAATAAAATGATGTCTCAAGTTTATGTGTTTAGTGCGTAAGTGAAGTATGAGATTCTTAGAGATGTTTATCGCACTAATTTCCAGTAACAATGTAAGTTTTTATTTTAATTTTTTTGTATATGTAGAATATATATGTTGATTCCATCCTAAATTTTTTTTTTGGGGACTTTTATACTAAGACCCCTTGTGTTTCGATTTCTGGCTCCGCCACTGCTGATGTTGAACTCAACATGGTAGCACAACTTGGGCGTTAAATTTTAAAAAATTTGGACCATTTCTCGACTTATATGTGTCATTCTTGCGCATGGCCATACTAATCTTTTTGTTGTTCCAATTTTATCAAACGTCCCTAGGTCGTGACAATTACAAAACATAAAAAAGAACTTTTGTCTAGACATTTACAACAATGATTCAAGAAACCTAAGTGAAGCTAGTAGTTTAGGGTTCAATTGAGGTAGGCCCCATTGGCAGTTCAATTGGATTTTCAATGCACACTCTTTTGTTTGATACTCTGTTTTGGTTAACAAAGTTCATTTTCTCATAAAAATGAAATAAACTAAATTAAACTTTATTTGAAAATAAGAAGAAGAAAAAAAATAACATGTTATACATTTGTTTTTTTTTGTCGAAAACGTGTCATACATTAGGCGTTTAATTAAAGGACGACTCGAATAGATCTAAACCATGTGCAACCTTCACCGAAAACTTCATAAAAGTTCATTAAAAAACAAAAGAATAAAAAGAAGAAGAAGAAGTGAGAATCATTCTTTACGAGTGGAAGATGGCCGGTAAGACTGATTCCCAAACACTGAATTTGGAATCCAATTACTACAAGAAAAGGTCTAAAAGTCTTAACAATAATTGGGAATGTTCCATTTCATATGGGAAAAGCCCACAACCCTTTTCCCCCTTTTTGTGTTGGATTTGGACGTTTTTCGTGCGTCACCAATTCCCACGTATATTTCACAGAGCCATTTATCTTACAACACCATTATCTTTCTCCATGTCATTTAAATTAAAAAATAAAATAAAATAAAAATTAACACCGTCTTCTCAGCAATATTAATCATGTAGTGGTGCACATGTTCCATCTCTTTCTTGCCAGCTTCTGCCAGCTCCGATTCATCATACAACTAAACAAATATGTTTATACTAAGTTGCTATATAAAATAAGACCAAATCAGTTCCACTTATTAATTGGTGCCTATGATGGGATACAATACGCGGATCTAGTAAGGTTCTACTTCGTTTTCGAGAATAAGTTTCGTCATCACCTTAACACTATTGTTCTTAATGGTATGTTTACTAATTCGTAATTTCGGAGGAATTGAATTGAGGAGTTGAATTGAGAAGAATCAGATTATAGATTCCTATTGAAGTTGTTTACTAATTAGTGATTTGGGAGGAATTGAATTGAGGAGTTGAATTGAGAAGAATCAGATTATAGATTCTTATTGAAGTTGTTTACTAAACCATATGGATTGAGAATAGTTAGATTTCGGATTCTTATTGAAGTTATTTACTAAATTATATGGAATTGGGGTATGAGTTGTATTAATTACTAAAACGTCCTCGTTGTTGGGTTAAGTATATGGCAAATTTGAAAATTTGAAAATTGTGTAAGAATATAATGGGTCAAAAAGATGAATTCCTAATGGGTTAGTTCTCCATGAATTAGAATACCACCTCTCACCAAAGAATTGAATTCCTCCAAAATCAGTAATTCAACTTCTAATTTTGTGTGGACTCCACTTACTTTTTAATTCCTTGATGTGAAGTAAATGCAAAAATCTTTCATATGTGGAATTCAATTCCTGATGAAAATTCAAATTACTGATTAGTAAACACACCATAAGAGTTGAATTCATAATCTATTCTATTAAGTTGGAGGCTGAATGTAATTAAACTAAATGATCATTACATTACCTTATTCTTATTCAATACGTGTTAGGTGTATATAAGTGGTAATGGTTAGTACAACCCCTTTCTATTGATGGATTGCTCAAATTATTTTATTTGAAGGACACCCTTTAGGGTCCCCTATGAATTTTTTTCAACAATCCAAACAATCTATGTTTTCTGTCTACATTCATAGATCATCCTTGCAAAAAACAGACAAATCGGAAATCGTTTCGACATCCAATTGTATCATATAAAATCAATGAACATGGTGCTTCAAGAAAGTACTAAAATTTCAATAACTTAATTGAGTGGTCAAATGATATTAGATTCAAGTTAATTTTTTTTTAATTTTCTGTAGAGATGATATTTGAATGATTATCTAAAAAATAGACGGTTCTTATTTGAGAGATCCCTTAATGAAAGCTCTCTGATGGATAGTAAGATTAAACTAAATGAGCATAATTGTTCTCTTCGACTGCACTAGAACTTAACATTAGAAAAACCAATTTTTTTTCGTCAACTGATATGCCAGTGTTTCATTTCCTTTCCTTCTAATTTTTGGATGTCAATTGATATGCTTGTGTTTCAAAAAAAAAAAAAAAAAAAAAGGAAAAAAAGAAAAAAGAAAAAACTTATTTGAAGGATCCCTCAATGGAAGCTATCTAGTGGTTAGTAAGATTAAACTAAATTAGCATAATTGTTATCTTCGATTGCACTAGAACATGACATTAGAAACATCAATTTTTGGACATCAATTGATATGCCGGTGTTTCATTTTTGGTCTACCCCCATGGTTAAAGGTCTTCAATTAGCTTCCCAATACGGTTACACTGACATTGTTGTGGAAACTGACTCTAAAGTTCTTATTGAATGAGTAAATGGAAGTGCGAGGAATCAAGCATGAAGTATATTGCCCCTCTTTGAAGAAATTCAGAGTTTTAGCCGGCAATTTCATGATGTCCGGCGGAAATGGGTGTCAAGGAATGCAAATCGTGCTACTCACATGGCGACATCGATAGGATTTTAGGCTGTAGAACTGGAAAGTTGGGCCTATTGGCCACCACAATCTCTTGTGTACGTTTTGGTCTCTAATGGCTTGCCATGCCCTCTTAGCAACTCTATGTAAGGTCACAATCTGTGTGGGGAAATGCATCCTGCTGGTCTCTGTCGAGTCTCCTGTTTTGCTTCTCCTTCTTTAGTCTGTTCTTTGTGGCTTTGCCTCTTTGTTTAGTTATTTGGAATTTTTGTTTCAATGACCACACCCCCCCCCCAACAAAAAAAAACTCACAAAAAGAATAGATAAAAACTATATAAAAAAAACCCAAAGACTCTATACCACTTATTTAAACCTTATTTAAACAACAGCAAATAAGAAATCGATACATTAGTTAATGTCCGAAACACTAATATCGTTGTACGCGTACTTCTTTCCAAACTTCTATGCACGGAGTCAAAAGACGACAACAAGACAAGAAAAATTTGGAGGCCAAGGTATTTTTTATTCGTGTTCGTTGAGATGAACATGTTAGTTGTTTTCCATTTGCTACGAAGCAACGGTAACATCATTAAACATATAATATAATCTGATGCAAAGATAATATTATAAATTTCTTTTCTCTCTCCCCAATTATCCCACAGACGAACGCCTAATTACAACAGAACACAGCTGGCACAAAAAAGCCATCAATTTTATTAAACAAAAGGGAGTCTCTTGCATACAACAGAAGGTCCTCATCCGAACCAAAACACAGTTAACCGAAGCGTGGCTGGATCCCAATTTTGATTAGACCGTTTTTATCATAGCCACCAATGGGCGCTGGCCATGTGTACAAATTATGTAGGCCATTTGTATTCTATAACTTCTTTTTAAATTGTATTCTAGAATTCCAATGGGATAAGTTTTAGGTATTCATTTCAAGCATCATATTTAACATAACCACGGTTCATTTTGGAATAAGATACAATGCTATAGCTTAAGTGATTAATACCAGTTATTTATGCACCCGAGATCATGTGCTCTAATTCTCAACTTATTCCTATTAGAAATATAGTTTACAATGCGATTAACAAATATGGTCCATTCAGCATTATTGTTAACAATAAACAAAATAAAGTTATCTACATATATTTTCTGTGTTGATTGTAAAACAATATTGTCTTCAAATTTATTTTCCCACCTACCGTCACAACTTGGGCTAAGCCTGAAGACTTAGCAATACTTGTTTACGTTACATGAGATGGTTAGGCAACACTGTGTGTGGGTGCGTGTTTAGTGTGATTGTTAATGATAATTAGCAACAACTAATGATCAAAGGTCATTTCCGTAAAACCACCGACCACGTTTGGAGTTGTTGAAAAGGGCAACGACTGAATCCAGACTGTTAAAAGCTAAGCTCCGCACTATTATATTGCCAAGCCGAAATTGCGAATGCACCAAATGTGGTAGAAAAAGACACTCTACTAACCCTCAAGCAACCATAACACGTGACGTGTCCAACCCAAATTGCCATGATCACACAATCTCAGCCCTCAAAACCATGTTTACACTGCGATTAAATTACCAATATAACCCTAATTACGACACGCGTCGAAGCGTAGCAATTAGTGTTAGGTGGTTCTACCCGTAGCCGATCCTTGAAGAAAGTTGAAAGAATTGACCAATTATTCACACCGCCCTCGCTGGCTTAACCACATTATTAAATTAGTAATTTTTATTATTATAAAATTTGTTACAATTAAATATGTAATGTGGTCGTGGTGGGTGCATATGCAGATGCAAATGCAAATGCAATGTGGTTTTTTATTTTATTTTTATGTATAAATATAATACACCCTAAATTAAAACCCTCCATCAAGGAATCTCAACATCTCACATTATTGAATTTAGAAACGAGCTGTCCCTCAACAGCCCCCCACTTTCTCCCTGAACCCTTTTATATTCCCCTCTCCTTTTGAACCCTTCCCTCACTCCCCAAACTCTCACTCTCCCAAAACTCTCAAAAACTCATCAAAACCTCTCTCTTTCTCTCTCTCTCTCTCTTCCACAAAAAGAAGAAGAGAAACAAAAAATGAAGATGGGTTTTGCTGGGTTTCAAGTTCTCTTGGTCTTGGGTCTCTTGGCTACATCATGCATAGCCCAAGCCCCATCCCCCGCACCCACCGCCACACCACCAACCGCAACACCACCAACAGCAAAGCCACCAACCGCAACACCACCCACAGCCACCCCTCCATCCGCCGCACCAGTTCCGGCACCTACCACGTCACCAACTCCATCTCCAACCAAAGCCCCAGCTCCAAGCACCACAGCGCCAGCCTCCTCCCCTTCAGCCGAGACACCGTCTTCAACTTCTCCACCTGCACCCTCTGGCCCAGCAGGCAGCCCGAGCTCCCCGACGGCCGACACCCCATCTCCTCCTCCTCCCAGTGGGAACTACGCTCCTGGATTGGCCAGCCGCGCTGCTATTGCTGGAACTGCTCTCGCCGGAGCCTTGTTTGCGGTTGTGTTGGCTTAAGACGCTCGTAGAGTTTGGCCTTGGCTGGCTGGCTCTCTTGGGTTTTTCGTAGTTCGTCCACTTGGAGACTCGTAGGCTGTTGGATCTGGGTTTTGATGGACGGACGAGATCTATTATTTTCATTTGATTCTGCTTTAGTGGTTTTTTTTCTTCTTTTTGCTGTGTTTCTTCCTTTTAAATTATTGGGTTTGACTCATGGAGGATATTTGGACGGTGATTAGTGCTCTTAATTATTTCGGTGATTCATATTGTTTCGGAGTCGACACGTGCACACATTTGTAGATGAGTCGTTTGGATGTACATCTGATCTGATGATAGTTGAATAAAACAGTTTGCAATTCTTTTTCTTTTTTTTCTCATTTTTCTAATTTACCACATTTCCAATGAGGAAGTAAGTTGGAGAGAGAATTGAGGCATAATTTTCTAGGGTTAGGTGGCTCTACCTTTTGACGAAGGGTAAGCATATGCTGTGCCAGCAAGATGTGGAATCCGACTCCCTTAGCTTGCCTACAAGCTTCTTCCAATGCTTGACATTGACCCAACAATTTTCAAAAGTTACCATCATTTTTTCCAAGTGCTCCATTAAACTTGAGTCTTTTCTTTTGTTTGATTCCATAGTGTTTCTCCCACGTGTGATCCCTTGTAGATGAAAAGTTAAAAAAAATAGGAGGAAATTAGGTAGTAATAATTTTGTTTTGAAAGTGATTCGGACTTTAGATAGACTATAGCATTTTCTAATATACAATCATTAAAATTCTTGTATTCTTTTCTATGTGGAAATCCAAACGGTTCGAGCTAGTCAAACCAAACCAATCCAAACGGTTTGATTTAACTTTACGCTTGTTATTTTCTTATTGGTCATCACACTATCATGTTTCATCCTAGTCATTGATATCAACCACTTAATACTAAAGCCTAAATTCGTTAACCTATTCGAGCTCCATCTTCAACGATTAGAAATTTTCTCAACTACTATATAAATTTAGGTTATGAAGTTGCCTTTGCCTTTGATGTATATTTCCTTAGTTACTTATGAAGGGAAATGATCACTATAAAATGTAAAATGAGGCCTGATCCTGAACCAGATCAATTTGAACTGTAACGTCACATTTATTCATTGTGCTATTTGAGGCTTAAACCAAACCATACTGAACCGCAACCACAACCACCACCCCTAAATTTGGCTGTGACCCAGTAATAGAAGCCTATTGGCTTAGAATTGTTCTTGATTCGTTAATCCCATACATGTAAGAAGAAAAAAAGCATGTAATAATTGGGCCTTGTAAGTAGTAAGCCCTCATACAGAACAACTATGGAATCATCAATTCACACCCAGACCAGACATCTAAGAAGAATTGTAGAATTCTATAGTTAGGGCCTTAGATAAGGAAATTAGATGAGACTCTATATTTTAATCGTTGGATTAAATTAGATAAGGATATTAGATGAGGGCTTATTTATTAACCCTTGGATCAAAGTAATCAATTTGATTCAACGATTAAGATAGAGAGTCTCATCTAATAAGACCCTCACTATAGAATGACTCGCATCTAAATACAAGGCTACAATAGATGAGGCCAAATTTTAAAACAAATATGTATGTAGACAGACTTGGGTTGTCCAGAATGATAGGGTGAGAAATGTTAGTAACCTATCATATAATACGCATGCTGGTTTTCCTTTTTCTCTTTTTCGTTTTCTTTTTGAAGAATCTTAGTAGTTAGGAAATGCCGATTAGATAGTGAAAAGTTCACTATGTTTGCATGATATATATGTTCTTACTAGTCAGGAAAGTACTCACATCTTTGGGACTGTAACAGTCACCATATATAGTTAAAAATGATGAATGTTACCTTCTGCACATTGTACTTTTATGTTGAAAGATTTACATTTTTATTTTACAAAGGGTTTCAAATAACAGTTGAGTTATTGGAGGAAATTAAACTAGAAAACCATGAGAAAAGAGAAAAAGGAAAAAGGAAAAAGGAAAATAATTAGGAAATAATTAAGAGAAGCACTTTGCTTGACATAAATTGCTGGTTTCAGAATAGGAAATATCATATCCAATCCCGTATAACTTCAGATTTTGTAGCCAATGGATTCCCATGATGAACCTTCCCAAAACGCCCTAATGCCTGTCATTGAAAACCATCAATGCAAGCCTTGAAACAAATGAAGATCCTCTGAAAGCAAGAACCATCTTCAACCGAATCGAGCATACAATGAGATCCCACATTACTAGACTTCAAAGCATCAACTGACAAAACATTATCACCATGTAAATCACAATTGGTAGACTTCTTCTTCAATAGGAATGAACTTTGCCATCCACAATCGAAGACAATACACGAGATCCCATAGCCTTACTATTTTTCTCATGAATCAAATCAGTACAAGTATACGATTGTTACATCCATCCATGTCCGTCATGTTCCACACTTATCTCATGGACAATTCGTATGACTTTTGGTTTTAATCTTGTTGACTCAATCGAAAAAGGAGCTAATTGATTTTCTATTAATCTGTTTTGTTTTTAGCTTTAACATGGTGACTCAAACTGAAATATAATTTAAGTTTTGTTCATCTGATTGATCAGTTTTAAACCTTCTTCTTCCAAATTAACATGGTGATTTTCCTACTTGCGTATGATGGACAAAACCCATTCGTTTTGGGCCGGTTTTTGGTTTTTTAAAGGGTGTAGATATAATAAAAACAATGAGTTGCGTACGACCTGTTGGAGATTTGACTAGCTAGATTGCATTACCAAATATCAATTTTCTAAATTCGATTATAAAAAATAAAAATAAAATAAAATATTGTCAAAGATAAAGAATGAAGCTAGATCTTTGATTTGATTTGAGGGACATGTTCAATTCAAGGGCCTCAGATAAAAAAGGAAGTGAGAAAGCAAAGAAACCAAAAAATTAATGGTAGTTGTTTGTATGTGCAGGAACTTCTAGTCTTTTGAACTCCAAAGGCCGAGGGAGAAAAAGAAATCCCATAACTAGCACAAGATGGAGCAATTGAATTCAAGGAAATCAATCATTCATAAGTCATAGAGGAGACACCTACTTAATCCTCGACATCTTACAAAAAATTAAAGACTTTTTAATGCAACGCAAACACATGGAAGACTCGGACAAGTGTCTAGAATCAAAGACCAATCATGTAATCTACCAAAGTATGATAAAACCCTCTTCTTCTTCTTTTGTTAAATTCATAGTCGAAAATTTCTACAAACAAGTTAGAAAAGAGTTTAAGAAGTACATAAAAGCCCTAATCAAAATAAAGAGAAATGCTCTGAATTACTACTATTATTGTAGCAAATCAACAATATAATATCGAAAGTATCAACTCAATATTGATACTTTATTCATGTCGTATCATGACTACCTGGAATTATTTTTTATTGAAATAATGAGACAATAGCGATAATATATTGAGATGATATCGATATAATGAGACTATTTTTTTTCTTCCAATAACAGTGTTGTTTGAAAGCTTCATTATAATAATTGTGGTATTTGAGAGCATTTCTCTAAAGAAGACCAAAAAGCAAAATTGCCCACAAAATTCTAAAATTTAAAATGCGGTTATAGTCTTATTGGGATAAAAATTGGTTGAAATCAAAACAAAATAATGAGTCGTTGTAGATCTCATTACCATTCGATTTGATGTATCATAGGCCAAATCACACAATCGAGCGCAACTGATGTTAACAACTCAACTTTCTTTTATTGTCTTTATGTCTCAGGTTTTTGTTTTTGTTTTTGTTTTTTTTATTTATTTATTTATTATTTTTGTTTTTTTTAGAAAGAGAATTCATTCATAAAATCATTGACGTACAAAGAGTGACATGATATAGTTGCCTCGTTAAAACCTTCATAGGACAACCTCATGGAACAAATTCACGGGGAGGAAAGAGTACCACACATGTCATGGACTAACAAGAGAGTCCAATTCAAGTCACTTTGGACTATTACAATAAAAGAACAGGTCAAAATGAAACCTAACACAAAGACGTCCGACGAGAATCGCAACTAGAGACCAACATAGTAGACCCACATGAGAGGACCGCAGAAACCCCAAATAGTAAACCCACATGAGAGGACCGTAGAAACCCCAAATAGTAAACCCACATGAGAGGACCACAGAACATCCCAACTATCAAAAGAAGCCTTCTATGAGCAAAATCATAGTCATTTGACACCCACACAAACTGTAAGACATACCATAACAGAAACCAGGAGAGAACACAGAGGAGGAACACATAAACAATAGTAAAAAGACCCATGAGAAGCACTCCACTTCAACTCAGAACATGACAAAGAAAACCTCCTATGACCAAGCATATTTCTTCAGTCGGCGTAGAGTAGAGAAGAGCGCACCACATCCTAACAACTACCACCAACGTCGTTGTTGCCGCCACAGTTAAAACATAGACAAAATACTAGCCACCAGGTATCACAATTCTCCCAAGGAGAGACAATCTAGCATCACTATTGTTGCCGCCGCCGAGACAAAAACAACCCCAATCACCTAGAATACTGCAAAAATAACAAAACAAAACAAATAGACAAACAGACCTAGATCCAAATAGATCTAGATTATCTGGGGAGGGGAAGGGGAGGAAAAGAGTGAATAAGAGGAAGGGAAAATATGGGAGAAAAAGAAGGGGAAATGAGGAGAGGAAGGGGAAGATGGGTGGAGGAGGAGGGGCAGTGGCCACCTCCCCCGCTTAGCTTCCTTGCTGTTGGTTGTTAGCAAGAAGAAAGGGGACCAAGGTGCGACTAGAGTTTTCACAAAAGTTGAAACACATTCAAGTATAACTTTTTGAAAGGAGTTGTTTATGTCTCAAGTTGTATGAATTGGTCGATAGGTTGTTCTACATTGCATATATTCACTCTTTAGGTAACAGTGTAATAAGTGAGACCATTAATTCTCTACAAGTTAGACTAGATTTCAATAGATCAAATCCATCAAGAAAGTAGCAAATATGGAGAGGATTAGGGATGATTTTCAAACGGATTGGATCAAAATTAGGGAATTCTAATTCCAATCCAAAAAAATTTGGCATGAAATTCTTTCCCAATTTTGTTCAAAAAAATTTCAGAATTTCAACATCCATCCCAATTAAGAAAACCCTGAATTTTCTGAATTTTGTTTGAAAATTTCATAAAAAGGTTTAAAGTGGCTCAAAATTGAAAAATCATACTACAAAGCTCGAAAAATTATTATAAGTAAATGTTATTATCCTTTATGAAATAACTCTTCAATGTATATTCAATCATTAATTCATATTTAGTCAACATTAAATTAGTCACTGTGTGTAGTCTAAGCTTGAAAACTCAGTATATTTCAGAATTCGGAATTTTTGGAATCTTGAGATACATTTAAATTCCAATCCAAATTTATTTTCGGAATTTTTAGATATTGAAATTGATTTGGATTCGCCAAAATTTGAAATTTTCGGATCGGAATCGGAATTTCCAATCCAACTTGCACCCCTAGAGAGGATAGAGCAAATGTTAGGGAAATGAAGAAAAACAGACAAACTAGGCCTAAGGGAAAATCTCAGAGAATTAAGAAGACTATGAATGTTCATTCGACCATTTTGGGTTTGCTGCTCTGATTTTGCAAAGCCGTTTCTTTGGATTATTATTTTTCTTTCTTTTTTTCTTTTTATTTAAGCTTAACTTGTTTCCTTTTTTAGGCCATGAAGGCTTCGGTTTTGTTTTTTCGGGTGCTGTGTTTTGGAGGTTTTGTCTCTCCTCATCGTTGAAGGTTGTGTCTCATCATCTAGTCTCAACCACTATCATCAGCTCGTTGACTTCACGAGTGTATCTTTTGTTGTTCACCGTCGATGGTACTTATGTAGTATGGGATGCCCTTAAAGTGCAAATAGCACTTATTATTTGGATTATGGTAGCACGACTAGGGTGGGTGGCTTGCTAACTACCATTTTATGTCGGTTACTGGTTTCTCTTTGGTGGTTGTGGACTTGCTTTTGTGGCGCGGCTTGTGGTTGTTGGATTGTGCAACACATATATGTTATTTGTGTTAGGGTTTCCTAGTGTTATGATGTTGTTTGTGGGCTTTTGCCATTTGTGGGCTTTTTTCCTTTGTGTGGGCTTAATGCCTTTATGTGTGCTTTATGCATTTTGTTAATTTTATTACTGCAGTGGGCTCTATGCATGTTTGTGTTACATTTGGTGTGAACTCAATTATTTGAGTTCATTTTGATGTAATCAGGCTTTGACTCTCTATTTAATGAAACTTGATTCCGACTAGAAAAAAGAAAAAGAATGCTTATTCAAACACCTCAACACATCACCTAGGGCCAGTTTGGGATTGCTGTGAATTAAAAAAAAAATGTTTCTGCTGTGCTTTGAAAATGATTAGCTGTAAAGTAAAACAGCTTCATGTTTGGTAAACAATATTTTTAAAGTGGTGTTATTACAAAAAGAAGTGTAAAAACTGTTTGATAAATTTTAATATAAAATTGATATAACTATGAATAATGACTAAAATAGACATGATGTTGAAAGTGTTATGCACTAATCATTTGGTGATAGTGGTGGTGGTGAAAAAGATAGAGGTGAAGGTGGTGGTGAAAGAAGTGGTAGTGGAGGTGATGGTGATGAAGGTGGAGGTGGTGGTTGTGGTATTAGTGGTGGTGGATGGCGGTTGTGGAGGTGGAGGTGATAGGTGGTGGTGTTGGAGGTTGAGGAGTAGGTGGTGGTGGCGGCAGCGTCGTTGTGGTGGTGAAGGTAGTGGTTGTGGTGACAATGGCAATGGAGGTGGTGGATGTGGAGGTGGAGCTGGTGTCATTTTTAAAACTTAAAGATGGTATTTTGGGAATTAAAAAAAATTATAAAAGGCTCGTTTTTGCTTTTGAAAAGCAACCCAGAGTATGTTATTAAAAGTTGCAGTCAAAAGGTCACTACTTTTAAAATAATCGGAATATTTTATTTTTTATCAAACACCATAAACTGCTTAACTTTAAAATGAAGTAGACCTTTGGCAACCAAAAAAAAAAAAAAAAAAAAAAAATCCCAAACGGGGACTTAGACTAATACTTGAAGCTTTGTCTTTACTTCAATTTTTGTTTGATGTTGTTATTGCTTAGTTTTGGCTTTCAAATGGTTTGGGCTTTCGTCTGGTCGGTCTGTCTTTTATTTCTGCAGGATCGTATTTTCCTGTCATGTGTCCTCCTTAGGCCTTTCTGGGGGTTTTTAATGAAGTATCGTTTGATTACAAAATAAGACCGGAAAGACTATAATGAGGGCTTAAAGTGAGGAGGTTATTTGAGGAGGGCTTAAATATTTTAAATGTTTTGACGGTCGGATCGGTCTCCTCAAATAACCTCCTCACTTTAACTCCTCATTGTAGAAGCTCCCAAATAAAACTTAAGTTTGGGCTTTGAACTTTGTTCGTAATCACCGCAGTGCCAAAACTCCTCCTGTTTCGTCTTTTTATTATTATTATTATTATTATTATTATAAAAAGTTTATGAATACCATTCGTCTCAACTCATCTCTATCTAAACACTTACGTGTTAACCTTATGTATTTATGAGTTTTATCGGCCATGTATGGGCATTCAAGTCTTGTGTTCGAGTCATCTCATGTTCTTTGTTTCTCTCCATCATGGATCGGGTATTGGGTAGCAATGGAGGCCCTTGTTTCATTCTGCATCTGTGATCTTTTTTCATTTATCATGATATTTCATAACCACATAACTACCATTATAAATTAACATATTATGATTTCCATGATTGCACAGAGATTGAACACGATTTATTATTATTATTTATTTCCATAACCAGCATGTCCAAATTATGATGGCAATCATTAATTCCCTAACCATGAAATGAGCATAGTCATTACATCTCAAGAATTATTCTTAGATTTGTAAAATTCAAATTCAATGTAACAACTCTCATAAGTAACACATCCACTTATCTTTCCATAACTATGATGTAGTATTTCTCTTATTGCAACATCATGACATTTTTCACAATTTACGTTAGAAATGTCCCTAATACACTCAACCGTACTAAAAACTATAATTTTATATGAACACATAACGATCCATATGCATACCACAATTTGTGAGAAGCATTATATCTCACTTCGGTGAGCAACTGTCGAGCTTTATTTTGAATCAACACAGGATTGTCAACGAATTTAGGATTCGTCCCATAAATCCCATTATTTGCGTCAAGTATACTAAAGAATTTTTATCCGAATTTTTTAAAGGCATCCTACCATCCAAATTATAGCGCCTCGATTGAGAGCGCAATACTCAAGAAGCTTTTTGACAAATCTTCTGAGACATTTTTTGCATGATACATTTCCCTTGTCTTTCATAAGGTAATTCCAAAATTGTCCTAGACTAAAGGTCCCTTTGTGAAAAAAAGATAAGGACAAAAGACTCAGAAAAATTAATGGTTTTGAACAAAACATGTTCAACATATTAAACTTGGATTCCATTTAATTCTTTTGAACACATACATACATGTGTATGACAATCACAATTATCATGCTTTTATTTAGAAGTATTTATATTGGTTGTCGTAGTAGCAGTATTTATATCACAATTTCTGTTCAATTCTTTAGAAGCTAGCCCTTGTTTTTTGAGAGGAAACAATAGTGATTTGGATAGAAGGATAACCCAGATTATAGAAAGGTCCAGCAGTACTTCAAACGGGTAGATGAGTTTCTCTACGCGGCAACGAAACGGAGTAGAGAAAAACCCTCACCCTAATAAGCTGCTCGGACAAATTAATAGTTACAATCCTCAAACAAAACATCAGAAATAAAATCTGGTGGTTCCTCAAACCAAGTTAGAGATACCACGTATGCAATGCAAGTCGAGCCATGCGGTGAGCCACGCTATTTGCTGTGCGATGAATGCGATGAATGTGGGTAAAACCTTCCTTAGTGATCTGTGACAAAAGCCTCTTGGTGTCTTCCATAATTGGGCCAATGGTAGACCGATCAATAGAAGAATTCTTGAGGGACATCACCAGAGCCGGTCTTGAGCTCTCAAAGGCCTAGGGCGAAAATCTGAAGTGTGCCAATGTACACACATTAATAACTGAAACTGTAGTTTTTTTAATATACTAAGCATTGATTTTTTTAAGAAAATATTTTTTTAAAGATCTTTTTTAGACTTTGAGCTATGTCTTATTTTTCTTTTTTTGTCTTTATCAGATTTCCAGAGTTTAAAATTTTATATTAAACAGAGCTAATGACAATAAAAATCTAAACAATCAACACAAGAAGTTAGAGGCAATAGAAATAAAGGAATTAAAAATATGATCAACCACACTCAAGCATGAAATGTTCAACTCTAATAATTTAACTAATAAATAGAGAACAATATAACATCTGGGTTTGGAGCATATTTTTCCCTTCAAATATAATCACATAAAACTAAACGAAAGTTTTGATACCTCTTCAAAAATCCAAATTGCAAAATTTCAATTAGTACAATCCTTCATTCAATTGTGCTCTCTTCAAGATGGCCAAGACCCATAGAAGAAATACCATTTCGACCGAAAAAAAGATAGAAGAAATACCAGTTCCTTTTTAAAGTATTTTTTTACTTTGGCTTCGACTGCTGGTTGAAACCCCTAGATTGATGAATCAATCACGTTGATTTTGCCCAACAGGTTATCAATTCTTAAATTGTTTTTCTGTTCACTTGACTTTTTATTGAAAAGGAGGAGAATTGGTTTTGGTTTCTAACGCACGACTTAACATGTACTAAGAAAAATTTGTGTCCCATTGTATTTTGGGCCCCGGGCTGTGGCCCTGGGCCAGGGCCGGCTCTGAACATCACGACCTGGAGAGCATCAGTCTCAAAAGCAATATTTGTAAGACCCCTTTCCTTCGCAAGAAAAGTTCCAGCTCTAGCTGCAAGAGCTTCAACCTATACAGCAGAAAAGACATTGTCAACTTTGAGGGCGCAGCCAGCCACGAAAGAGCCACTGCTGTTCCGCACCATGACTCCGACCCCGCCCTCGGTACTATCTGCCTTCCATGCTCCGTCAACATTGGCTTTGAGTAAGCCTTGCGGCGGCTGTTGCCAACGTGTAGGGGCGGTCGACTGGGTACCTATGGGGTTCTGTTTCGAGTTTTCATTGGCTCTTAGAAAATCCTGAAGACGTATCGATGCCCCCATGCTAGTCTCCTCTGGCCTTGTATGTCGGTTGTGCCATAGCAGGTTGTTTCGTGCATCCCAAATAGCCCACATGGTCAGCATAAAGGTGCCAAAGTCTGGTGGCCGGAGCATTTCTATTCCGCATTGTACCCATTCCCACACAGATTGGCTTGCGCTGAGGCCCCCATGTTCACCCAAAGGAGAACTGAACCAAACCCGAGCAGCATAGGGGCAGTCACGCAAGACATGGGATGTTGACTCTGTCGCAGCCCTACACAAAACACAACCGGCCTCTACTTGAATTTTCTTACACCGCAATTCCAGCTCTCCCTCAATTCCTATCTCTGCAACTCCAGCTCTCCCTTAATTCCTATCTCTGCAACTCCAGCTCATCCCATGGATTAATCATTTCAAACGATTTGACGTTGGCCTATTGGTGCATTTTCATTTCATGTTGCAATACATCCTTTAAACCCCAAATGGCAAATGCATAAACCCCAGCAAGTCAGACCCCCACCTAAACCTCAACCTCATGCCAAATCAATCCCAGACCTCCACCACCTGGACATGCATCAAAACGTCGTCGTGTTGGACAACGACGGTGGCCTAATCACAACCGGACTTGGTGGCGAGTGCGACCCCTCAACCATAATCCTCAACTGCGTGTACCACCCACTCTCCTCCAAGAAATGGGTGCAGCCTTCACAACCCATGGACCTCACCTCCGCCGCGGTCAGGCGGCCCATCCACCACGGCTACCTAATCAACCTGAATCTCCAGCACGAGATCTGGGCCCACTGGCTGACCCAATACATGCCTACTGTGGGCAGCTGCCCACACTTAGGTGGTTTCTTCACCCATCTAGCCAAACACTTTGCCAATAAAAATTAGACACTTGGCTAATATTTTGCATGCAAAATCCCCACTCAACATCCTAAATAAGTAAAGCCTTCAAGGTTTTAGCCCAAAACTTCTATATTGAAAATATCAAGGCCCAAGACTTAATAAACATATGGTCCAATATATAAAGCCTTAGATTTTGGCCCAAAATCATATATTAAAAATTTATTGAAATAGATTATGTGTT
>NC_024126.1:16897133-16911165 GCF_000346735.1 Prunus mume | reverse complement strand
GAGAGAGAGAGAGAGAGAGAGAGAGAGAGAGAGGATGATGAGATGGTGGTGGGGGAATTGGAATGGGGTTGGGGACGATGATTTGATTTTTTTTTTTTTTTTTGTGTGTTGGTTTTTTATTTGATTTTCTTTTAGAGATATTTAGTTATATATTTATTCTTAGCACTAATATTATAGATAAACTATACACCGTTTAATTTCTATAAGTAAACCAAAAAAAAAAAAAAAAATCCAAAAAGTGACAGCTGGCTCTATTAAATTTAATTTTGATTATTAAATTACTTTGATGCCTTATTGAGTGTTGGGTTTTTTTATAAGGTTTTGGGGTTGAGTTTGTTTTAAGAAATCCATGGCCGTTTTGTAATTTATAACAAGTTTAAAGCCTTTTTGTTATGTTGTAAGAAAAAACAACATAAGAAAAATTTAGTTACTATGGGGATAACACTATTTTGCTATCTTCGGCCAAGAATGCTACTTCACATGGAAGTGTTATCACCCGTGTGACCTGTCATAGTGTTATTGACCGGCATAGCAAAATAATACTATTCCTATTTGATAGAAGTTTTTCTCCTGAGAGTGGGATGAAACTGCAGTCAATTCTATAATTATATAGCCAGCTACTCACATTAGCTGGCTAGCTAGGCCCGTTGCTGGATTGTTCTTGAAGTAGCGACGTGCTCTGGTTTTTTAGTACTGGAATTTTCCTTGGAGGAAAAAGGTTGTCCTTTCGAAAGGACCATGATGAAGGAAGATGACAGCTCTCAAAAGGTAGATATGGTATCTACTCTCTTCCTTGGCAATTGTTACATAATTAAAGAGCTTTCTCTTATATTGTCCTTATTCTCTTGTTATTCTCAGTAAATTAACAAAAAAAGAAAAACAGAAGCTCTCTCTATTTCCTTGCTAAGATTCAACAGATTTTAAAGGTTGGTTATGTTTTTCTTTTATTTTTTAATTATTTTAATTATTACGATATTGTTTTTGACACTTTTCATGTAGCCATTTCCACTCCAAACTGATTCTGATTGTATGATTGTTTTCTATGGAGTGCATATATCATTTAGGCACTGCAATATAAGAATAATAGATTATTTGGCACATAGAAAGCTGCAATGGCTTTTTAACTTTGTTACAATGCGGTTCCACCATTAGAGTTTCTGTTAGATCTTGCTGTTAGTTGCCTACGTGGCATTATGAGTCCCACATGTTTATTTTGTCATTTGTTTTAAATTAATTAAAATAAAATTAATTTTTTTTTTTAAAAAAAAATTCCCTCGAACAAACTGGAAACCCTCCCACCCGGGACATTTTTTCTCCCTCAATTCCCCATGACCACCACCACCCACAAGCTCCAATTCTCAAACAAACCCAGAACCACCTTGGGCCCCTTACCACAGAACCCATCAACCCCCACCCAAGCCCAAATTTTTTCTCCACCCACAGTCACACCTCCCCCCTCCCTCGATTTCTTCTCCGCTCTCCCGCCTTTCCCCTAGCAACCTACCCAGGCCCATCGCTCTCCTCCCTTTGGTTTTTTTCCCAGCCCCCATACCCATTCCCCTTCTCTTCGACCCATGCCCATTCTCGCCTCCTTTCCCCATCGCAACCCATCCATTTCCCATCCTTGTATAGTCTAAAATATCGATAATATCGACGAAATATCGAGGATATTATCGTTTTTTCGAATCACGGATATTTCGAAACGTATCTATGCACATATCGTATAAATATCGAGAATATCGACGATAATATCGAAAAATATCGATGTCGATAATTTCACTCACACTTCATCAATATTTTGTTACAATATCGCTAAAATATCGCTAAAATATCGAAAATATCGAAAATATTGATGTAATGAAAAAAAAAGGGAAAACAAAAGGAAAAAAAAAAGGGAAAAAAACACAAAGGGGATTCAAGGTGTTTCCTCTTGTAAAATTAGTCATCCTTGATTTGCTTTGTATTGTGGCATCCAAGTGGTAAGTTCTTTTTTCTTCTGAATATTGAGACATGGACAGGCAAGGACTGATGGACCTTACATTTCTTACTTTGACAAAGTTCACACATGTATATCATTAATTTTTTTTTTGGGACATATAAAAATGAGACTCTTGAAACCAATTTCTTCTTAATTTGTATAAACATGGGGGCCATTCTGCATTGTTTACCCTTGCTACTTTCAAAGTGAGGTCCTAAGAGGGAAGAATGTCGTTTCTAGTATAAACACAAACACTTTTTGCAAGTATAAATTTTTTACATGAGAATGAATCTTTGACCTTCCCTTTTGGGTGACATGTTAACAATTACATGCAAAACTATTTTGGGGATTTATCATTTGATGACTACTCTTCACAATTCACTTACTCTACACATAAAGATTATGAAGATAATGAAAAATTTGAACCTCATAGGAACTCTATATGGTACTAAGTCACTTATGTATTTTACCATGCAATATATAAAATGTAAAATATTGTAGTAAATCATTATATATAAATGATTGTGGTGTGTTTAATCTTCTTTCATTAATTACTACGTATTTTCTGTACTCACAGTGTTTGTTAGCTCATTATATAATCAACTTAAATTAGTTAAATCCATCATGCAATGCATTTCCTTCCAATTTTTTGTGATAAACTAATAGATAATTGACAAAATAAGCATCCTCCAAAGTTTCAATAAAAATTTCCAAGTTTTTCTTACAATTTCCGTGGTTTTTATTCAATTTTTATCGATATCGATAATATCATGATATTTTCATCGAAATTTCCATGTTTTTGGACTATCGATATTTCTAATATCACCGATATTTTAGACCTTGCTTGTAACTGAGAACCTATCTCCCTCCACACGCACAGAGAGAGAGAGAGAGAGAGAGAGAGAGAGAGAGAGAGAGAGAGAGAAGGGGATTTGGGGTTTGGAATTTGGAAGAGAGGTCACGGACTAGAATTAGTCGAAGGAGGCTAGAGAGAAGAAACATAGTGAAGGGGAAAGGCATGGGCTATTTTTTTTCAATTTAAAAAAATTCTTATTTTTTAGTTGGTTTTTAAATATTTTATTCATATTTTAATCAATTTTTTTATTATAAAAATGTGGGGTCCATAGTACCACGTAGACAATGACAGCGAGATCTGACAAAAATCTTAACGGTAGAACCACATTGTCATTAATTGTTTTGTTTGCGCAGGAACTTCTAGTCTTTTGAACTCTAATGGTGTGTTTACTAATTAGGAATTGGAATTCTCATCCGGAATTGAATTCCAATTATGGAGGATTACTGCGTTTACTTCACATCAAGGAATTGATAAAGTAAGTGGGACCCACACAAAATTAAGAATTGAATTCCTGATTTTAAAGGAATTCAATTCTTGGGTGGGAGGTGGTATATTCATGGAGAAGTAACCCATTAGGAAATTTTTTTTTTTACCCATTATATCCTCACACAATGTTCAAAATTGCAAGTATGCTATCCACTTTAACCCAACAACAAGGACATTTTAGTAATTAGTATTACTCTTATCCCAATTTCATATAGTTTAATAAACAACTTTAATAGGAATCTGGAATCTAACTTCCCTCAATCCATATGGTTTAGTAAACAACTTCATTAGGAATCCGGAATCTAATTCTCCTGAATCCAACTCCTCCTCAATTCAATTCATCCTCAATTCAATTCATTTTAATCCAATTATGGATTAGTAAACATGCCATAAGTGTACAAGTACATAGAAGACAAAGATAATATTTGTCACTTACATAATAGATGTTGGAGTGGAAAATTTTGGATCCTCTAACAAATAATATTGTATTCTATGTTGAGAAGCCGGAGACTATCTTTGATTGTCATCAGCCAGCGAGGAGGGGTATTCCAGCAGGAAAATACTTCGACGCTCAAATCAATGTTCGTTCAAGAATATTGTAGTAGAATCAATCATACCTCCCTTCCCTTAGGTTGGGAAATTAGTTGGCCTTTTATAGGTATTGAACCCTTAGACTCCAAGTCCCATATTCCTTATTTATCTCCATATTCTATAGTAGTAGATATCATGTTATTTGATTTCCTCCACTCTCTCAAATTTGAAGTTCATGAGAAGTGGTTTGTTATTTGGGCCTTAGTTTTTCTCCAAAATAGCATTAAAATTTAGGGAGTTTCACTAAAACACCCAAAATGGGGGTTGAAATTATAAAAAAACACAAGCACTATTTAAATATATAAACACACCCAAAACCCATCATTACACACACTCAAAACCCATTTATAAACACACCCAAAAAGTTGACTTTGAGGTTGATTTTGGGTGTGTTTCTATGTTTAAATAGTGCTTGAGTTTTTTTATAAATACATGTCTAGGATTGGGTTTATTTATAAATTTGTATAAAATTTATTAACGAGACCGAGAATTGAAACCACACATTCCAAGAAAATTCAACACGACAGATAGCCAATCAAAGCGCTTAAAAGCCGCTATTTCAGCGCATGTATCTTCCAATATAAAAAAGAAAAATGATTTGGCTGTATACTGATCTTTCTTCTGTTTAGCCAATCTACTTTTCTCATAATAAAACAACATAAACGCTGCAATGATTGTTTAATATTACAACTTAATTACATAAATTTTTTATCTAATAAAAACTAATGCGTAAGCAATGACTGTGTCCTGTATTGACAGTATTGGCTTTTAGTACCCCTGCAGCTGTGATGGTGAATCAATCATCCGACCACCTCATTCCTACGTAAGTTCTTGGTCTTCCCAGAAGCACTTGACCTTATTGTCTGCTGAACGTTAAAATTTGAAAGCCGCCCCTCCTCCTAATACTAGTAGTGAGTAATTATATAGCGAAAACAAAAACATTTACTCCCCTTCATATATAAAAAGCCAAACTCTCTGATTAATAATTCTGTGCGCTCTCTGGACATTGCAGCCCAACCAATTATAAACAAGTGCTGCAAGGAGTTGCAGAATGCCAGGCAACAGTGCACTAGTAGAGGCGGAGGTTCCTTTGTTGGATGATTTAGCTTCAACCATCCGATCAAAACATGAACATAGTGATGATGAAGATCAAGGCACTCTTGCAAGGAGATTTTGGATTGAGTCAAAGAAGTTGTGGCACATAGTTGGTCCAGCAATCTTTAGCCGTGTTGCGTCTTATTCCATGCTGGTTATAACTCAAGCCTTTGCTGGTCATCTTGGTGACCTTGAGCTTGCTGCAATCTCCATTGCCAATAATGTCATAGTTGGTTTTGATTTTGGTCTCTTGGTACTTTACTCTATCCCTTCTGCTATTATATTTTGGAGAGTGAATGTTTTCCTACTAAATATGTTGCATGTTATGTTATCAGATTGTCGAATGTTCGAATCTCTTATGTAGCTTTTTTGTTCTAAGTTATGTTCTCTACTTTGTGTTGCCAGCTGGGGATGGCAAGTGCTTTAGAAACACTATGTGGGCAAGCTTATGGGGCCAAGAAGTACTATATGCTTGGAGTTTACATGCAAAGATCATGGATTGTTTTGTTCTTGTGCTGTATTCTGCTTTTGCCAATCTATCTGTTTGCCTCTCCATTTCTAAAGCTTTTGGGGCAACCCACAGAAGTAGCAGAGCTATCTGGGATTGTGGCCATGACCATGATTCCACTTCACTTCAGCTTTGCTTTTCAGTTCCCATTGCAGAGGTTCTTACAGAGCCAGCTGAAGACAGGTGTGATTGCTTGGGTGTCTCTGCTTGCTCTTGCAGTGCATGTGTTTGTGAGCTGGTTTTTTGTGTATAGGCTTCACTTTGGTGTGATTGGTACTGCAATTACCATAAACTTTTCTTGGTGGGTTTTGGTGTTTGGGCTTCTGGGTTACACTATTTGTGGTGGTTGCCCCTTGACTTGGGCTGGTTTCTCCATGGAAGCTTTTTCTGGTCTCTGGGAATTTACTAAACTCTCTGCTGCTTCTGGTGTCATGCTCTGGTACTCTCTCTCTCTCTCTCTTCCATTCTCTATTTGGTTAATTAGTGACATTAATCTAACAATTAATTATGTCTAATTTGCTGTTGAAATTACAGCCTGGAGAATTGGTACTATAGAATACTGATCTTGATGACTGGGAATCTACAGAATGCAGAGATTGCTGTGGATGCTTTGTCTATATGGTAATAACAGTACATTAAAATTTCTTTTTTCCCATGTCCAATGGTCGAAAACAATAATGCACTTATCAGTTCTCTAGATGCGACTAACATCTACGTGTACAAATATGCTCTGCACATTATTGAAATAGAATTTAGTGTCCTACCTGCCAAAAGAAATAAAGACTGATTTGTCTTTTTATGCTTGGCAGCATGACGATCAATGGCTGGGAGATAATGATTCCTCTGGCTTTTTTCGCAGGAACTGGGTAAAACCTCTTCACTACCTTTACATTTCTCTGTCGTTTTCCTTTATATTCTTATGGTTCTTACTGGCGGGTCCCAAACAGACCAATCGTGTCCTACCAAATTCCCAAATAGCATCTCTCCCATGATCTCAGAAAACTTTTTCTTTGTTATAAAAATAAAATAATCAGTGCATAAAAAGTACTTTTGAATATTGAGAGTGGAATTATATTTGCTCTTTTTAGTGTTCACACTGACATAATTTTCTCTCAGATAGAACTCATTAACACTCAAATTTCACACTCTCTCTTCCTTTCTTTCATCTCTTCTCTGTTGGTGTATTTTGCTAAGCAATGGGAAACCTATTTATAGGCAAATTGGATGGCTTTCAACATCATCATTAAGCTCCAACATCATCCTTAAGCTTTTTGAATATTATTTTCTTCATTTCTTTATATAGGCTCCACCACTTTCTTTACAACATTCTTGAACTTTCCTAGATTAATGTTATCTAATTTTCATATGAATATGCATGTGAACTCATTTTTGTATGCAAAACTTTGGTTTAGATTAAAAAATGGGAAATGAGTTTCTCACACATTCGTACATTCATATTACCACGGTACGACAGGGAAACCTAGACCCGATGACTCCTCTCTTATTTTTATATATATAAAAAGACAGGAAAACATTATTATCACTGATAACCGTTAAGAGGACCACGAGTAGGATGGGCTTCGAGGTCACAATTTCATATTAGAAGCTAATCATGTGAACAGCGTTTGGACCAATTTGGTCCATAAAATAATGTGAGGCCTTCTCTTATTGTAGCCATCCAAGATTTAAAGAGCATACGCCTCATATGAACTAAGACGTGACAGGACAAATACATAGAACAAAACGTGTATCTGTCAGATTGTCTTTATGTATGTAATATACCTACCCAGTAGGAAACTTCAATTTTGCTTCCATTAATTAGCGTTATCTGTTAGATTGTCAAAACACGCACACCTCAATTTTTTCTCTGGTGCCTATTCGAATTTTATTTTGATCATGTACTTCCACCGCATGGTCAGAAATCGTAAGTTATTTTATCTTGTTATTCTTTGTTTTTGTTTTATATGGTAGGCCACATGAAAATAGCTTTGCTCATATTTTAAGGTCTTATTATTATGTTGGTTTAGGGAATGTTTGGGATTGCTTCTGAATGGACTATAATTGCTTTTGACAGTATTTAATAGAAAAATTTGTAAGTGTTTTTGAGCCATAGAAGTACGTTATGGAGAAACCCTTGTACGTGCCTCTTCGGAAAACACTTGGATTTCTTATGAAAATTTCAATATTTTTATAATAAAAAAGTTTTTTTTTGAAATGCTTATAAGCATACGTGTTTCTTAGAGAAATAATCCCAAACAAGCCTTTAATGTCCTAAAATTATATTGTTTGGAATTTATAGTCAGCATTTAAAATTTATAGAATTTACTAAAAATATAATTAAATATTAAGTTGTAATGATGAACTTTCAAAATTACAACACAACTTTAAAATAAGTGGTGACTTGCTAGTCCAGTTAATCAATATGAAGATACGTCAAAAGACGTCCTTTCTTCTATTAAAAAATTGGGAACTTTTGTGGAACGTCTTTAGTTAAAGGTGAGTAGGTTTAAGATTTAAGCACGTGAGGCTTAATCACATAAACAAAAGATATGTTGGCCAAAGTCCTGCTATGATGCATTGACGAATATGTAGGTTCGCAGGATCACACATTTGTTAGTTTGACATTATATTTTTGGCCTATAAAATTAGTTTTTGAAATTATTCTTCCGTATGTATCTGTATGTCTATCTCTCTTTTCGTGTTAAAGTACTTAACTTTTGAGAATTAAATGAAGATCTCTTTTCGTGTTTTAAAAATGTGATTTAGATAAACTATATGATTTGTTATAGAGTACTAGAATAATTTTACTTGGTGGGGTAGAAAAAAGGATGTAAACAACTTTAATTCAACTACGTCTATTATATTTGGTCCAATCCATTGCATGGAATAAAGTACCAATATATCACTTCTTGAAGTAAAATAAACGTTGGGTAGCTGCTCATGTTGATCATCTGTCCATGGTGATCATCTGTTCATGATGATCATCTATGTGATGTGTTTGACTTTTATTGTTCTTTAGGATTTTTCTGCCTGCTCTTCCCCATGGATAAGTATTATCATTGGAGTCCCAACAATTGCAATTTCAGACGCAGTCTATGATATGTTTGTGATGTGTGATCCTGTCTTTTTCTTCGTCTATTTATTTTTGTTCTTCTTTCTAATTCAACATTATCACGTTTGACAATTTTAAGAACCAATCCAAGATAGCGACCATTGAGCTTGGATGGATATTGAACGAAAATTGGTTTTATAATTAAAATTGGTAAGTGCACAGACATGAGTTAGGCTAGTTGGTCAAGCCAGTGAGTCTCTTACACCAAAATTCGAATCTCCTCCCCGCAAATTGGATTAGTTAAAAGTAGTTTAGACTATCGCTTATATATAAAACAAATGGTAAATATTTATTATTTCTAACTACAATTTGTGTTGCTAATTAATGCTTTGTGATGGAAATCAACAGAGTGAGGGTTGCAAATGAGCTTGGAGCTGGGAATGGGAAGAGAGCCAAGTTTGCCACCAAAGTGGCAGTTGTTACATCAATTATAATTGGCCTCTTCTTCTGGCTCCTGATCATGATGTTCCACAAAGAGGTCGGCTATATATTTACAAATAGTGAAGCTGTACTTACTGAAGTCAGCAGCCTCTCCCTCCTATTAGCCTTCACAATTCTCCTCAACAGTGTTCAACCGGTTCTCTCTGGTAATGTTAATGCTCCCCTATCCAATTACCTTTCAACATCATTTTTTTTTTGCTTTCAAGTTTTAAAATTGATATTTTCTGACAGATTTATTTGGTTTTTTTTTTTTTTTTGTTAACAGGAGTAGCTGTGGGGTCCGGTTGGCAATCTTATGTGGCATACATAAACTTGGGTTGCTATTATCTCATTGGGGTTCCTCTTGGGTTTTTAATGGGATGGGTTTTCCACCAAGGAGTTATGGTACGTATTATAGGGGTTCTTCTTGGGTTTACATTTGTCACTTTCTTTTAACTTTTTTCTGTTCTTATTGAATGGCATCTGTTTTTGGCATGCATAATTCTATTGTGGACTGACATTTGGTGATAAAATGAACACGATTAGGGAATTTGGGCTGGAATGATCTTTGGAGGGACCGCAGTCCAAACCTTGATATTGGCCATTATCACCGTTCGATGCGACTGGGAAAAAGAGGTAGAGGCTATGGAATTTCATATCATTACTTAGTTTTTGTTAATTGTGCTTTTATACTTTGCGTATACAAAATTGATCATTATATTTCTATGTTGGGCTAATTTTGCAGGCAGAGAAAGCAACCATGCACATATTGAAGTGGACAGACAAAAAATAGCAAAAACATTTATATTCATAAGAAAAATGTTATGCCAACCTCTATTAAGGAGGTGATACACAATCTGGTATATAAATGTGGCATGCTTAGTATTTTTCTTATGGTATATAAATGTGGCATGCTTAGTATTTTTCTTATGAAAATAATATAGGGATTTCAACTCATATTTTAAAACTAAATTGTCACAGCAGAATGTTAACAAGACAAATATTAAGATTGTATGGATAGAAAGAAGAGAAAGAGAAATTCTTTTCTGCAACAGCTATATTCGATATGCTATTTGCCATTCTTGTTGATGAATCCTCTGACATGTCTTCAAAGAAGCAAATGATCATTGTACTACGTTATGTGGATAAATGTTATGTAATTGAGCGCTTTGTAAGTATTGTGTATGTTATAAATATATACTAAATCTTCCTCACTCAAGTTAGTCGCGGATGATTTCTTTTTGGGACATGAATTAAACATCTCTAGGTTGAGAGGGCACGGTTATGATGGGGTAAGTACTATGCAAAGTGAGTCTAATGGTCTTAAAGCACTCATTCTAAATGAGAATGAATATGTTTTTATTTTATTTTAATTGCTTTGCTCATCAACTTCAGCTAGCTCTGGTAGCTGTTGCAAAGAAACATTCACAAATTACTGATATATTTACTATGGTTTCTAAAAAGATCAGGTTCATCCTTTGGTATATTTGGTTCTCACACTAGCACGAGTCATACCTGTTGCAACCGCAAATGTAGAGCGAGTATTTTCTGCTATGTTGCATATATTGAGAAAGACATTTTTAGTAGTATAGATGATGAGGCTATTATGCAAAGATTTCAAAATATGAAAACTCATCAAGAACAACTATATGCTATCTCTAGTCGCTAGAACTTCTATAAAAGGAAAATTCTTGGCTCTCCAGCGTGCCCAATTGGTGGATGGGAGGTGGAAATTGTCAAGCACCTATTGCTCTTATGCTCGTGGACTCAATGGCGGAGCCACTCCTAGACCTGGAGTGGCCCTGGCCCCCCCAAATTTTTATATCTTCTCTATTATATTATATATAACATATAGAATTTCTAATAAACTACTCATAATTTAAGTTAAAGTTCCCTCTAAAACAAATTAGACATGACTAAATTAGAAACATTTTGCTTTAAACATGTAATTATTGAATACTTAGGTATTCTATATACTTGTATTTTCTACTTCGGCCCTCCTAACTTTACAATTCTAGCTCCGCCCCTGCGTGGACTAATATTGTGTGGTTTGGTGCTCCTTCGAGCTATAGAGTTGATATGCGGGGCTTTTCTTCTGTAGACAGATGGCTCATGGGAGTTATTAATTTTCAGGGCATTAGCAAGCGAGACTCAACTTCTGCTTATAAGTATTAGCTTCATATGCTGGGATACATGGAAGACTTGGTGCAATTTTATCTTCAAGGGCAGCCAAATTGATCCCTATCTCACTATTAGTCGAGCAATGCAGACCTGCATGGAATATTTAGATGCTAAGGCTAGACCGCATGTTCCTTTTGTGGCAGCCCAGCCTCAGCTGATCAAATTAGGACTGCTCAAATTTGGAGACCTCCAATGCCAAATTTTGTGAAATTATGGCGCGTGGAAAAATGATTCTCATTTTGCAGGGCTAGGGGTGATTGCTACAGATGAATTGGGATCCTCTTGTGGCGGATTAGCATCCCCTTACCAATGCAACTCGGCTCTGGTGGCCGAGGAGGCTGCTAGCCTCTGCAATCAAATTCGCTTTAAACAGAAATTTCATTGATATTATTCTCGAGACGAATTCGAAGATCCTTGTGGATGGTATAAGTGGAGTAAACAATGGGCTATGGACAATTCAACCTGTGCTGGATGAGTTCAAAAAGCTTTCTACTGACTTCAGATCGGGCCTTTGGAGCCAAGGGAATTGAACCGCACAGCGCACAAGGCTGTAGCGATTGGTATCAGAGCGAAGCAACTGGAAAGTTGGGCTGTTAGGCCACCACCGTCTCTAGTGGGTGTTTTGCTGTTGGATGGCATTCCTTGCCCCCCATGGGGGACTACTTAATTGTTTTCAGTATGCTGTATGTGGCTTGGGCTAATATCCTAGGCTTTTTGTTTTGAGCTTAGTATAGCGGCTATAGCCCTTGTCTCTGTGTTGGTTCAATTTCAAGTTCTTAGCTGCATTTATTAAATCCTTAGTAATCAAGAGTAGAGAAGGAAGAATGACTAATACGGTTGGGCAGGCCATAGGCTGCTTAGGTATTATAGTCCAACCAACCATATATATATTCTACAGTCAATATTCTCCGACAATCATCATGAAAGCAAGAAAGTAAAAGTCAAAAGTAAGAATAATGCTTTAGTAAAAGCAAAAGCAGAAGACCTGTGCTTCAATAGTAAAATTCCAAGCATCCAATGTTGCCGACACCCTTTGATTCGGCCGTTTAAATAGAAGCTTTGGCTTCAGTTGTAAACAAGTTGTAATTTTCCTTCGGTCTTTCAAAGTTTTCTTTGAGACTCCCTCAAGTTTTCTTTGAGACTCCCTCAAGAAAACTATCACTGTAAATTATGAGTGCTATCTATCAATAAAATCTTTCAATCAAGATTTTCTGTAAGTTTGCGATTTCATTTCAAATATTTATGTTTTCAATTACGCATATTTTATTTATTCATTACTTTCTTTATGCATTATTTTCGCATATTCTATTATCTTTGCTTCATTACTATCACAGTTAACTTGTCCTTCTGGTTCTAGATCCCTTCTGGTATCAGAGTCATAAGTGTTGAAGAGTCATTCTAAATTTGCTTCTTTGTGTTCAAAGTCACTGGTCATCTTCGATCTGTTTGAAGTTTGCTTTTATTCTGTAACTTTTTCAGAGTCTTCCTATCAACCAAGTCTTTTCTCTCTGGTCCAAACAATAAGTCCCAGGTGAGGCATGAGCGGATGCGACATGAGTGGAGAGAGAGAGAACCCTTTAGTTCCCAGGAACCTTTGAGCCTGTTATAGGATAGGTAGCCTTCCTTCTTACCCACTGTAAGAAAACTAGTATTCTTGTCCAGATGAGTTGTTTATTTAGAACGAACTCTTGTAATTCTAGCAGTTCTAGAGCCAATATTAGTAAACTCCCAGAGATAGTAAACGAAGAACAAATAGAATATGATTCTAGTAATGAAATAGATTATAAAAATTGGAATATACCCAAAATTCCTAGTCAAGAAATTTATAAGAAAAAATGGTCACTCTTAAGCTTGAAGTCCACCACGCATGTGAAAACAGTCGAACAAGTTTATGGCTTAAGCAAAGAACATGAAACATGCCAATTGTTAAAACTTGAGTCAATAAAAAAGCATAAGAATGACGGAAACAATTTCCTTCATATAGGTCTAGTCCAAGTTGCAGTCAAACCTCTTACAAGATTAGGACTAAATGCCTCTATTTTACTTTGTCTACGCAATGCTAGATTTACCAACTTCAATGATAGTACTTTAGGTATAATTGAATCAAGCTTGTTTAATGGTCCAATTTATTTCGATTGTTACCCAGATTTTACAGTCAGTCTTAGTGATCCCCATATTCTCAAGACATTAACATTAAATATTATAACTTCTAGATATAAAGTCTTACCAGGTACCCAACCATTAGCCCTAGTTTATAGAATTTATTATAAAGTCACAAGCACAAACATGAATTTCCAAGCCCTTATAATTGTTGAGGCCCAAAAAATCCATGGTTGGGCCCGAATAAATTTCTAACCCAAGACGATATACTATTGGAAAAAGATCCGATTTGGAGCACATGAAAGTATGACATACACGAGTCATACTCTGCACGCCATGCTAAATAAAAAATCTGTCGAGCTAGGAATTGAGATTAAAATTATAAAATGCATTTAGCTCTGCAAATCCATGCCAATTATCCTATCAAGCGCCATATTTAAAAGCATGCCAAGCAACATGCCATGCCAAGCGGAAAATTATTATTTCACACCCAATCACACTACAAGCTTAAGTGGGCCCAAGCCACTCAAATGCCCGGGGCTTGCTTGAGTGGGTTGTGGCATGGATGGTAATAAATCAACATGAGGCCCATTGATGGGCCGGGAAATGAAAAGTCTCGGGTTACTTGGGAGCCTCGAGACTCAAGCCCATTTCTTAGGCCCAAACATATGGGTAAGTACAAGAGAGAAAAGTAGCCCAAAAGCC
>NC_024126.1:16847704-16862808 GCF_000346735.1 Prunus mume | reverse complement strand
CAACTCATCATGAGAAATAATTATATTGTGTCATGCTCAATATAGGTAAAAATTATCTTTAAACCATTCTGGAAGTATATTAGTGAAATCTAATTTTACATTTTTCAAGAGAGGGAGATCAAAATCTATTACTTCTTTTAGTTTGGAAGAAAATTAAGACAAGTGATCGCTACTTTCAACATAAAGTTGACTTAAGTAACCATACACTGCTAATAATCTTAGGGTAATTGAGTAGGTTTTCTGCTTATGCTCTAAATATAGTTCTCTATATTCTACCGTGTTAATGCTAATAATTTTGGAGTAATTGAATAGGTTTTCTAGTTATGCTCTAAATGTAGTTCTCTATAGTCTACCATGTTAATACTAACTAAATAAATAGTATAATGAGAACAACTTTTAGTAATAATTTTGATACCATGTTGTAGATTATTTTTCAAATTAAAAAGAAATGCTTGGATATATAACTGAAGGGGTGTGTTTTTCTCATATTCTAATTGTAGGGGCTTTTTTCTTCCGGCAGCTATTACAGGTCTGGGCTGTCGTAAATAGCAAAATTGATGAAATTGCCCCTTGAGCCTAAGTTCGAAGATCAAACCCCAAAAATGCTTCGAAAGGATAGTGAAGCCTTAGGAAACACCTTGGTTACCTTCACCAACAAAAATAACAAGTGCTTACAGATAAATTCTTGGCTTGGCATGAGAGCTAAGCATTCATGAGTTTAGCATGAGAGAGAGAAATGGCTGTGATTTCTTATGAGAAACAGAGTTTTTAAGGCATGGGAAAAGGGATTCTAAGAGGATTCGTTGAGGAGAAAGAGGGGGAGAGAGAGATAAAGGCAATGGGTGTTTTTCCTACAGCTTGACAGAGGCTTTGTCAAGTGTTAGAACAGCTTGCCAAGAGGGAAAACTAAGGAGGAGGAAGATGAACTGAGCACGAAATTGCAGAGTTTCAGAGATGAGAGATGAAGCTTGCTCTCTAGATGTGGGTTGTGATGATGGGTAGGAAATGCCTCTTTTTATAGGCGCTGGAAGCTACTGTTTTCCAAGAAATCCTAATGGTTTCTATCTAATTTGGCCAACTTTCCCTTCCTTTCTCCCCTCATCCCTTCAATCATCTTTCTTTCTTCTTTTCTCCCCATCTTTTATGGCTAGATCTGATGGGGGAAAGAAATGGGTATGTACAGGATTTTTGGGAGCTCAAGACCCCTTTCCAGCAACTGTTTCAGTGGGAGACTCCTATTTTCAGCTATCTTTCTTTCTTCTTTTCTCCCCATCTTTTATGGCTAGATCTGATGGGGGAAAGAAATGGGTATGAACACTGGTTTGAAAGGTGGTTTGCTCCAGTATCCCTTGGTTTTCCTTGGTTTTTCTTATGGCTTGCGTTGGGTTTGTCTTTGGCCATGTACTGGAGATTCTCAGTAGTCTGCATATGTGAGTGGCTTTTGGTTTTTGTCATGGTTTTGTCTCCAGCCATGTGCTGGAGACTTTCAAATATTTTGTTGGTCACTTGGGCAATTCTTTAAGGAAATTAGCTAGTTCACTAAAGGGATGAGCCAACTTCCCAAAGTGATGAGCTATTTTTCTAAAGTAATGGGCTATTTTCTCTCATTTATGCTTACCCACATATTTGGGCTCAAGAAATGAGCTTGAGTTTCAGGGCTCCCAAGCAGCCCAAAACTTCCATTTCTCGGCTCATCAATGGGCCTCATGAAAACTCGTAACCATCCATACCACAACCCGCTCAGCAAGCCCCAGCGTGGCTTGGGCCCACTTAAGCTTGTAGCATGACGTGTTGCTTATTTGCTTGGCGTGGCATGTGTGCAAACGTATATGATGAACTCTTGGGTACCCAAATTGGGTTTCTTCCCAAGTTATGTGTCGTACTGGGCCGGAAATTTATTTGGGCCCAACCGTGGATTTTTTGGGCCTCAATACTAATATAATCATATGACCTCTAATATCTTCTGGTAAAAACCTATACCTTTCTTTTGCTAAGGTTTGAAGAAAATATGGATTTTTAGTTGTTTGTTTTAAAAATATCCTTAAATCCAACTAATTATGTAATAGTTACTGTTAAGGAAATCTTATGTAATCACTTATTTAAGTTATTTATGGGCAAAACCAATTGTTTTAATTCATGATCATGTTATCTTATGAAATATGAAACAACTAAAGTCTTAGGAATATATAAGTGGATATGAAAACTATGTAATGAGATTGCATACACCGGAAGCTTATCATGATCCCTAATTCTAAACATGTTCCTGGTCATAGGAGTATCAATTGGACATTGATATTCCGCCAAGACCAGTACACACAATATCTTCTCTATATGTAGAGAATAACGAGGTATCAAGTCATTAAGTGTAATGACACCAAGATATATGTGTAGGTGCTTGCAGGAGAAGAAGTACATTGAACGTTGTTTACACCATAATCAACCGAGCGTATCCAGCATCAAAGCAACTAGCACCAAGAGCATCAACACCATGACACGTGTCACCACCACAGTGACTTGTGCAAAGTCCCACATCGGAAATCTACACAAACCCAAAATTAAAGCATCATAAATACCAGCTTTCTTCCAATGGCATTCATACCTTGGAGAGAGAGTCGGTCAATCCAGTCTGACCACTTCACACAACTATTCATCCCTTCACTGGAAGGATATGATTTGCTCAGATTCTTGATGACCCAGGAATGAAATGTTAGAGAATGATTACAATGGCAGAGTGGAACTTCGACATCTTCCTTAAAAAGCTTAGCCATATCCTCAAGAACTTTCCTAAACCAGATAGGACCCAGAACGAGAGCATTTCCAAGCAAATGAAGGATATTTGCATCCAAATTCTTCTTAGAATATGGATGAAGCTTGCTTCTAATCTCAATAGCATGTTTGTTGACACCTTCGCCTGAGATATGAGGAGGAGGGAATGAAGAAGAAGAGCTTCTAGCACGAGTTTTTGGGGAGGCCATGGTAAATTTCAGGCAGAATTGAGGAGAGGTTTGAAAATTTTCAAGAAAGTCAAGAAATTTTGGGATTAATCGAGAATTTAAAGAACTTAGGTTTGATGATTTCATCAAACAATGAAGAAATCAGTTTTATAATATGAAGGAAGGAGATTGTGGGAGGAGAAGAGATGCCCAGAATTATGTAGCCATTAATACCCACTTTCCCAAAACATCCAATCAATGAACAGATGTGAGCTAAAGTAATGGAACAAAATGGCGCGCATCATTAAATGGGTTTATCATTAAGTTTGAAAATCATTTTTAACAAAACGATTCAGACTTAGGGCCAGTTTGGCATTGCTGTGCTGTGAAAATAATCACTGTCAGATTTGCTGTAAGAGAAATCAGCTGTGAGATAAAGCAGTTTGGCGTTTGGTAAATTTTTTGTTAAAAGTGTTGTTGGTATTGATTTTACGCATAATCAAAAAATGATTGCCGCATAATCATTAAACCCAATGCCTCTTTGAAACTGATTCATGCATAATCAGAAAATGAAAACACCTCATTAGCTGCTTTCCCTTATAGCTTTCTCTCACAGCATAGGGGAGCATTGTTTGGGCCTAAATTATGTGTGCTAGCCCCATTGACTATCAGGCTTTCTCTACAAATAGTGTATGGGCCTTATTTTCTAAAAATGAAGAATAGTCCATAGTATTCAAAAACAGGTGGGGTAAAATTAAATCAATCACCCAAAGTTATTTTGACAAATTGGGAATTAATAACCACCAATGGTAATTTGATCCAAGACTCAAAATTAATTGATTTAATATTTACCCAGTTCACAATGTTTCTAGCTTAAGGGAATTAATCACTGCCGTTGGTGACTAACTCAAAATCAAATTGGTAAGTTTGAAACTAGAAATAGAGCCGTCAAATTATTCTTCACCATAATAATTTTTTTTTTCCCATTGAAATACGAAAGTCCACTTTTAATTGTTTTTTTGGGGTATTACATCCTACCCTCCTTAAAAGAAAATTCATCCTCAAATTTAAGTACTTTACTCCTCGTATGAATTGGGTTGTCTAGTTCTCATTTCATACTCTCAATTCCGCAAGCATTCTTTTTCCTCATAATCATTATATCTATGAAATCCTCCATATGTATGTTTCATGATCTCTTTAATCTGATCACTTAACGTACAATTTAGATTTTAGATATACCATACTCTCTATTTCAAGGCACAAGAATGTACATTATAATACTTGGCAAGTTTCAATTCATTCCTAACACCTACTGATCTTCAAAAACCTTAACCTGTCAAGGACTTAGTCATGTCCAACCTAACTGGAAGAACTAATTACATTCACGCATATGTATTTTCAATATTCATCACCGGGAATCATCATACATATTTCAAAGCCTATTTAATTCATTTATACCATCAACATGTTCTTATACCTCAAATGCTGAACTTTCAACTTTGATACAAAATATCTAATAAGTGATCACCAGTGTTTACAAAATGATTTGATTACAATGCCCACATTAAGTTGTTTTCATATCTCTAAAAACCATGCACAGATCCTCCAAAGTTACCTTATAATCCCATTTCATAGTCACTTAAAAAGAAATTTGTAAGCATTCCTTTTACCACAAAGCTTGTAATCCTTTCATATCTATATATGTAAATATATAGAGCAACAAAAAATAAGTACAAAAATTACAGCATTGCCCCCTGAACTAAGGTGTTATCATTTGCCCCCTAAAAAAATGTTCCATTTCTTAACTTTAATCAACTAGAATCTTCCAAACTTAAATGTCATTAATATCAATATTTCTTTCTTAAGTCTTTACAAGAAATTTCAACTTAGCATTATTAACTCCATTTTCTTTTCCACATGCATCTTTGTTTATGGATCATCCCCAAATCTAAAATAATTTCATTCCTTTATGAAGAATCATAACAATACCACCCACACAGAACTAACACTACTACAAAAATCGCAATAGACGACGGTAATCCACCGTCGTGTATCCGGTTTTTCAACTGTCGTGAAATCGACTAACATCTTTTGATGCATAAAATCACGATGGTAAATCCCCGTCGTCTTTTATTTGTAAAGAAGATGCTTTTACTCAAAATCGTCATCTATTAGATGTAAAGACGATGGTTTTTGTGAAATAACTGTCGTCTATTAGATGTAAAGACAACAATTTTGAAAAAACTGTCATCTATTAGATGTAAAGACGACCTTTTTCTGAAAGAACTGTCGTCTATTATATCCAAAGATGTCGGGTTTGTTACAAAACCGTCGTCTATTAATTGTGAAGACGATGGTTTCTTGAAGTACTGTCATCTATTATCTCTAACACGACGGTTTTTTCAACAAAACCGTCGTCTATTAACTATAAAATTGACGTAGTAATTTTACATTTTAGTGCCCTTTTTTTTTCTTCTTGTCTATGGTATCATAAATATGTACTCAAATATGCTATTACCCACGCCACACATATATACTCAAAAAAAATTTCTTTCATAAATAGAATATCTAGAGTACAATAGAACAAAATAAAATCTAAAAAATGAAAGTACTCTATGGACGCAAGCCTAATTACAATAATACACCAAAATTCCTATACCTAATTATCCTTCAAGTCAAGTTCTCCATATGTATACATCGACCTTCATCATCACCACTTTTCCCTTGCATTTAACAGCAGGTTGAACCAACACTACTTCCCCCACGCTAGCAGTTGCTTCATTAGAACCACTTCCATAGCGTAGGAAACTGCTTAACAAGCCAAAATAATGTCATAGTGAGATATACAATCAAGATAATTATAGAAGTCACTCTATTGTCTCTAGGCCACTAATCAAGTAAACACACGCATGGCCTATTTCCCATGACAGCACAAAACAGAAGTTTGGATATTCAGGCTCAAGGAATAGGCACTCATGTGTTTTTTGCACAAAGAATTAAATTTAGGACAAGCCTGTAAAAAAAAGACAAGAAACAAGATGGGTTATGGGTAAAAGATTAAGTGCTTGGTCTTTTGTCCAACAACGTCATATTATCCAACACTAAATAAGAGAAACACAACACAACCATAGAATTGGAGAAGTGCAAACTTCACTCACCTTTTAGATTCTCACAACCAAGCAGATAGAAGTTATAAACTTTAACAAAAATTAAGTTCAACTTTTCAAAAAAGATTAAAATTGAAAGTAAGTAAATTACAGTAATCAGTAAGTAATTGGTATGCAATTTTAGAACTATGTGGTTGCAGTACTTGAAGGATATGGAATGCAAAGTAATGGTGTTGGAGACTGGATCACACTACTTCTACCAAAGTCACATTCAAGGAAGTGTAGACTTCATATTTGGTATATCAGGAAAATTGGAAACAATACTACCAAGTCTTTAAATTCAAAATTAGAACACAACAAACAAGATCATTTTTAAGTAGGACGGCTACACTGAAAACACGTCCAGTTTAAGACTCTGTGATTATAACCTCCACTTCCACACTAGTCACATTCAAGTAATTTGCATCTCCAAAAGTATTAATCAGACTCCCTCTCCAAAGCCTAATTGTTTCATGCAACACATGTACTCTATAATCATCAACACCGTTTTCCATGTTTAATACCGATTTTTACTTAGCTAAAACCACAATTTTTTAGGCTTAGCAATAATTCTCAAATAAAATTTCCAAATCATACTCAATATTTGTCAAAATTTTCTTCCATTCTCTATGCTAAGTGACACCAAAATTAGACTTCATAGGCTAACTCACCATATACAAAATTTAGCCAATTCCAGGAAACTACGGATCTCAATCATCATAGTATTCTGACTTTAATTCAACACTGCTTCCAATTTGGGAGTATCCATTGAACCTCCATCCTTCGAAATCACACATCCAAGAAACTTAATTTAAAACCTGCACGAGACTCAAAACGTATCAGCTGTTTAATTTCAACATTCTAATTCAATATCATCATTCACTTTGATGTAATTACTATTAATCGTTTCAACTTAATCATTTGTAACCGAATCTAATTACACCATTATTTTTTCAAGTCCTTATATAACTTAGTGATCCTCGTAAGTAATGTATACTGAGAACGGTGAACTTTATTCAACATCTATCCCTCGGAATCGTCCAACAATGGTACACACAATCTTCCTTGAAATCTCAAACCACCATATATTCCAACAATGCTACTGTCCATAATTTTCCATACGTCTCTATGGACAGTCTAGTTATTGCACAATGCTACTTCAATTATTAACATTATTGTCCAAAGTAATCACCACATATACTTTTTTTCCAATACTCATATGACAATCTACTAGCACGTGTTTCCAAAATATCACAACCTTTGGCTTTAACAATACTTAAACATATTCAACATAATCAATTAACATTTCAACTCCTCAACTTATTCCTCGTACATCCAGCCACTCTCCAATCTTTAAGTAGAAAATCCAAACCAAATCAAATTTGACTAATGCTAAAATTGACGAATTTAAATTCTTAAACTTGTATATATGTGTCCAATAGCCACTTAAACTCGTAAAAACAACAATGATTTACATTACTTACACTACCCTTCAAGTCAAGCCTATAGTGATCATTCCCATGCAACACCACACTAATTTTGAAAAAAAAGATTCAATCCTCACAAAATTTTAACCATCATCTAATTTTCCCAACATCTTCAAATTCATTGCTCTCATTTCCTTCAAATTTGTGAGTTCAGTACTATAAAACCTTGTATAATACAAGTCTAATTTTAAAACTAGAAAACCTCAGGCATATTCATAACCATAATACGTAAATCTATAAATACGCTAACGATCGCTTTTCCTGAAATAGAAGTACTTGCATATATCAATAACCGATCTAATTTTAAACGTACTTGTGTACTAATGATTACTGGATTTTCCTCAAAAATTTATAAAGACCCTCAAAACCTATATTGTTACAACTCTAAAATTCAGGCCTATTTCCAGTTCCTTTGCACAACTTCACAAGTTCTACCCAAAGAATCTAATACCTGGGCTCTGATAGCACCTTGTCACGACCCGATTCGAGAATAAGGAATATTTCCGAATCAGGATATGAGTCATATCATAGTCATAAGAATAAAATTCTACAACCATGATATGATGAGAAATAGAGTCATAAATCATACAAATTTACTTAACAATACAGAATCAAAGTCGTAGTAGCTCGTAGTTAAATATACACTAAGATTTTTATCAAACTGTTGACTACTAACAAATATTAATTACACAAATCAACAACAAATGCCTAGTAGCTTGGTTGAAACCCACTTTCTCAAACTTTGCTTTGAATCCTGCACAATCTATTAGGGTACGAACATTCTAATGCCCAGTAGAGTATCGTCAAACCACTCAAGGTCAACTATCACAGTTAATCAAAGTGTTATGTATCAAACAACACAAGATACATAAATTTTGCAACCAAACCAGATAAATAAATTTGCATATGCGGTGTTGTCATGAACTCACTCCCTTCTAATTCCACTAATTCATACCTTATGGCAACAAGCATGCATGTCCCATACCATGCATTTCATCATTGTGGCTCTGAATATCCTAAAATATGAACTAGTGCCCATCCGTCCTTTAACCCATTTTTCTTTTGTTTACGAATTTCTCAACTTTCACTTTCCATTAGAGAACCTGCTTCCATCACCTCAATATATTCAAAGCCTACTCCAGTCACCTAAATATATTACACATTTTAACTCAGATATATCTAAGGTCGTCTCCCACCCCTTTGATATACCTCAAAAGACACACACACCCTAAACACTATTGTATTTATGACACATATGTAATCTAGCACAACATCATTTATCTCTGTGGAATAATAATACTGCTAATAACAATAATATTCCAGGCTTAATCACATGAATAATAATATTCACCCAACGTCAAATAACATCCTTGGAGAAACATCAATAATAATATTCACATAACATCAAATAATATTCACTGAGCAACGCAACAATAATATTCATGTTTATAGTGCTATTATAAGCACCAAGATTAAAAGTGACATAGCCCAATCATCAGGAAATCAAGAAACCAGACCTCATATCCAGCTAGCTAAAGTACCCAATTTACCTTCGAAAGTTCTCAAAGTTGTCGAATCTACACTTTTGATCTAATTCCTAAACAAATTCAAATCCAAATTATTATTAAGCAGTCTTCACTCTATTTCACCTAAGACCAGTAAACCTCAACTTAACGCCTCAACCATACACATTTCAAAGATTCTGTGTGAAAATGATGAAAATACCCCTAGGACCAACCCAGGGCCCATAGCGGCCAAATCTCGCCCAAAATAATATTAAATTGTGTACTATGCCATCTTAACACCGAAACAAGGCCAATGACACCCGTTATCCAAAATTTACCATTTGGGTCCCGTAAGCCCCACAACAACCGATAATTTAAACAAAATCTGCATCGACACACAACTTCAGATTGACTCAAAACATATACCATCATACTCGGATTGAGAAATCGTCGAATGGACTAAAAATATAGTGTCAAAGGCTATCGACACATCCGCCACATGTCTTCACCCGAAGATGCGAGTGGGCTTGGCTGCAGTTACTTTTCATCATCTTTAAAATAAAAAAAATTGCAAATTCCCCCGTTTTTCTATACTTAAACCCACACTTTGTGACCAACCAAAAGTTAATGAAATTAGGGAAAGTTGCACTGGTTTTAAAGAGCTAAAACGAAGGAGAACAACAGCTCCAAAGTTGGGCTCGTGGCTGGTTTTATGCATAAAACATATTTTTGTCCAAACTTTGCACATGTGTTTGATGTATCAAAATTCAACAAAATTCAACAGACCAATTGTGTTTTGTTCCTTGCCAAGTCTAGTTTAAAACCCGACAAATGGCTTCCTCAAACACTAAAAGGATTGGGATTAAAAGTGAGCCAAAGTGACGCTCGTGGACTGCAGATTTCCAGATTTGGTTCTACTCCCAAGTTGTTCATAAGGCTTCTAAACTCTTATAAAGTTCATACTTATCGTTAGAACACATCAAAAACTCAAAATGGAACCAAAATCATAAACACCCATACTTAAAAAATTGCTATATCTACCCAACCCGAAAATGGAAGTTCAAACTCTTCCAATTCAATTTCCCTATCATTCAGGTGACTCAAAGTACTCTTTAAGGGACTAGAATCACATAAACACAAAGTTAAAAATCACAAATTCGAAATTTGACTCACCTTAGAGATTTTTTTTCCTTTCTTCCTCCTATTCTACCTTCTCTTCCTCACCCAACTTCCATCTCTTTCATCCTACAATATTATCTTAACTTAAGCAATCATTATACTTAGCCTAGACTGGTGATTCATCTCTAATAGGTGAACAACTCACCCCTAATTGAGATCAAAATCAGATTTTGAAAGAGAAGGTAATAAGGAAGGGAAGATGAATGAAGGGCGAGGGGGTTTTCCTACACGTTGCAAAACTAAGTATTTCTTCTCACTCTATCTATCTCTCTCTCTCTCTCTCTCTCTCTCTCTCTCAGCTCTAAAAGAAATCAGATTCATTTCTCTCTTTTTTTTCCTACAAGGGTATTTTGGTAATTTTTACACATAAGGGTATTTTGGTCATTTTGACCCAAAATTCAAAAATGATTTCCTACGTGTTCGTTAAGTCGACTACTATCGTACTAACTAAGAGTAATACGAAAAATTCACAAAATGTTATATAAGAGCATTTTTGTCCAACTTGAAATTAAACACACTTAATCCAATAGTCTCAGTCCAAAATCACTTGATAATACCCATAATTATTCTTCACCATAATATTATTATTATTATTATTTTATAACTGAAATATGAAAGTCCACTTTTAATTATTTTCGGGGTATTACACGTTACTTCTATTGACATCTACGTGGTTTCATTAGCAGGATAATCATGTATTCAAAGATAAAGAAGTCTTGGTTATTGATCCTTGGTTCACTACAATCCAATTTACAAAGAACGGACATGAGGCATTTAGGGGAATTAATTGACAAAGAGCCAAAAGTGATCACCATAAATGGCTGTTGATCTTTCTTACTTTTGGCATTGAAGAAGATTAGTCCAAAACAAGAGAATTATTACTTCCTTATCACTTATCCATTAGTGATCAGTGGAGTAATACTTTCCAGTTGTTATTCTTCAAATATCCAAGAGGCATCATCATACATTCTCCTATAAATAGAAGAGTACTTGAACTGGAAAACACAACAAAACAATAAAACAAACAACCAAACACCCAAACACCCAAATCAATCTCTACATCAAACACAATCAGTCAAACTGATAAACACCAAAGATCATAGGATATTCAAAGCCTTTAAGCCCAAAAGCAAGCAAGCAATCTTTTCTTTGAAGCAGTCCGGCTCATAAAAAGCACCAGCAATCAAGCTTACAAAAGCAATCCAGCTCAGAAGAAGCACAAGAAATCAAGCTCACAGAATCAGTCCAACTTAGAAGAAGCTGAGACAATTAAGAAGAAAATGAGGTTTCTTTCGTTGCAAATGCGATTCAGAACAGACGAATCAAGTAGAACTCAAAGAGATTAATTTCTCTTACAAATTTGGTTTACAAGTTGAAGCAGGAAGAACTAAAGTTTTTCAGTATATGAAAACCTCAACAAATTACTCAAAGACATCGTGTTGTCTTAATCTCATGGAGACAGTTTCCACATCAAACTGAACAGGTGCAAACTCGCACTTCTGCTCACTTTCCAAGCCTCTCAATGGCTTAATCTGATTATAGCTCTGCCAATATAGTCATTGGTATCGATTTCCAACTAATCTTCATTAGTTGAAGGTACTGACGTGCAATTCCAGTGCAAGTAGATTCACTCCAGCCATAAGAATTCTAGTCAACCCTGATCAGAAATAAATTCGGCAAGGTGATTTCTACAGGAAATGAAAGTCCAAATCTCTGAGACCTCTTAAGAATTGGCAATCTTTATTATGCTTTACAATTCAGGCAGTTCTGCTTGAACTTATTTGTTTCATTTTCAAAATACGTGTATTTTGCTTTACTTCCCAGTTTTTATTGAGATAAATTATAAAGTGCTCCCTCGTCTAAGGCAGAAAAAGAACTTACTTAGGAGATATTTCTTGCCCAAATTTACAATCATTTGTTAAAAGCAAATAGCTTGGGGCGCAAGTTATTACATCTTTCAAGTTTGTTAAGGTTTTTAACCAATAACTGTGTTACGCTCAAATATAAAAGAAAGTTGACTTATTGATCACGAATGGTCTTTAGGTCAATGAGAAACTTTACCTAACTAGTACAAGTACAACAGCAAAACGAACAAACAATATGAAGGGCGAGTTTTGTTATAATACTTTGCTTAGTCATTGGTGTTTTATGTTCTTTTTATTTTCTTGTTTCAATTTATGCCCCTTATTTCTTCGTCTACTCTTTGTTGAGTGCTATTTATTTTCTTTGTTATTAAGTTTTTTGTGGCTTTATCTTCTTAAAAAAATAGAAATTAAAAAAAATCATTTTTTGTCCAACATTAGATATTTTAATTGTCGTACTTTATATTACTTTGTAGCTTGCAGTTGTTTTGTTGTTTCATTGACACGTTAAATTTGTCAATGAGTTTGTGTTGTTAGACACAATCTGACATTAAGTTTGAGTTTTAAGTCTATGCCATACCCATACCATAGGCCTAGAGTCGATGGCAATGGCAATCACAAAATCATGTTTCCATCTTCTGTATTGTGATATACAATTTTGTTGTTGAAGGTGTATCATCACATACATCCTAATAATTAATCAGATACATTGAGTGCAAGAAAAACTTTTAGTAAATTTTACACTTCAGAAATTACACCAAGTTTACTGCCTAAGAGATATTGCCGACACGGTTAGCAGAAGGTTCCAGCTGAACCTCTGATTCAACCTGAATCTGGGAAGGTTCTGGCGCAGAGCTTTCTAGCTGGGAAGATTCAACCACACTTGGCACTGAGGCTTGGATTATCTCTTGTGGCTTGAACTTGTTGATATAGTAACTAAGTGATGGCCCAGAGTATTCTACCTTCTGCACCGCAGGTGGGTTCTTACCTACTTGGAGGAGTATTGATGAAGCTGCAGCAACGGAGATGAGTGCAAGCCCAGCAGCGATTGCTGCTGTGTTCTCCGCTCCATTGGATGAAGACCCTGCACTTCCTGAACTTATTACACTTTCTGCTACATAAACTGCAGGCTGGAGAATGTAGAGAAGTAACTAGAGTTAACGCACCATAATGGAACATAGACTCAAGCCTACATTAAAGAAGAGAGGAGAGAAACAAAAGATCCAAGCCTTGTAACAGATGGCTACAATATGCATTAATAGTTCTTACTGGCCATGTGCCCAAACTGAACTAACACACGTCTAACATTTCTATGGCTCACTTTATTTTCCATATGGAATTTAAGGGATTGATCATACCCTATTGCAATTGTACAGGGCTTTCAAACTCAAGTTCAAAAGCAATCCTAGATACTAGTTATAAACAAACATGCAACAAACAGCCCCCTTAAGTTTCTAAGAAAGAGCAGTGCATCCGTTTAGAGAGAGAGAGAGAGAGGGAACATAACTCTCTCTCTCCCTCTCTCTCTCTCTCTCTCTCTCTCTCACACACACACACACACACACACAAAGGCACAAAAGAAGGCTTAAAACGGTGTGAGTTACATTGTGTCTTGGCGTACGAAGTATGCCAATTAAGTGCTCTGCTCAACATTTTCAGCTTAATTCTAACTAAAACCACCATGTCCTGAGGCAAGACTTATTTACTAGTTCAAAAAACATGGCAAAGAGAATGATGTTTACTATTTTCGTGATAAAAGCTTTCTACTTCTGCCATTGAAAAGAAGCAGCGTAATAAGCTACTAATACATCAGTTTTGACTTTTGAATACCGGTGAATTCACGTTAACTCAATGCGTATCTCCTCATGTAGAAATAAAATTTACTCTCAAAATTTTCCAACATACAGAATCCAGAAGTTTGGTCATCTGAACTGAGAGTATATCTATTATTAAAATATCTTGTGAAAAAAGATGTCAACTTTGGTTTTACATTTTTCTGTTGACATTGATAACTTTGCTCAGGCAATCCTTGTTACTGACTAGTAAATCTAATAGTTCATCTCTTAAACTCAAACTCTGAATAGAATATTTTACAGTTTTCTTCATAATTATCATTCTGTCCGTCCAACTACAACACATGTTACTTTGACATTTGAAAATTAAGAAATAATGCACTCATTCATCAAAGGAAAGAAAAAAAGAAGAAGGGAAAAACAACATTGAATGCAAAACTCTTGCACATTTTGAAGACAGTATAGTACTAACCTCAACAGAATATATGTTCGTCTGGCCAGCGGTGTCCTTCTCAACATATCCAGTCCAACCACGTTTACGAGGTGGAAATGTCCCAGAAACTTTGGCCAAAAGAATGAAAAAAAAAAACAATAGAATTGAGACTCAATCAAATTTCTATCCCATTCTGGCTTATGATCTTCCGAAGTAAGAAATTGGTTTTTTCTGGAAATCTGTTTATGTGTATAAAATATTCCGGGTTTTGTTTTTGGCATGAGAAAGATCACAGTGGTGTACTGAAGAAGGATGCGGACATCAAAGCTTGGAACATTGGGGCTCAACTGTTTTGAAATAAGATGTTGCACATCCTACTCCCACAACCATTTTATATTTGCTTGTTTAGTGTCTTCAGACCTCAAACATAGAAGTAAAATAGTTCCTAAAAAATGACCAAGTTGAAATACACAATCCTAAATTAGTACCCCTGTTTACTCCGAAATTAAACCCTGTAATCTGGTATTCCCAATTAGCCCCATTACTCCCAAAACCTATAACATTTCTGGGTTAAATGGAAAGCTTTTGCTACCCATTAGCCCCAATATTATTTTTTGTGAAGTTTAAGTCACCAAAAATAAACATAACCATCATCAAGATGAAAACCCATTAACAATATTATACCTACACCTAAAATAGAGAGAGAGAGAGAGAGAGAGAGAGAGAGAGAGAGAGAGAGAGAGAGAGAGAGGAGATCTCTCTGGCG
>NC_024126.1:16821397-16837505 GCF_000346735.1 Prunus mume | reverse complement strand
ATATCATATGTCACATCAATTAAATGAATGAAGTGTATTTTAATAAATAAAATTAGAAAAACAGAAACTAATATTTTACATGATGTGGTATGTACACATCAGTTGCCACATTATGTGGTATAAAATTGTAGTATAAAAAATGTGGTAAGACTAGTATTATTCTTGTTGCAATCCTCAAATAAGACATTAGAAATAAAATCGGGAGGTTCCTCAAACCAATAAGAGCTGTAATTTATTTGTAAGAAATGAAACTTTAAAATTCCATAATTTCTAAATATATAAAAAAGAAAAAGAAATGTAACTTTGAAATCTTCTTCTTTTGAAAATTACAACATTAAATTATTGTCGCTCTCTGTGTAGTTGATGAGTGATGTCATCGTGCTTGATCACATAAAAAAAAAGTATACAACTTTGAGTATGGAGATGAGGTATCGCACTCCTTTTATTTTATTTTATTTTTATTTTTTACAAATGATACTCTTAACTACGGGGAGGGGGGTCGAGTTCGGGTACAAGGGGATTGGCACACTACTTTGGCCAATTAGCCTATAGGGAGATTGGCACACTACCTTGTCCAAGTGGTCTAACTCACATATATTGTGATATATATACATAAATATATATTATTAATACTAGCCTCTCTGTACGCGCTTCCGCTCTTGCGAGAGGCTTTTAAAAAATAATTTATTTATTTATTTATTTTAGAATTAAAAAAGATAATGAGTAGTTATGTTCCATAAAAATATGATCTATTATCTGATTTTTCTTTTAATTTTAAATTTTTTAATATGAAAAAGTGTGAATTTACTATATTTTCCTCATTTAATTAATAAATTCAATTCTTAATGTTTGCATTTTGAATCATTTCAATTCTTAATGTTTGTATTTTCTGGCATTTTGAATATTTCACAATTCTCTGTCTTTTGCTTTATATCTTGTCTAAATGGGTGCCAGGCGGGTCCCTTTTTTTGTAATAAACAGTATGGCCGCGCCACTATACTTGTATTTTTCAATAATAAAAACCTGTTACATTACAAACACTTGACAACACTGACAAAACTGAAATTAAACTTTAAATTTTGAAAGCTGAAATTAAACTGTAACATTAATAATTAGAAAACTGAAATTAAACTGTAAATACGGAAATTATCAAAAGAGAAAAGAACATTTAGAAAAGAACTAACTGATATATTCAATAATGAAAAAAAAAGAAAGAAGGGGATTCTCCTATTTATATTCAATAACTGTTAAAATAAATCTCAACACAAAACGATGAGGTACGGAACTTTTTATCCAAGTTTAGAAAAAGGACTTGAGCTTTCTCGAGGAAACCAGTTGGAGGGAGGTTTGAGCGCCCTTTTACTCAGAGATGCTGAAGATGATGATACGGACTACAACTGCTGCTACTTCTTCTTCTTCTTATTGCTGGAGCAGCAGAGGTATGAATTGTCTTCACTCTAACTCCACTTTTCTCGTTTTCGTCAACAATTACTTTGCTTTCTTTCACTCTCAACCTTCGAAACCGATCAAATCTACAAGAACCCAACTAGAGCAGCCAAAAAGAGACTTACCCAAAATCACAAATGTTGAGGATGCCTTCAATGTGTTCGATAGAATGCTTCAAATGCGCCCTCTGCCTTCTGTTGTCCGTTTCAATAAAATCTTGGGTCAAGTTGCAAAATTGAAACATTACTCGGCCGTCATCTCATTGTATAACCAAATGGGTGTGTCGAGAGTTGGACATTCTCTTAATGCAACTAGCTTGGCATGCATGGGATTTGATACTCCACGTAGCACAACCAACTTGCATGCAAGAAAAGCACCTGTATAATTTCGGACCACCAAACCAACCCCACCAAAGCTGGATTCAACATGAAACATTCCACTCACATTTATTTTAATAGCTCCAGTCGGTGGCCGTAGCCATTTGGCTTTGGCACGTGAAATATGGTTCTTGGGAGGGGGGTGTAACTCCTGAAACTCCTGCAGACAGTACATTGCACCACTCACAACTTCTGTGGAACTCCGATGTCGTCCTGTCTAGCTCATTTGATTCCTCTCAAACCGCAGCATCCACATGCACACCATGACTTTCTCTAATTCATGAGTGGGGTGATCCGCAGCAAATCCATGGAACCACATCTTGAACTCCTCTGTGGAATCAGTATTAAAGTGAGCCCAGGCCGGAAATAGAGACCAAGAATCAATAGCCATGGGGCATTGGAGAAGCACATGGACCACCGTTTCATCAGCTCCACAAAACACGCATCCTCCCAATTCAGAGATGCCACGGTGACCCAAATTATCCTTGGTAGGTAAAATATTCAAGAGAGCGCGCCAAATGAAAATACGGACCTTTGGAGGCACCCGGACTTTCCAGATCTTCTTCCAGACATTGTCAAAAGCTACAATTGGTCCCCCATTCGTGGTAGTGTCGTCCTCGTCTTGCTGGAGCAGAACCCGACGAGCAACTTCATGCCCGCTCCGCACTGTGTACTGACCACCTCTCTCAAAATGCCAAATCAAAGCGTCTGGTGGGTCTCTAAAGCTTAACGGAATGTTTCGAATGCACCTCACTTCCTCGGCCGAGAACCAAGCTTGCAAAAGGTCCTCCCTCCACTGCATATTGATGGGATCAATGAGAAAACTCACTTTTGCCTCCTCAAACCCCTGTGCTTGTGGGGAGGAAATTTGGAAAGATTCAGAGCTAGGAAGCCATCGGTCTCCCCATATACGCACACTATTGCCATTCCCGATTCGCCAACGAGTTCCCTGTTCAATGATCACACGTGCTTTGCATAAGCTTTGCCAAATGTAGGAGGATGAATGTCCAAGTTGTGCCTCTAATATAGAGCAGTTCTTGAAGTAACGGGCTTTCATAACGCGAGCCACTAGAGAGGTTGGGGTCTGAATCAAGCGCCATAATTGTTTGGCCAAGAGCGCCATATTAAAGGCATATAAGTTACGAAAACCAAGCCCACCCTCCTGTTTGGGCAAGCATAACTTATTCCAGCGGAGCCAATGTATTTTACGGTGCCCATCTTGCTCACCCCACCAGTAACGTGCCATCACTTGTTGAATTTCATCGCAAAGACCTTTCGGGATGAGGAAGCAATTCATCATATAAATAGGCACAGCTTGTGCCACCACTTTAAGGAGAATTTCTTTCCCAGCAAAGCTTAACAGTTTGGCCTTCCAACCTTGTACTTTCTTCCAAATGCGTTCCTTGAGAGAATTAAAACAATGCCTTCTGGATCTACCCACATGAGTGGGCAACCCCAAGTAAACATCATGCTGGTCAAGGGGAAGTGAAAGTTAATTAATTCTCTATGTGATAATTTTATAATTAGGGATAATTGTCCACTATTACATTTTGAAAAATAAAAGGGAAATTTTATTGCGTCCTCCCAATCTATTAGTGAAGGAAAACAAGAAACTCCCGTATTCAACTAGAGGCTACCAAATATACTTACGACGAGTACCTAAATCATATATGCTTAGGGCATGTCCAACAGTAGGTTAAACTCATAAATTTAGCTCCTTCATACTCAAAAGCCATCTTTAGTAAATGGGCTAAACCTGTCATGTCACTGAGTCAAACCTAGTCAATAGGCCAAAAAGGCTAACTGTTGGGTAAAACTTGGCCAATTCATGGGTGGGCTATTTCAGGGATGCTGCGTTTGAATTAAGTAATGATATTTTATGGTATTTTGAATGTTTCATCATTCTCTTCCTTTTGCTTTATATATAGATACAAATCACATTTGATGTTGACAAAATCCTTGAGTTTTTTTCTTCGATATTTCTCTTGCTAGCTACTGTTAATATTAGATAAAATAATATTTCTCTAACATTTCTTCTCATCCAACATTATTTCTCATTTCATTCATTGCACAAAGAGTTATACTTCTACTCTTAATTACTTGAAGTACAAACCCCTTGCACGTAATGATTTATTTCTTCATTGTTCATTTACAATGTAAGTAGATTTTATGTAATTGAAGAGATTTGAAAGTTTTTTTTTTTGAAAAGGTTGATTTCATTCCATTAGAAGGGAGGAATAATAGGCATGTAGAGTGTGGCCTCGTTAAAACCTTCCCGGAGAAAACCACAAGGGAAAAATCCCGGGGTAGGAAAGAGTACCACATATGCCAATAACGTACAGAACAAGGAAAATTACATAACATCAGAAAACAAAACATCCTGTAAGAAAACTGGGGGATCAGTAACCCATTCTGCTGCTTCCTGGGAATGCAGAGCATAGTGAGCCAGGCGAGTTGCAACCCCATTAGCCTTCCTCTCTGTAAACCTCAAATAGACACACTCTTGTATGGCCAAAAGTGTTTTACAATCCTCAATTAGGCAACCAAGGTGGGACAAATCAGCTTGGCCCTGTTGTACGGAGTGTAGAGCGCCTTGAGAATCCCCTTCTATATAACAATCCACGTTAGATGAAAATTTACTTGTGCAAGCGGCCTATAATTCAAATGGTTAAGAGCATTTATTCGTGCAGATAAGGTTCTAGGTTCGATTTTCCCCTTCTTCACTATCGCTTATTAAAAGATGAAAATAACTTGTACTGTATATCAATGATCCAACCCATAATTAAACCAAATATATTTATGTGGAAAAGATGCAAGATACTTCTACACATATATTGTCTAAATTCCATACCAACCACACACACTAAAATTATTTGTCTTTAATGAAAGTAAAACGCACCACACATATATAATAAAGCAACCTTATTACAAAACACATCCCCGATGGATATATATAGTCATAATTATATATCAAACTCCAGCATATAATTCAAGTGCATCTTCACCAATATTGGACGTGAAGTATGTGAAGTATTCAGCAAAGTTGAATGGCTTGTATAGCAAAGGGTGCTCTTTGTCTATAAATTCCTGAGGTACTTCAATTACCACCTCCTCTTTAGGCAAAGCAAATAGGGCATACGAGTACCTCTCTTTGTCCCCACTCATCATAACCCTATGTGTCACTGCATGAAGCCTCCCATTGCTCCAGGCTTTAAGTGCATCCCCAACAAACACCATAACAGCTTCTTTCGGGACCATCACCTCCACCCATTTGCCTTGTTTGGTCAGAATCTCTAGGCCTTGCACATCGTTTTGGCACAGAATGGTTAGGGTGTTTTTGTCAGTGTGAGGCACAAGACCAAGGGCATTGTTAATGTTGCTTGGAGGAGGAGCTTTGTACTTCATGAAACGAAAAGCACTGGTGGTGTTTTGGGCCTGGGATTCATAGTGGTCTCCCAAGCCAAAGCTCTCCAAAATCATCCTAAGGATGATGAGATTCAATTCCATCATCTTTGAAGTCATGGATTTCATAGCCTCACTACCATGACAAAACAAAACAAAACAAAACATATACAGTCATGTACCAGAAAAATGTAATAGCACAAGTTAACCATTATCACTAGCATATATAACAATTCAATAATCTTGGATTTTCAATTCCACGTAAGTCGCGGGGTTGTCAAGAGGAAAAAACTAGGATAGGGACTTTCCTGCCACGTTGCAGGTTGATTTGTTTCGTTCAAACATATCATATGTTATAAATTTTTAATTATAATTCAAATTTTATAACACATGTTATGTTTTAACTAAAAGGTACCTATCACGTGAGAGATATTCCCCATTCAAAATTTTATCCTCATGAAGCTCATGAATATATGCACCTACCCGTTATCATTATATATGTACTCTTGTGATGGGATATATGGAGTTGAAGTTATTGTTGACTATTGTACATAATCCAAGAAAGTGCAATTGAGTTTTAAATGAGGCAGTTACATCTGCATAAGAAACTGATTATCTTGCCCTGTGATGGAGTTCTACAAGGACATGTGCGCAGGCATGATATAGCCAGAACTATATAACAATCATATAAAGCTGGCACTCCTTTAATTCAATCTGTTTCAAGGGATAAGCCTTATTAAATGAGGCATTGGCAGGTAGCGAGGGTGTTGGGTAGCAGCCATTGTCATGTCAAAAATATGGAGTTTTTATGTCATCAAAATGCCGTTGCTTGGTTTGAAAGTGTCCAATTTAAGGAAAGATTCTCAATCATCTAGTGACCTAAACCAAAATTCTTTCCTAATCTGATCTAAACAGATAGTGATTAATCTTCTGTTTAGCTGCAAAACTATGTATTTATAATTAACTCCCCACCCTCTTCGAATCCAACTTTCGAAATCAATAAGTTGAAAGGTAATATATGACATGAGAAAAATGTTTGAGGGGTGATAGCAAAAGAGCAATTTTATTCTTAGCAACTCTTGGTTTGTCTTAGACTCCTACAGTGGGATATCTCAGACTGAGAACAACAGTTCTTGCTTTTTTTTATGAAAAATAAAAATAAAAACCAAAATTAAATTTGACCTTGTGGTTTTTTTTTTTTTTTTTTTTTTTTTTAAACCAAAGGAAAGTTCTGCCTAAAAACAGTTTAAATTCCATCAGTTCTGCCTAAAAACAGTTTAAATTCCATCAGTTCTGCCTAAAAACAGTTTAAATTCCATCAGTTCTGCCTAAAAACAGTTTAAATTCCATCAGTTCTGCCTAAAAACAGTTTAAATTCCATCAGTTCTGCCTAAAAACAGTTTAAATTCCATCAGTTCTGCCTAAAAACAGTTTAAATTCCATCAGTTCTGCCTAAAAACAGTTTAAATTCCATCAGTTCTGCCTAAAAACAGTTTAAATTCCATCAGTTCTGCCTAAAAACAGTTTAAATTCCATCAGTTCTGCCTAAAAACAGTTTAAATTCCATCAGTTCTGCCTAAAAACAGTTTAAATTCCATCAGTTCTGCCTAAAAACAGTTTAAATTCCATCAGTTCTGCCTAAAAACAGTTTAAATTCCATCAGTTCTGCCTAAAAACAGTTTAAATTCCATCAGTTCTGCCTAAAAACAGTTTAAATTCCATCAGTTCTGCCTAAAAACAGTTTAAATTCCATCAGTTCTGCCTAAAAACAGTTTAAATTCCATCAGTTCTGCCTAAAAACAGTTTAAATTCCATCAGTTCTGCCTAAAAACAGTTTAAATTCCATCAGTTCTGCCTAAAAACAGTTTAAATTCCATCAGTTCTGCCTAAAAACAGTTTAAATTCCATCAGTTCTGCCTAAAAACAGTTTAAATTCCATCAGTTCTGCCTAAAAACAGTTTAAATTCCATCAGTTCTGCCTAAAAACAGTTTAAATTCCATCAGTTCTGCCTAAAAACAGTTTAAATTCCATCAGTTCTGCCTAAAAACAGTTTAAATTCCATCAGTTCTGCCTAAAAACAGTTTAAATTCCATCAGTTCTGCCTAAAAACAGTTTAAATTCCATCAGTTCTGCCTAAAAACAGTTTAAATTCCATCAGTTCTGCCTAAAAACAGTTTAAATTCCATCAGTTCTGCCTAAAAACAGTTTAAATTCCATCAGTTCTGCCTAAAAACAGTTTAAATTCCATCAGTTCTGCCTAAAAACAGTTTAAATTCCATCAGTTCTGCCTAAAAACAGTTTAAATTCCATCAGTTCTGCCTAAAAACAGTTTAAATTCCATCAGTTCTGCCTAAAAACAGTTTAAATTCCATCAGTTCTGCCTAAAAACAGTTTAAATTCCATCAGTTCTGCCTAAAAACAGTTTAAATTCCATCAGTTCTGCCTAAAAACAGTTTAAATTCCATCAGTTCTGCCTAAAAACAGTTTAAATTCCATCAGTTCTGCCTAAAAACAGTTTAAATTCCATCAGTTCTGCCTAAAAACAGTTTAAATTCCATCAGTTCTGCCTAAAAACAGTTTAAATTCCATCAGTTCTGCCTAAAAACAGTTTAAATTCCATCAGTTCTGCCTAAAAACAGTTTAAATTCCATCAGTTCTGCCTAAAAACAGTTTAAATTCCATCAGTTCTGCCTAAAAACAGTTTAAATTCCATCAGTTCTGCCTAAAAACAGTTTAAATTCCATCAGTTCTGCCTAAAAACAGTTTAAATTCCATCAGTTCTGCCTAAAAACAGTTTAAATTCCATCAGTTCTGCCTAAAAACAGTTTAAATTCCATCAGTTCTGCCTAAAAACAGTTTAAATTCCATCAGTTCTGCCTAAAAACAGTTTAAATTCCATCAGTTCTGCCTAAAAACAGTTTAAATTCCATCAGTTCTGCCTAAAAACAGTTTAAATTCCATCAGTTCTGCCTAAAAACAGTTTAAATTCCATCAGTTCTGCCTAAAAACAGTTTAAATTCCATCAGTTCTGCCTAAAAACAGTTTAAATTCCATCAGTTCTGCCTAAAAACAGTTTAAATTCCATCAGTTCTGCCTAAAAACAGTTTAAATTCCATCAGTTCTGCCTAAAAACAGTTTAAATTCCATCAGTTCTGCCTAAAAACAGTTTAAATTCCATCAGTTCTGCCTAAAAACAGTTTAAATTCCATCAGTTCTGCCTAAAAACAGTTTAAATTCCATCAGTTCTGCCTAAAAACAGTTTAAATTCCATCAGTTCTGCCTAAAAACAGTTTAAATTCCATCAGTTCTGCCTAAAAACAGTTTAAATTCCATCAGTTCTGCCTAAAAACAGTTTAAATTCCATCAGTTCTGCCTAAAAACAGTTTAAATTCCATCAGTTCTGCCTAAAAACAGTTTAAATTCCATCAGTTCTGCCTAAAAACAGTTTAAATTCCATCAGTTCTGCCTAAAAACAGTTTAAATTCCATCAGTTCTGCCTAAAAACAGTTTAAATTCCATCAGTTCTGCCTAAAAACAGTTTAAATTCCATCAGTTCTGCCTAAAAACAGTTTAAATTCCATCAGTTCTGCCTAAAAACAGTTTAAATTCCATCAGTTCTGCCTAAAAACAGTTTAAATTCCATCAGTTCTGCCTAAAAACAGTTTAAATTCCATCAGTTCTGCCTAAAAACAGTTTAAATTCCATCAGTTCTGCCTAAAAACAGTTTAAATTCCATCAGTTCTGCCTAAAAACAGTTTAAATTCCATCAGTTCTGCCTAAAAACAGTTTAAATTCCATCAGTTCTGCCTAAAAACAGTTTAAATTCCATCAGTTCTGCCTAAAAACAGTTTAAATTCCATCAGTTCTGCCTAAAAACAGTTTAAATTCCATCAGTTCTGCCTAAAAACAGTTTAAATTCCATCAGTTCTGCCTAAAAACAGTTTAAATTCCATCAGTTCTGCCTAAAAACAGTTTAAATTCCATCAGTTCTGCCTAAAAACAGTTTAAATTCCATCAGTTCTGCCTAAAAACAGTTTAAATTCCATCAGTTCTGCCTAAAAACAGTTTAAATTCCATCAGTTCTGCCTAAAAACAGTTTAAATTCCATCAGTTCTGCCTAAAAACAGTTTAAATCCCATCAGTTCTGCCTGAAACAGTTTAAATTCCATCAACCATTCTGGCCAGAACAACCTCTTTATACTGAGATAAATTGTTAAAGTCCTCACCAGTCTGAGGCGAGAAAAGAACTTACTTGGGAGATATTCCTCACCCAAATTCACAATCGTTTGTTTGCAGAAATCAGTAACTTGGGGCGCAAGTTATCTATTCCAAACTAAGTCTGCTAGAATTTTTATTGCTAGCAGTGGCACGCTCGCACACCAAAGAAAGCTGACTTGTCGACCAGTTTATGGTTCTCAAGGCAGTGGGGAACTTTGCCCTTCCATCACAGGAGTAAACGCAAAACGGGCAAACAATAGCATGATTTGGCATTGCCATAGCCACTGCTTTGATTAACACCTCCTTCCCGGCAGTGAATAAAAATTGCTCAGCCCATCCATGAAGCGGAGCACTAATGTTCCAGCGTACTGAGTCAAAAATCTGTTTTTTTGAGGCACCAAAATCTGCTTCAAGGCCTAGATATTTACCAAATCCGTCCTTCCCTTGGATATGCAACAACTTAGACATATTCCTATGTGTTAGAGACCCTTCATATTCTTGACAGTTACAGCAAGTTAAGGAGATTTTTGTTCAAATTGTTAATACCCATAATTGCCTTGTTGTCTGTTACAATTCGGCTATAACTCCCAGACCATTGCAGCTTGTATAAAATCCATGTAATAGTGTGCATTTAGATATGAAAATAATCTGTTTCTACATGGTATTTTCTACACTACGCAATCTTCTGGGACATCTATGATAAAAAAACAGGGAACTTTTTTCAAAATTAATGCTTTGGCCTGAGGCAGCCGCATAATCCTCCAATACTGTACAGACATCTCGCCTTCCGCTCCGTCGCTCGACAAAACAATACAGAATCATCAACAAAAAATAAGTGAGAGATTGAAACCCCACTATCCCGAAATTGGAAGCCATGCACCAGACCCCTTTCCTCCTGCCACCGTATCAAAGTCGTGAGCCCCTCAGCACAAATAAGAAACAAGAATGGTGGCAATGGATCCCCTTGCCTCAGTCCCCGACATGGCATAATTTGCCCTGACGGCTCACCATTGAGCAAGACACTATAAGACACAGTAGTCACACACTCCATAATCCACCCCCGAAACCGACTATCAAACCCTAGCTTCTCCATCATGGCCTCGAGAAAAACCCACTCCACTCTATCATACGTCTTAGCCATATCCAGTTTCATAGCCATGAATTATATATCCGAACCCTGAGCTATTTTAAGGAAGTGCAGGATTTCATGAACCACCAAGATGTTATCAGTAATTTGTCTATCTGCAACAAAGGCTGACTGATTCAGACTGACAACATGCGGAATGACTTTCTTTAAGCGGTTGGTTTACACCTTGGATATAATCTTATACACCACATTACACAACGAAATAGGTCGCCACTGTGTTATTCTCCTAGGATTCATCACTTTTGGGATCAAAGCAATGTGAGGTGATTCAACTTCCTGTGCATCCGTCCAGAATGGAAAAAACTCTGCACCAACCCTAGAATGTCACCACCAATGGTAGACCAGAATTTTTGGTAGAAACTGCGAGTAAATCCGTTCGGCCCAGGTGATTTAATAGGGTCTAGTTGCTTGACGGCACCCAATACCTCATCCTCCAGAACCGGCTTGCTCAGAGACATATTGTCCTGAGAAGTAACAGTTGCCCTAACACACTCCAGAACGGCATCAACACCCATCGGGTTATCAAAAGAGAAGATATCCTGAAAATATGATTCCGCAATCCTTCTAATATCAGTTGCCTCCGCATGCCAAAACCCACTTGGATCCTCAAGCCCCAGTAATCGAATAACTCGTCTCCAGACAAGAACCTTTGAGTGGAAAAATTTGGTGTTCTTATCCCTTTCGCACAACCACTGTACCCAAGACTTTAGCTTCCAATACTCCTCATTTTGTAACTCCTTTTTAAGATCCACTTCAAGCCTCCTCACCTTATTGCCGTCATATTCACGGACCTGGAGCTCAGTTTGCAGCATCGTTCTCAATCGATCAATGCAAATTTTGGAATTTCGCCACTCCTGCCATTTCCAGTGCACAAGGCCCTTCCGTACCCATTTTAGCTTCTCAAACACCTGCAAACCCCTAGACCCACGAAACCCCCACCGCCATCGCTCCTTAACCAAATCATGACACTTTTCCAGCGCACTCCATCGTGGATAAAAAATAAAACGAGATGCTCTACGTGGAGAGGTATGCAAAGTATAGAGCAACAACATAACATGATTTGAACCCTTAGCCACCCGATGAACCACGCGCGTTTCAGGGTAAACCCGAAGCTAGTGATCATTAGCCAGACCTCTGTCAAGTCTTCCCTGGATACCCTCATCATCCCGTCTATTCCTCCATGTGAACGGACACCCCTCATATCCCAAGCCCAGCAGATTACTAGCTGTAACAAAACCACGGAAATCATCCATGCTCTGTACAGTACGCGGGAGCCCGCCATCCTTCTCCGCCGCCTCAAGAATGTCATTGAAGTCTCCTATGACCAAGCACCCTTCTCGATAGGCGTTAATACGTTCCTGCAAGACACCCCATTGATTCCGCCTGACCCCAGCATCGGTACTCGCATATACCGCAAAAAAAAGCCAGGAATAATCAGCAGAGCATCATGAACTTCAACCTCTATAAGGAACCCGACATATTTAACCAAAACAACTTGCTGGGCATCCTTCCAGAACATACATAAGCCACCACTCAACCTCCTAGGTTCCACCACGTGTATAAAATTCATTCCCAATTGTTTCTTCAACCACCCATAGCGATAAGCTTTATTTTTAGTTTACAGCAGCACCACTATGTCGGGAGCCTGGAGCCTACCTTGCTCCTTAAGACTCAAACTGTCAGGGGACCCCGGACACCCTAACAGTTCCAGACGAGGAGTATCATGGCGACCGTGGAGACCCATTAAGGCTGGTCTCCACTGCCTGAGCCAAGTCTTCCACAAAGGGCAAACACTGTCGTACTTCACCAGACGTATCTGACAAACAAATACTAGAGTCCCCATACCGTTGCCGCTTACCAAGTCTGCACTATTCAGCTTCCTCTTGCCCTTTGCTCAGCGTACCTTTTCTCTTTGCTCTACCTTTCCTACTCCGTTGTGCACCATCAATCAAAGGACCCAAGTTGAAGGGATCAGAATTCTGGGTTAGACTCCATGGACGTTCCAAGCCAATATTTCCCACTACTTGCTCCCCCACACTATCTCCTCCGCCTACAACTAGCACTTGCTCCTCTACAGTAACATTTAGATCCAAACCCTCACCCACCGCTTATGTATCCTGCATGTGACCTGGCCCATATGCAGGATTATCCCCATGCCATGTGCTAGAAGAAACCGTAATGGAGGCTGAGTTATGAGAGAAGGTCCTTTCTCGGGAATCCCCACGTCCAAAGATTAACCCAACTTCCCATGCCGTCTCTCAAAGTTGCCGATTCCTTTCCACCCCCTCGCGTTGACGGCGTATCAAGTCAGCAATAGCCGAAAGCCGAGAGCCAGACTTGTTTGGTGATGCAGTAGTGTCTTCCAACTCTGCCCCTTGAACTCTTTCACCCCTCCACGTACCATGTTGGTCCGCATGATTACCATCTCGACGACCCCAACAATTTCCACCATGCTGCCGATGCCCCTGAGAGCCAGGAGTCAAATCATCGTTGCCACTACCACGTCCCAGACTCACGCTGTTCTTAAAACGGCGAGTAGAGCCCTTGAGTCTCCGACCCCAGAGATCTTCCACCGCTTCTAGACCGGTATAGGCCAACAAAGCTTCCGTCTGTGTGTTATTGTTGCCCAACTCCTCTTGGCGCAGTTCCAAGCATATGCGGCTAGGATGACCAATACAACCACAGACAAGACAATATTCTGGAAAGATTTCATACCAAAAGTCTATCCACCGAGAGCCCTCCCCTGGGAATGCCATAAAGGTTCTTCTCATCAATGGCTGCCCCACATCAAACCTGATATGAACTCTCAAAAATTTGCCTATGCAGTCGACCCCATCACCCTGGGCCACCTCCAAAACCCGGCCTATAAGGGCCCCCACTTTCTTAGCCACCGTTATGGTCATGTTGAGAAGAGTAATTCCATGTAACTGGACCCAAAAAAACCCCCCATATCCACAAGCACCATCCTCACGTCGGCACCGACCGAAACTTCTGCCAGCAAAACCAGGCCATCCCGAAAAGTCCACGGTTCCATATCTAAAACCCTTAGCTTATCAATCTGACTGGCAAATTGCACCAAGAAACGACACTCCCCGATTTCCTTTATAGAGACCCCATCATTCCCGCTCCATAACCTTGTGAAAACACTTTCAAATGCCTCCCAATTCACAGACTTATGAGTCACAACCCTAGCCACCAACGTAAACTGAGTACCTTTTTATAAACCACCAATATCCTCTTCCTCAAAAACGAGACCCCTGCGCTCTCTCTCTGACAAACACAAGTGCGCCCCAAACCGTTTTTCAAGTTCCTCCATGTCCACAGCCCTCCCAGCAAGCAAACGTGCGTCACAGGCAATCTCCCCGTACCTGCCAATCCGACGTAAGAGTTTCCCTGTAGGATGGAGCACAGACCTAGCCGAGATGTGGTGATAGAAATCAAGGGTACAAAAGCCTCACAGTATAGCCGCCGCCACAATTCAAGTAGCCCTAGGAAACCCTAACCCTTACTCTCCTTGCGAGAGACTTATTCTGAATCCACGTTGTTAAAACGCTCCTAAAACAAAGTACACCTCTAGAAAATTTTGCTCTTCTTACACCCCCAAATCACATAAAACACATCATCCCTTTTTTTTTTTTTCCACATCTTGCACATAAAGGAGATTGCAACACTTTCCTCTGAAAAAGATTACAGGCTGTAGGTAGCACATTAGAGCAAGCTCTCCAGATTAAAATTTTTATTTTGTTTGGCACATCTAACTTCTAAACCTTTTTCCGGATAGCACATGTTAGGACCCAACCCTATTTGGGCCTAATACTCTTCACAACCCACTTACTATCACCTTAGTATTGCCTTAGTATCACCTAGCTAAATCCACACAGAATAACAACTTTGGCCTTTTCGCATTTGTAGGAGTTTAGTTAGAACCTTTAATAAATCATAGTCAGCTAGCCACGATTAGGAATTGTATAAACCTTCTTTCTCTTTTGCTTGAGAGGTATGAATGAATTGAATTGAATTTCCTTTTCTCCTTTTCTCGATTTTGTTGTTGTTGAAATTTTCCCTTTTCAGATCTAAGGTTCTACCAGCACATTGTGATCTCAAATCAGAGCCCCCGGCTCCTTCATCCCAACTTATCTCACATTGTCGCAAAACAATATGATAACTAGTTTTAACCGTATATTTTCCAATTTTCTCATAAAACCAGTATTTGCTATATTCTAACTATGCAACAGAACTAAGAGAAATACTTGCAACAGCTGTTGAAGTTTTTGGCTCACCATGATGCAGAATGAAAGAAGGAACCAAATGAGCTGTAAGAAGGATCTACTGGAGATGAAGAAGATGTTGCGGCTAGAGAAGAAGAAGGTACTAGCGCTAGAGCCGGCATAACCTAGTTTTTAGCATGAACCCAGGCACTTGAGCGGCAAAGAGGCGTGCTCGAGCGGTAGTTCCCAGACATGTGAGGGATTTTAAGGTATTAGCCTAATTTGTATAGGATTTTGTTTCCTATTCCTAGTTAACTTGTAACCTAAGTCCTATGAGTTATAAATAGGACTTTTAGGGCTATGTAAAATTTAAAAGAGAGGAAAATTCAAGAGAGACACAAGATAATTCAAGGCTGAATTCTATGGTGTTTTCAAGGGCATCAAGGGTTTGAGCAACAGTGAGTAAAAAGAGAGCCAGAATTCTTGTGAGAGCTAGGGGGTTCAAGATTGTAACCAATGTTGTTCTTATATACTAGTGAATTTCTCAGGTAGATCACCAAGAGGACGTAGGCACGAGGCCGAACCTCTATAAATCTTTGTGTTCTTGTGTGTTTGCTTTCTCTCTTCGGTGTACTTGTGTTTTATTCTCAAAGGTGTTTGTGTCTGTGCCATTACATAATCCATCAACAACAAAGTCTTGGAGTGTTTGGGCACAATAAGTGGTATTAGTAGCCTAGGTCAGCAGAGGGTATTGGTTTATGCCCAAGTGCTCTTATAGCTTTAATAGTGTTTGCAAGTGTTGACAGTGGCGGACAACAAGAAGGCAGTGAGAGAAAACTCCCAAACAAAGACACCACAAATGGATAGCATAAATCTTAAGGTAAAGACATTCACAAGGAAAGAGAACTTCAAGCTATGGAAAATGAAACATGACCTAGTCAAGTAAGGTCCAACCGTTATTTTGGCAGGCGAAGAGTCAAGGTCGGAAACCATGACAACGAAGGAGAGGGACGTGCTTGGTGAGTTGGCCAGGGGGGTCCATCAAGGTGATGGAAGACACTACAAAGCAAACATGGGAAAAGCTCAAACGGATGTTTGTAGGGAAGTCCCTAGCAAATGAATGCTTCATGAAGGAAGAGCTCCTAAATCTTCGAATGGAGGAGGGTGTAAATCTCATGGAGCATCTTAACACTTTTAATAAGTGTATTGCAGGCTTGCAGAAGATGGACGTGGTTTATCCGGACTCGACCCCAGCCCCTCATTTCCCGAACCCAAACTCTCTTTATCTCTCTTTCTTTCTCCCGGTCTT
>NC_024126.1:16808695-16821012 GCF_000346735.1 Prunus mume | reverse complement strand
TTTCCCTCCACGGAACCTATCTCTGCCCACCGCTACACACAGACAACTTATATATGAATCTGGGGTTGTTTTTGTTAGGTAGGACCCATTTTCCTTCAAGTAAGAATTTAACAGATGTTTTATTAGCCTTGCTAATGGTGGAGTCTGGTTGTATGATTTCTGTGCGTTTGGATATGAATTTGTAAATTTTGAAAGGGTACCAATATGAAATGACCTCCAAAGTCCCAAGGTCGTGTAGATTTATGTAATTAATCTTCTTCTTTTTTAAAATTTTAAAAAAATTTCTCCAAAGGAATCACCATCAAACTAAAGTTGATTGAAAAGAATAAAATTGATTAAAAAGTATTTAAAACAAAAACAAAAGGAGTGTAAGTGGAGAAAAGGAGGAGTGAGAAAATCACCTCCCGAAAAAATATCTATATAAAAGCATCCACAGTTTTTTTTTGGGGGGGGGGGGGGGGGGGGGTTTTTAAAGTGGGGCAACCTTTTTTTATCCCCCTTTCACCCTCGGGACACATCCGGGGGTTATAAATGTGGTTTTTGCTCTAATGAGAAAGATGTAAATCTAAAGATGTATAATTAATTTTACTCACTTTTGTCCACATTTTCTCAATTTTTCTCATATAGGCCTCACTTGCAAGGAATGTAAAAAAAGAAGCACATGTGCATCTAAATTTGCATATTACGGTTGTGATGCAAATTTACAATCGTTTACACCTCCTTATTACAGATGACTCCAATTATAAATAGTGTATATTTAACATACACCTCATTATACAACTTCTACTGGAGATGCTCTAAGGATGTACAAAAAGAAGTGCCATGGCCAATCAGTATAGGCAAAGCAATATACTTCATCCTTAAAAGAACAAATGTCAAGTCATACTCTGCTACCTAGAGATAAAACTACATGAATTTTGATATTATAAATTTGAAAATATTTTTATTAGTTTAATTTCTTATATGTAAATTATCTATACACACACGCACGCATCAAACATTGCCCTTCTTAAAATAATATTTTTCAATGTTTTCTGGCTGTTGGTTTCCCCGAAGGAACAAACACATTGCCCATCCAATTCCGTTAACTTATCCGTCAGATATTTCTAAGGACACCCATAGAATCTTTTTTAGACACCCCCACTTCATACAAGTTTGTCCGAAAATTCCAATTCTATCCCTCTAATTACAAAAGCAAACATTCAAAAGAATTAAAAACAGAATCGTCAGAGCACAGCAAAAAAAAAAAAAAAAAATCACCTCCCTGCAACTTCCATGCCTCAGCCTGCCTTGTAGAGTATAGCAAGAACAAATTCGATCCATTTTCGAAGATTTTACTGAACAATACACGTATGTGTGTTTATTTATGTTTTTTCCATGGCATGATTGTAAAATTTTGCCGAATAATATAATTGTTTAATTTCTATGCTCACCGCCAGCTAATGGCACTCATCCCATTCAATTTTAATGCTCTTTAATGGCTGGGGCCTATTGCACACACCCCTTCCCCTACTATCTATCTAGTTGCTCTTTGCTAGCTGGAAATAAAGTTTTAGTTGTAGATTTTTAGCATATTCAGTTATGCATTTCTAAATATTCATCTCATCCTCCAACTTCTGATACTCAATTTTTTTTTAAATTTAATGAACTGATTCTCTTAATTTGAAGCAATAAGATATATCAAGGTTTAAAATATTGATGGTTTCAGAAATATCGGTGGTTCGAATATACAAAATTTTTTATGGAAATATCGGAAAATTATCAATATCGATAAAAATTGAATAAAAACTTGGAAAATTTTCTTCAAACTTTGGAGGATGTTTATTTAGTCAATTATCTATTACTTTATCATAAAAAATTGGAAGGAAATGCATTGAATGATGAGTTTAACTTATTTAAGTTGATTATATAGCGAGTGACAAAAAATATGTAGTAATTAATGAAAGAAGATTAAACACACTATAATTATTTATTTATAATGATTTACTATAATATTTTATACTTTATACATTGCAGTGTGTAAAACTAGAAATAAAAGTGCAGAAAGTTACCCCAATTCTTTGTTGATTCAAGCCTCCATTGGTTGCAATTCCCAAGTACCTATTAGGAGTGTAATTTCATCTACATCTGCAAATATAAACAATATAGCTATTCAAATCAAATCAAAAGCACTAGTTTCATTGTGAAAACAAACAAAACTGATTGGCAATTGCAAAACAAGCCATAAAATCAGCAACAAGGAAGGTCATAAAGCAAGCTAGGCAGATAACAGATTTTATGACGATCTCGCTAATGGAGAGGGCAAATTGTAGGTTTTCCATAACGTTGAGTATGTACTTATAAATGTCTCCAAAATCGAATATGCACTCGTAAATAACCTTATAGGTTGGAAAATTTACCGTAGTTTATCCAAGAATAAAATATAAGCATATATGAGAATTACTTAATATGTGCCCTACTTTGTTTTGACTTTTTTACCAGCAACATGTGCGAATTTTTAGGGTTTCTCTCCTCTCCCAACATCAATTATTGTGATAATGACCATCTTTATCTAAATGATGTTTGTTTTTGCTTTTTTTTTTTTTTCAGAAATTAAGATATTTGTTCTTGTATTCTAACTAGCGGCTCGCTTTCTCCCCCACCCCGATCGCACATGCCTTGACTGATCCAACCTCCCTCAAAGTCAAAATCAACCACCCAGACCATCATCGTCCCCAACAGATCCACATCCCATGCCCCAGCCCCAGCCCCAGCCACACCCCAAGGCCCTGCACAAAAATATCCAATATTCTTTATTTATGTTTTCTTTAAACAAATTTATTTTTTCAATTTGTAATAATTGGGCAGAAAGCGAGAGAGGGATAGAGCAGTGCGAGGGGAAGAGAGAGAGAGAGAGAGAGTGGTGAGGGGTGGGTAAGGTAGAGAGAGGAGTGGGAAATTTTAGTGACCAAATTTAAATTCGACCCTAACCCCTTAATTTTACATTAAAAAAAAAATTGAAAGCGTCGATGATAGCATATGTTAATGGCAAAAGCCAAGCAGCTCCTAATATTTTCTTTTCTTTTCTTTTCTTATGATTTCTTAATATTTTGAGGGAACACCAGAATATTGCAAAATTACAAGGACGTCGTTGAGTATTTACAAGGGTTTACAAATGTACGAGGCAAGGAGCCATTAGAAAAATAAATAATAATAAGAAGAAGAAAAAGAAAAAAGAAATTTATAATTGTGTAATTTCATCGAGCACACACGACTGAATAGTAGACAAATGAAAGGCATTCACGGCCAATCTCCCCGACGAGAACCGGACCGAGTCAGATGGCCTCAGAACTAAATCACCAAACCGAGCCGACTCACTGAAACTCTCTCTCTCCACTCTCATCGTCGCCATTAACTTATTATTGCTGTCTTTCTCCTTTCCAACCTTCGTCTTCATCTCTCTGATCAAACCCCAAAACCCCTCAACCAAATCATTCTTTACATTCGGCACCGCCAAAAGCCTCCCTTCGCAATCCTCCGACCGCTTCAACGCGCCCAGCAACTCGATCGAGTCGCCGAAACTCAGACAGTTGAGCCGCTCGTCAAACTCGTTAACTCGGACCGAAATTTCGTTCATTGCAGAAATCTGATCCTCGCCCACCAAACCCAGAACCTCAATCACCAACCTGTTCTCGCCCAAACCCAAGGACTCGGGCCGTTTGCAAATCCCCTCAAGCAGACTCACTAGCGACTCGGTCTCTCGGACCAAATTGGCGTTCAAAAGCGCCGAGACTCGCTCCTCTTCTTTGTCTTTCTCCACGATGCAGGAATTCGAGCCGACGAAGAAACCCAGAAGCCGAGATGTTAAGAGGAGGTTTTCGATGTACTGAGCGTACCATCGGACCCAGGAGGAGAGCTCCCAGGCCACAGGGGTAGAATCGTCTCTGAAATTGGAGAGATTGAGGTAGTTTCTGCCTCCGCCGGCGGGGTACACGGAGAGCTGGTCCTGGAGGATGAAGGAGCCGTACTTGATGACGTGGTGGACGGCGAGGAGGCACTTGAGGGCGACGGCGGAGTCATGGGTGGTTTGGAGGCGGTCCATGAGGGATTCCACGGCGGAGGAAGCGGTGGCGCGTGAGCTGAGGCCAAAGGAGAGCAGCGCAGCGAGGCTTTTGGGGTTTGGGGGCGTGAAAGGGTCGTGGGTTGTGGCGCGGAGAAGGGTGAGGTGGAGGGAGGAGGAGGAGGAGAGAGTGTTTGTGTTGAGTTTACAGAGGATTGCTGCCTTGCTTTGGGAGGCCTTGTCTTTGATTGCCCCCATCAGCTCTCTGAGCTTTCTTCTGCGTCCCATGTGAGAGAGAGGTCGGCGCATCAAAGACACAACAGACTAACAGAGCCTTATCATATTATGTTCTTTCTGAATGGGAATTGATACCTAGAACGTTTAAGATTTGGTACACTAAACTATTGGATTGGACATTTACGTGTGTAATAGTAATTGCTTTGATCTATTAAATAATATTGTCTGGTTCTCTCTCTCTCTCTCTCTCTCTCTCTCTCTCTCAAAATATGGATAGCAACTAGTCAAATTTGGAAGCTGGGTAAGGTGTTACATCCTTTTCTTTATTTTTAGATTAAAAATATAAAGCATTACTCAAATGTACATCAGTACTTTATTATCTATTTGTGGCACAATTTGCATTGAAACATTAATACTTTATATAATTGCTTAATTCAAATTTAATTCAAATTTTAATTCTAGTGGACTGTGACACTGCCCACATTGACAATTTGATAATGTACCTAAAAGCACCAGTTAGCCAATTGTCGGTTTGGTTGAAGAAAATGTACCTAAAAGCACCTATTAGTATTCAATATAGGGATTGCTTCTGATTTTTTTTTTTTTATAAATATTTTTTATAGGGCTACCAATTAATTAAAAATTGAAAGATAACTATATGACTCATGTTGATGCTTAAATTTGGTTCAACAGATAATGACCTCTTCGAGATTAAGGTCGACAATCCTTCTAAATTAACTTGGCATGACCAAGCGAGTTGTCCCCTAGAACTACTTTTAGTGCTTAGGGATTGCACTTGTAAATATAAATTGAGTAAGAACATGTAATCAAGAGACAATAGAGATTTACATGGTTCACCCATAATTAGACTACGTCCATGGGGTGTTAGGTATTTTCACTATTGAATGATGAAGTTACATAGGTACAAAGTGTTTGATCCTCACAACCCATATACCAATTACACCCAAAACTCTCATAATCACGATGAACAAGATAAGATATCGATATCGTAGGGTTGAGTTATTGTTGGAGGAACCCCCCTCAAGTTTAAGCGTTGCCTTTATATAATAGCTTGGAGATAATCAAATCCTTGTAGAAGTAGGCTTCCTACTTAGCCTCAAAGTAGAAGTCCATCTCTTAATAGAATTCTAATCCATATGAAGCTCGGCCCTAGGGTTATTTTACCCACAAACAACTCAATATGCAGACATAGGTTTAGTTAAGTTAGATAGAGTATATGTGCTCCTCACTCTACACCCGAGTTTGAATCTCCCTTCCTATAGTTTAGATTATATTAGAATAATATATCGCTTGTATAAGAAAAAAAAAAAACTATATGACTTGTATGCTATATACTTCTTTCTTAAAAAAAAAAAGTAATTAAAGGAGAAATTATAGAGAAGTGAGAAGTAGAGAAACATAATGGAAATTATTCTCCATAACTATTTATAGGTTTACAAGTAACTAAGACCACAATATAATTTGTTGTTGTTGTTGTCAAAGTTAGGAAAATGGAGGAGGGTTTTCTCACACACACACTATCAAGGTGCCATATGGATTCGAACCTAAGATCACTGTTCTGCAAGTTAAGGCCCTTTTCCACTAGGTTAGACCTAGCAAGAACCCACAATCATTTACCTAAGTTACAAAGATAAACATCACTCATAAATTGTAGGTTGCAAGCATGTACATTAGTGCATATGTTACAATTCTTCAAAGGATATGTATTGTGGTGGGCATCCATAATCTTTCAATATTTTTCTTTGGTTGTCCACCATGCAATGAGATAGTGGCTTCATTAAAAACATTGAACAGTAAACTCAGTGGAACAAAACCTAAGTGAAGTAGAAAAGTGTACAACATTATCTTGATGATTGATATGGTGATGGATGCGCTTATATTGCCTTGTTAGGACCGTGCTAGGAAAAAACTCGATTGGACAAAAACCTAGTAAAAGGAAAAAGAGTACATCGCACATATTTCGTATGTGTATAAACTTGATGGATGCTCCACCTAATCACATTGAATCATTTGATGACCGCAACACAAATGATGTGAGTATATATATATATATATATATCAATGATCCAAAAAGTAGAAATGATCTTTGAATGATTATCTAAAAAATCGACTGTTTGGATTAGTGAAATATAATACGGAGTGGGCCCTACAACGGTGTCCCTTAAATAAGCTTATTTGAGAGATCCCTTAATGGAAGCTCTCTGTATATATATTGAGAAATTCCTCAAATAATTTTATTTGAGGGACACCTTTTAGAGTACCCTACAAATTTTTTTCCAATGATCCAAACTATCTAATTTTTAAGTCTACATTCATAGATCATCCTTGCAAAAAATTAGACAAATTGGAAATTGTTATGATGTCTAATTGTATCCTACAAAATCAATGAACACGGTACTTCAATAAAGTACTAAAATTTCAATAAATCAATTGAGTGGTCAAATGATATCGGATTCAAGTGATTTTTTTATAGAGATGATCTTTGAATGAGTATCTATAAAATTGTTTGTTTGTTGCATCTTTTCGTGATATATATATTGCATCTTTAGTGTGGATGTCGGCAATTATTTTCTAATCACAAGTTTTTATATTCATTTTCCTAGGAAAGTGTTTGATCACCGATTGTCTTTGCAAATGTTGAATTTATTTGAATACTCCTTATCTGTAATAAAGAGAAAATAGTGATTTATGTTTGTTACGCATAGAAAAACAAATATATATGATTTTTCTGAATCTTAAAACAGCTTTCTCTGTTATATGTATAATGTATGTATATATAAATAACTTGATTATTCTATTTACTTATTAAACTCAAAAAACATGTTGTAGTATTTTGTTGGCGTAAAAGAAAGTGTGATTTTAAGAGTATGTTTATAGATTTTGCTTGAGAGTATAAGAGTTATTATATTGTTATGATTGTTGAAGTTGAAACAAAAGAAGTATTTTTTATTTGTTATATGTGAAACCATACGTCTTTGAAGTTGTATCTGTTAAGTCTAAATTATAAATCATATGAGTTTTAAATTAATTGCGACTCTAATAATTATGACATTATTTCTTTGTATAAATTCGGCTACACATTGAATTCATGGTTGTTAGGGCCTACGTTATTCATTGCACACTTGTATTTTATAATTGAGAGTTTGCTATGATGAAATTTAAGGTCTGATTAATATATTTCTATTGTTCCGAATAAAAAATAATGATTTTTATTTATTTATTTCTTTAATGAATTTACTCTGAAGCTTTACACTGGTCATTCATTTGAAATGAGAAATTTATATTTTACAAACCTTAGATTACAGTAATATGATTAATTAATGACTTCATTTCAAAAGCGTTGGTATTTTAATGGGAAAATGAATATCAAATTATATTAAAGAAATACTAGGTACATAATTGAAAAAATGAGTAAATTCATATTAGGTAAATTACAAGCTATATTATTAACGTTTGGCATATTATTTGAATAATAAGTAAATTCATACTAGGTACATAATTGTTTCATAAAAGAAGTAATCGGTACGTTATTTTTTCAACATAAAATTGTATGTACACTATTATATTTATAAAATAATAAAATAATAGATAATTAATCACATATACTACAGAAATAAATTGTTTGTACTATATCTGACTCCCCACTCACGTCTTAACAAGTGGCAAAACCTGCACGGCCCAGACCAGCTCGGTGAGCCATGCTGAAACTTCGATCGGCATGTTCCACCGATTCATATTGGTCAAGTCGGCGAAGTGCCTACAAATTGACAAAAGACACCAACCTTCAGGAGACGATGCCGAGCGACTGGTCAACTCATTCGACCAATTCTGACAGATCACCTCAGAACTCCCACCAGAACCTGTCAGGCCACGCATCGACCACTTAAGACACTCCCACGAGTCCCACATCGAAACTAAGTATTAAGAGCATCACAAATGCTCTCTATAAATAGAGCCCTGTGGCCCAGCCAAGAGGTAAGACTGTTTACTTGACTTGTGCTTTCACTCTATCAATAGAATCGCTCTTAGCTACCAACTTTGACATCGGAGGACCTTCGGCCGGCACCACACCAGTGTCTTAGGCTTTACCTGCCGTTTCTCTCCCCAGGCAGAATCCGGCATTACCCCTCGTGGGAAGACACCACAGACCGAAGGCCTCTCGGGTCCAAACCTTCCACATCAACTGTAAGTTAGCTTTATTTCTGTATGTCAGTTTTAAGCGCCAACATATTGGCGCCGTATGTGGGAATCAAGATTGACAATCAGCCCATATCTCTTTTCCACCTAACTATGAACCCACCTTCGCCCCATGCGACCGATGATCCTATCCTCGGCCTCACTAGCAGAGTGAACCCTGCTGCGCCGCCCGGTACACCCCGAGTGGAAACACCTGGTCGGTCGAACACCCTGGAGGATATGATGGAAGCCTTACAGCGGGAAATGACAAAAATGTAGGAACATAACAACATCTTTTCCTCCAAACTGGACGACACCCAGAAACAGCTTTATGAACAGCAATCATACTCGGCCCAACTGCATGATAGTTTGGAACAAACCATGCAGCTTCGGCAGGAACAATCGCTCATAAGCGTACCAAAACCTAGCGGTCAGGAGAAAGGAAAGCAACTGGCCACAGGCCGGCCGTTAGCCTCTCGAAGGTTGTTCGTACCTTCTTCGGAAAAACGCCACTAGGAATATTGAGTCTACTCTGACTGTCGTGATAGACTTAGGGAACGGTAGACTTCCTCAATTTCCGTCCAAGCAAAACTCAACGATCGGCACCTGGACGTACTCGGACCAAAATCTCCTGTTTTCCGAAGGTATGACGTGATCGGTTTAAAAGAAACAGACGAATCCGGTTACGTTCCGACCTCTCATGGCACGACGATCTCATGCCGATCAGCAACATCAGGATCATCCAGACAATAGCACCCAAGCTACCGATCCACTAGAGGGAACAATCGGCAGAAAAGAGGTCCCACCAGAAACTTCGACCAAGAGGCATGCCGGGCAACACAAGTATTTTATGTGATTTTAACCCTGTTTGCGCAGGTACTAAAAATCCTATCTCCTCCTTCAAAGGCTCCTGGAATTGATGGAATGCCCACTGTTTTTTATCAGAAGTATTGGCACATTCTTGGGGATGAAGTTACTAATGTATGCTTGAAAATTCTCAATGGTCAGGAAAGTGTGAGAAGCCTAAACAAGACTTTGATAGCTCTCAGTCCCAAAGTTGAAAAGCCGGAATTTTCGACTAAGTACAGGACAATATCCCTTTGCAATCAGATCTATAAAATTATTTCTAAGATCATAGCCAACATAATAAAGTGTGTGCTCCCAATGGTCATATCTGAAAGCCAGAGCGCTTTTGTTCCAAAGAGACAAATTTCAGATATTGTCATTCTGGCTTTTGAAACAATCCATGCCATGAGAAGTAGAAGGGGAAAAAAAAGTTCCAAAGATTGCTTTGAAGTTAGACATGGCAAAATCGTATGATAGGGTTGATTGGAATTTCATTTGTAAAATGATGGAGAAACTGGGTTTCCCTGAGGACTTTATTAAGCTGGTCTTTGAGTGTATATCTACTATATCATATTCATTGATAAGGCATGGAGCTGTTGAAGGTAATATTATCCCACAAAGGGGTTCCTCATTTATGCAGAGGGTTTTTCTGCGCATCTTAAACATGTAGAGATTTCTGGTGAAATAAAAGGGATTGAATTTGAAAGGGGGGCCCCTCCAATTTCTCATTTGTTTTTTGCAGATGACAACCTACTTTTTCTTGAAGTAACACCTCAGGTCTATAGAACCCTTAAAAGGGTGTTTGAGATTTATAAGGCAGCAGCGGGGCAAAAAATAAATTTAGAGAAGTCAACAATTGCATTCAGTTCGAACACTCATGTGCATTTAAGGAATGAGGTTAGCAGAATTCTAAAGATCCCAGTTGTTGAGTTTCATGAGAAATATTTGGGATTTCCAACAGTGATTGGTAGGAAAAAGAAAGATTGTTTTAACAGAATAAAAGAAAGATAGAGAAAGAAGCTTAATGGCTGGAAAGAGAAATTTCTTTCAAAAGCAGGAAAGGCTCTCCTTATCAAAGCGGTGGCTCAGAGTATTCCAAATTATGCTATGGGAGTTTTAAACTTCATGTAACATTTTGTGTTGAGTTGAATTCAAAGATCTCTAAATTTTGGTGGAAGAATTTGTTGGCGTGACTTGTGGATATTGACTTACTTTCCTTACACACCAAGAATTCCTATTATAATTGTAATTGATTTACTTTAATTCTTGATTTCCTACAGTAAATAGATTTAGGAATTTATTATTTACTTGCCCATTCAGGTTTTGTTGTATTATAAATATGACCTCCTACAAGGAGAAGTATACACAGAAAATTCCCACAAACAAATATTCTAGTTTTCATATTTTACCATGGTATCAGAGCGGCGATCTTGGAATTGCTTACTCTAGTTTCAAACCCCCGCCGCCGCTATAGGGGTTGATGATTTTTTCAACCCTCATGGAGGTAGCACCACCGACTCCTTCTCTCCTTCTCACCCAACCATAGCTGAGTTGAGTGCCCAGATGGCTCAGCTCCTACAGATGCAGACTTTGGCCCCGAATCTGATCCTGAATCAGGATCCTATTTTGACGACCTCAAACCCAACCCCGACTATGATGATGACGACCCCGACCTCGACTCTGAAGATGACCCCGACCCCTACTCCGATGATGACCCCGACCTCGAATTTGTCCCTGATTCAGACCCCAACCCCGATTTCGACTCCGACTCCGGCCCTGACTCAAGCTCAGATCCCGATCCGAATTCCTACTCAACCTATATCCTATACATCTTCCGCTGCACAGATTATGACTTCTCGACTAACGACCCTAAAACATGGACCAGATTGCGCATATTGTGGTGATCCGAGACACACTCGTGAAACTTGTTTTGAATTGCATGGCTACCCCGATTGGTGGGCTACTCTTAAAGATCGAAGACAATGCAATATGACCAATAATGGTACTGGTTATGGATTCCATACTTCCGATAAGATTGATTCCAGGAGATGGATAATTGATTCCGGTGCAACTGATCATATGACATTTGATCCTGATGATTTCCTAAACACTACACAACCTCGATGAACCTGTATTGCAAATGCCAATGGCGTTACTTATCCTGTGACGAGGGCTGGCACTGTTGCACTCTCATCCTCTTTCACACTGTCTAATACTTTACTTGTTCAATCTTTATCCACTAAATTGTTGTCAGTTAGTCAGCTTACTGAACAATTGAATTGTTGTGTACTCATTTACCCGAGTTTTTGTTTGCTTCAGGATATTCACACTAAGGAGATTCTTGGTCGTGGTACTAAGAGAGGGGGCTATATTATGTCGATGACTTCAGTCCCGGCGTGGCTAACAGTGTGACACATCCCTTTGATAGCAAACAAAAGCAAATATAGTTGTGGCACCGTCGATTGGGACATCCGTCTTTTAGTTATATGAAGCATCTTATACCAGATTTATTTTCAGGTTTCAAGGACTCTGACTTCACATGTGATACTTGTATTTTGGCCAAGAGTCACCATGTGCCTTACCCATTGAGTACGAACAAGTATACTACTCCATTTATGTTAATTCACTCTGATGTCTAGGGACCTTCTCCTATCACTGCTCTTTCTGATGTTCGATGGTTTGTCACATTCATAGATAATTGTACACGAATGACATGACTTTATTTGCTAAAGAATAAAAATGAAGTGTTTTCCCGTTTTCAGTCATTCCACAAACAGATGAAAACTCAGTTTAATGCTCAAATCCAGATTCTTCGCTTAGACAACGGTGGAGAATTTTTCAATCAAGACTTTCAGACTTACTTCCAACAACATGGAATTATCCATGAGACGACTTGTCCTCAGACACCGCAACAAAATGGTGTTGTTGAACAAAAGAATTGACATCTTCTTGAAACCGCCCGAGCACTTCTGATTGGCGCTCATGTTCCTCGCCATCA
>NC_024126.1:16778987-16794978 GCF_000346735.1 Prunus mume | reverse complement strand
TGTTATCGTTTCCCACAGACGGCGCCAAACTGTTGACGCAGAAAAATGGTTCAGCAATTTCCCGCGTAACTTAATGATTTTGTTTTCCTTCGGTATGATATGGCCTCGGTAGGGTGTTATACCTGTAAGATAGCAAACGCTCGGTAAGTCCTAGGTACCGGTGTGATACCAGCCGAGGGCTCTCCGATGCTTAAGTAAGTACGGATTTAGTAAGTTTGAATTACAGATCAATAGGCAGTATGCCGTGAGTTCTGATTGATTACTTCCAAACTGGGATGGTTGTCCTCTTTTATAGACCTTGGGAGGTGTGCAATTTGTTTAGAGTTTCGATGTGGGACTGTGGACATCAATTGTGGGACTGCCACGTGTCGACGGGGGTGAGGTTGCCGTGGATCAAGAAACTAAAGTGCTTTTCCTTTGAGTGTTAATTATCATAAAGATAAATGGATTTGGCATTATACGACCAACGGAATTTATTCTGTGAAAAGTGGTTATAGGCTGGAGATGTATAAAAAAAAAATACAAATTTATAAATAAACCCAATCCTAGACATGTATTTATAAAAAAACCCAAGCATTATTTAAATATAGAAACACACCCAAAATCAACATCAAAGTCAACTTTTTGGGTGTGTTTATAAATGGGTTTTAAGTGTGTGTAATGATGAGTTTTGGGTGTGTTTATAAAGTGTTTTGGGTGTTGGGTTTTTTTATAATTTCAACCTCCATTTTGGGTGTTTTAGTGAAACTCCCAAAAAAAAAAAGGAGTGTAGTAGGGCTATTGGCTCCTCTTTGGAACCAAGAATACGAAATGCTTTTGAAGAAAAGTTTGGTCCCAAGAGGTACCACAAAACTCTTATATTTTAATTGGAGAGCTATTAAAAATTATATTCCTTGTAAATCTATTCTCCTAAAAAGGAAAATGATCTCTTATGACTCCTGCCGCATTTGTAATGTGAATCCTGAGAGTGTAATACATGCACTGTGGAGTTGTCCTAGTGCCCAAAAAGTTTGGAAAAAAGTGCAGTTCAGTGAGGTTTTTACAGGTATGCACTTTTCCAACTACAAGGATGTATTTGAAGTTGCCATTATTTATCTTTCGAAGTATGAAATGCGCCTGTTTTTATATATTTACTGGAGCTTATGACAAAACAGAAATAAATAGTTGTTGAAGGTCGTTCTTGTGCAAATTTTCAGAAGGGCTCTTTACTTGGCTGATGAATATGGAAATCTTGTGAAAGGTGAACCTAAAATAGATGTTGAGAAGCCAACCAAATGGTCTCCCTCTCCTGCTGGTAAACATAAACTGAATGTAAATATAAACTTGGATTGAAGAGGTTTCCCACTGACCGGAGTCAATTGTACAAGATGATATTGTTGTATTCTCTTAATTGTTATCAATAATCTCCTCTTTCAAAAATATATTTAACGAATATATATATATATATATATATATATATACACACACATATATAAACAAAATGCTAAGTACACAGTAGTACTAACTAAAACACCATAATGCAAATATTTACAAATCAAAGAGGAAGCTGAGATATCGATTCTTTGGACCTCTCCGCCTTCGCATTCAGACAATCGAACGGCGTTTTAACAGACCTTAACGGCGTCTTCCCAAACACGCCATCTCCGTCACCGCCTCCTCCCTTAGGAGACTTAAAGGTAACGGAACTCCCCCTAGCCAAAAACGAGGGCGTTCTTAACAAAACCCATGAGTCGAACCACCCGGTTTGATTATCCACATTGCTTTTCGCTTCACCGCCGCCGCACCTATACCCCTTCCTCGAACTCTCAAGGCGAGGCAAAATGACGTCGTAGCTATTCGAACGTCTCAGCTTATTTATCCCGAGCGAAATCAGCTGTCTCCTCACCTCCTCTGGCAGTCTCAAGGTGTACCGCTCCGTGTTCCCTCCGAGTTGACTCAGTGAGTGACCCGTCGAGTGCGATCTGGGGAACTTTCCAGAGATTCCCGACCTCGCTGTACGTGTACGGTTAACAGTCTCAACCGCTTGTGGGTCGCCGCTCTGATTTTCATACACATTGACCACGACGGCGTCGTTCCGAGCCTCACCGACTTCAATCTGGCTCGTCGTACTCGAACTTTCCAGATTCGGATCGTTGTGTGGCTCAGGAACTCGCGAGTTCGACTCGGCCGAGAGATTGGCGCGGCAAACCGGACACGTCACGTGAGCTGCTAACCAGGCGTCGATGCAGTCTGGGTGGAAGACGTGATCGCACTTCGGCAGCAAACGCAGCGTTTCGTAGTCGTCGAACTCGCCCAAGCACACCGCGCACTCCAGAGCTCCCTTCCCGATCTTGAGATCCTTGACGGCAGAGTAGACGAGGATCGGGAAAGTCTTGATCACGGCAGGGTCGAGGCCTCGCCGGAGAGTAACGGTGGCAGGAGCTGCGGTTCCGGCGGATTCGATGTCTGCAGCCTCGGCGCAGCGGCGAATGCAGATGATGAAGAAGGCCATCAAGAAGAAGGTGCATACGAGGAAAACAAGGATCATGGCCATGGATGAGGAGAAAGTGGAGAGGTCGCCATAGCCGTTGTTGTTCTGTAATTCCTGGGTGGCCTGCGCATTAATGGCGTAAGGGAAGGCAAGCAAGAGCATGAGGAGGCTGAAGCTCTTTATCAGTCCTCGCATTTTCACAAACAGTTGGTGGTCACATTAGCTCTGCGTGGTAGTGAGTGCTGCTCGTATTAAGGGAAGGGAAGGAAAGAAGGCAAAGTTGGAATTGGGTATTAGAGTGCCACGTGGCGCGATAATAATAATTACGGCTTGCTGAAGCAGGTGCTGGTTTTGCTTGGGGAGAAAGAAGAAGGGGGGCTTCGTGTGCGGTTTGAACTCTTGGGATTAAATATTGAAACTCAGTTGACCGGAAAGTAGTGAAAAAAAAAAGTAATCTCAGCGGACGGTTGGATGAGACTTGAGAGAAAGCGATGGATGCAAGGGGATTGGAGGAGGAAGAAGAAGATTGCCTGGAAGAATCTGATTCTACGTGGAGTGCGGACAGTAAGTAAGCGATGACATCAGCAGAGCTGAAAGAGACTGAAAAGGTAGAAACGGCTCTCACTCTCTCTCTGTCTCTCTTTCTCTCTCATGAAATTCATGATGTTTGCTTGTTTGCCGTTTCCGAAACTCGTTTTGAAAATATAAATGACAAATTAGGTTAGTTTGGGTCATTTGGATGATTTTTGAGCCTTTCTTTTTTTTTGGTCTGAAGATTTTTGAGCCTTTCAGATAAGAAGGAATGTGAGAAGTCAATTGGTAGTTTGTCTCATCTGACATATTGATAAAGCTCCTTTTCAGTTTCTTTAGACTTGTCGGAGTCTGGCCTCAGCATCTGCAGAGTACCCAAAGGCCACTGTCCAGTTAGAATTCCAATTTGGTCCTTTCAATTTTTCTGTATGGCAAAGTTTGCTATAGGTGTTACATTTTTCTTTGATGCAACTTGATCTTCTTTGATGCATTAAGCAGTGGCGGATTAAGAATTTTATTTTTACAGGGACGAACTTAATTACGTGACGAGAATTGAAAACGCAAACATAAAAATACCCATAAAAATAAGAGTTCCATTCGTATTCTTTTTTCATTCTGAAGAGGTATGGGTCTAATTTTTTGGTCGGTTTGATTAGTGGATGATTTCTCATCAACACACAAGAAAGCTTACCCTTGCATGGAATTCAGAAGCAAAGTTGAGACGTGAGTGTGTGTCCAAGAGATGGTATTAATACATCTAGAGCTTAGAGCATCTCCAAGAGAGATGTCAAATGCAAAATATTAAATTTGAATTTGATGGCTTATGTGGCAATTTGACACTTCCGGAAAAATTTAACTCCACCAGAAATGCCAAATATCATATTATTATATATTTTTAAAAGTAAATGAGGCTCATATGATGCATAAGATTTTAAAAGAGAGTAAATGATAGTGGGGTCTATGACTAAAAAAGTATTAAATAATTTTTGACATCAAGCTTCTTGATGTGTTATTTTTGACATATCTCTTCCAGCCTTCAAATCCATGTGGGATTTGACTACTCGGTTGGAGTAACTTTAACCTTCAATTTTTGTCCTTTCATGTACATGTGGCAACTTGACATATTAGTTGGAGATGCTCTTAGGGAAGAAAATGGAAGATGACGAACATAGGCCTAATTAATGCAACAAGTCTCCAAAAATAATTATGTTATTTTGCACCTTTCCTTTTAAAATAAAATTAGTAAAATGCAATCTAGTTATGTTACTCATGGAATGTAAGTTTTTCTGGTTGATGACGGTGTTTAATGTTGGCGGCCCACAAGTTTCCAAGTAATAGCAGTTGGTAGTGCGAGAAATATTCTTGAGAGGTCCATAACTAAACAATTCATGAAGATAATAACTTGTCCTCAAGAAAATGCAGATAATAGGTTAGAGAGGCCAATTGGTACTTATTTATTGCCATGATCATGACTATTATTCTCACGGTCATAATTGAACAACTTTTATGAAGAAAGCAAATTCATTTAAGTAATGGTGTTGAGGCCCAAAAAATTCACTATTGGGCCTGAATAAATTCCCGGCTCATTGCAATGTCCTATTAAAAAAAGACTCGATTTGGAGCACGCGAAAGTTTGTCATTCATGCTTGCACGAGTCATGATCCATGTGTCGTGCCAAATAAATATGCAATATGTCACGCTAAGAGTTGAAATAAGACTTTACAAACCCATGCTAATTATCCCGTCAAGCATCATATTCCTTTGTAAAGGTGACAAAATTCAAGCACGCCAAGTGACATGCAATGCCAAGCGAAAAATCATTATTATTATACATAGCCACGCTACAAGCTTAAGTGGGCCCAAGCCACGCAAATGCCCGGGGCTTGCTTGAGTGAGTTATGGTATGTATGGTAATAAGTTGTCATGAGGCCCATTGATAGGCCGAGAAATGGAGGTTCTGGGTTGCTTGGGAGCCTTGGAACTTAAGCTCATTTCTTAGGCCCAAACATGTGGGTAAGTTGTTCACCCGTTTTGTGTTTACTCCTGAGATGGAAGGGCAAAGTTTTCCACTGCCTTGGAAACCATTGACTGGTCAACAAGTCAGCTTTCTTTGGTGTGCGAGCGTGCCACTGCTAACAATGAAGATTCTAGCAGATTTCTTCTAGAATAGATAACTTGCGCCCCAAGTTACTGATTTCTAAAACAAACGATTGTGAATTTAGGTAAGGAATATCTCCCAAGTTAGTTCTTTTCTTGCCCCAGACTGGTGAGGACTTTCACAATTTATCTCAGTATAAAATCGGTTGTTCTGGCCAGAATAGTTGATAAAAATTGGACTGTTTTAGGCAGAACTGCCCTTTACAAAACCGTAAACATGCGTATCAGCACTAGAAAGACAAAAAGACAACTGGAACTCCATTTTTGTCTGGATAGAAGACTTCAATCCAGGCTGGACTGGATATGCCTGGCCTGGACTGGACTGTCAACAACTTTAACTGCTAGGCTTCAGCTACAAATCGATACCAAAGTTCAATTTTGGCAGAGCTTTAATCTACTTCAAGCTTTGGGAGGCCTTTGAGCGGGCAGAATTATGGCTTCTTCAGTCTGACTGGGCAGAAGTGGCTGTTCTTGAGGATTTACTGAGCTGAAACTGCACTGTAAAATTTGTTGAGGTTTTCATATTTGTGAAAAATTCAAACTCTGCTTGTCTTTGGCTTTTGCTGAACCAAATTTGTAACGAGAGAGATCTCGTTTTGAATGACTTATTTTCTAAGTCTGAACTTTGGGAATTTTGATCTAAAGCTGGTTTTTCTTGGAGTTCAAGTAAGCTTTTTGGTTGATTTTGGGTTGTTTGTTTGATTGATGAATTGATCGTTTAGTCCTTTGAACTTGTTCACCCTTTCTTCTATTTATAGAAAAATGTTTTCTGGAGCAGGGTAATTTTTTAATAATGGGTGGCAATTTTCTAAGAAAGATCTTTTTAATTTTAAGACACAAGAAAAAGGAATTTTATCTAATTTTTTGGCAGTCGAGCTCTTAATAGTCACTTCTCTGTTTTTGAAAGAGAACCTAACTCCTTTCTAAACTAACTGCCCTTGTGAGATCTCAAACCGTGATAGTTAGCTTGATTTCCTGTTTGAACAACTCTCTCCCTTCTGCTTATCTTCTTCTTTAAATAACAAGGCTTGCTTATCTCTTGGGACAATCACCCTATTTGGAATAGAGAAAATATCTCTAAATATATATATATATATACATGTAAGAGAGGATTTTGATCTTCCGATTATCCAGAGATGTCCATTCCCAGTTTGCCAGCTACTGCCCTGTTTTAATTAACTCCCAATCAACTCAGTTGAGTTTGTTGACTTTTCTATTTCTGGTAGTCACGTGGGCTCCTAAAAAATAAGCTTTAATTAATCCTGTGATATTTTTAATCTGATATGTGTTAGTGGTGGGCTCCTTCAAAAAGCTGGTTTTTTGAAGCCCAATCTTTTCTTGCTAATTTGATCAGTCTTGGTTTGCCCTTTTGAATTTTCTGGGTTCCTTGATTTTGGGCTGGGTTTGCAAGATTTTGGCCCAATTTCAAAGAATGCTCGTGGCTACCCAGGATTAACATGGGCTTTGGTCTTTTGGACTGGGTGTGCCAAATTTTTGGCCCAAACATAAGTACAAAGGAGAAAATAGCTTATTAGCCTAACACCTCAACAAAATAGGCCAACACTTGGTGAGTTTGGCCCATTTATTTGATAAAGCCAACCCATTGACCTAGAAGGCCCATATAACTAAAATAAGGACCTGCAAAACCATCAGCACCTGGCTGAGAAACAAAAGCCACGAGAGGAGCAAGTATGTCCACGTACACAAAGCTGCTTGGAAGCTCCATCACATGATGTATGAACAAATTTCTAGCAAAGACATTCAAAGGACTAAGGGGTTTTATAGGGCAGGCTGCCAAGAAGAGAAGCACCTTTCGAACCAGCACGTATACTATCTCTTTCCTTTATCAGATTTGGCCATGAGAGAGGGGAGGAAAGAAAGAAAAGAGGATGGCTGAGAATAGAAGTTTTTCACTAAAGTGGCTGCGGGAAGAGCATTGAGCTCCCAAAATCCCTGATTTTGTGCAATTGAGCAGAGTAGATTTCACCAAAATTGGATGATGGAAGGGATGAGGGGAGAAAGGAAGGGAAAGGCTTGGCCAGATTGGATAAAAGCCATTAGTTCTTGGAAAAGAATGGCTTCCAGCGGTTATGAATAAGGCCTTTTCTACCCGACAAACATCAACCACATCCAGAGAGCAAGCTTCCTCTCTCACCTGCAAAACCCAGCAAATTCGTGTTCTATTCATCTTTTTCCCCTATTTTTCCTCTTATGGCAGACTGACCCTCTGTCAAGCTGCCGGAAAAACACTCAAGCCACCAATTCTTATCTTTCCCTCATTCTCAACCAAACCTTTCTGCAAAACCCTTTCTCTCCTACCTTAATACCTCATCTTTTCCCTAGGAACACTTAATTTTCTCTTCAGTGCTAAACTCATGACAACTTTGCTCCCATGCCACAAGCCTCTCATGCCAAGCTAAGATTCTACCTGCAAGAACTAAGAATTCATCTGTGAGCTGTTATTATTTTTGTTGGTGAAGGTAACAAAGGTGTTTCCTAAGGCCCTACTGTCATTTCGAAGCATTCTTGGGGCTTGATCTTTGAACTCAGGCACAGGGGATAATTTCTTCAATTCGCTCTTTACGGCAGTCCAGCCCATTTGTAGATGTCAGAAGAAAAAGACCCCTACAAATGGAAAGCCAAAATGAGGAAGATTTAATCTAACTGTCACTATCATAAACACTTTCACTACGACTGTCACAAACACTATTTTCATATGCTCCCAAATTTGGATATTATGTAGTATACATTCAAATCAACAACTTAATGAACATGCGAGTTCCTCATGAAGAAAAGAAGTTCATTTGAGCATTGCAAGATGCTCATTTGGGCAAATTGGGCAAGTTGATTGGCAAATCGAGCAGATGAACATGCTTGACTATTTGATATCCTAAGAATTCTACACCTGTCCAAATGCTCTTAAATTTGGACACATGATGGTAGACCTCTTGATGAACAACTTTCATGAAGAAAGAAAGTTCATTTGATCTGGCTAGAAGTTTGGGCTACCAAATTTAGCCATATATTGGCCATATTGCATGAATCATAATTCCTTCATTTATTCTAGAGCGCAAATTTTCAGTTTTGGCTCAAAAACTTGAGGCAACTCAATATAATTAAACTCAAAAGTAATTAGAGTTTAAACTGATATATTTATTCTTCTCTCAAGAAGGGATATATACTACATATAGAATAGGTACAAATAAGAAATATGTACAAAATCTCCTAATTCTACTCAAATTAGATAATTACAATACAATATAAATTTTATTCCTAATAGGAACGTTGACTTTGACTCAGGTCAACACTCCCTCTCAAGTTGGTGCACAGATATCGGTAATGGCCAACCTGTTAAGTGAGTCTTCAAATCAGTGCTTTGACAGGGCATGGGTCAACATATCTGCAAGCTGCTCTGAAGAAGGCACAAAAGGTATAGAAATTAACTTATGCTCCAGCTTCTCCTTAATGAAATGCCGATCAACTTCTATATGTTTAGTTCGATCATATTGAACTGGATTGTTGGTAATTTCAAATGTAGACTGACTATAATAGTGGAGCTTTGTAGCAGAATCTGGTCTAAACCCAATTTCAACAAGTAACCACCTCAACCAAAGTATTTCACAAACTCCTTGGGAAATTCCTCTGTACTCAGACTCTACAGAGGATCGAGACACAACATTTTGCTTCTTACTCCGTCATGTACTAGGTTACCGCCAACAAAGGTGAAGTAACCTGATGTAGAACATCTATCTGTAATATTCCCTGCATAATTTGCGTCAATGTAACCTTCTAGATTCAAGTGGCCATTTTTCTTAAATAATAGACCTCTCCTAGGAGCAGACTTTAAGTAGCTTAAAATATGCATCACAACAGCCATATGATCCTCACTACATGAATGCATAAATTGGCTAGCAACGCTTACTACATAGGCAATATCAGGGCGTGTCAGTGATAAATAGATCAATCTCCCAATCAACCTTTGGTATCTTTATTTGTTAGTTGGGACCTAATCCATATAAACCCCAAGTTTATGATTCTTAACAATAGGTGTATCAGTGGGTTTATAGTCAAGCATTCTAGTATTTGCTAGAAGGTCCATGACATACTTCCTTTGTAAAAGAAATAATCCATGTTTAGACCAAGTGACTTCCACTCCAAAAAAATATTTCAAACTGCCCAAATCTTTCATCTCAAATTCAGACGCTAAATGCTTGTACAGTTCCTTGATTTCTATAGTATCATCACCAGTCACAATCATATCATCAATATAAATAATCAACAAAGTCACCTTACCAGGCCTATGTTTAATGAATAGAGTATGATTAGTATCGGCCAATTGGTAACCAAACTTCTTCATAGTTGCAGTAAATCTACCAAACCATGCCCGAGAAGATTGCTTTAACCCATACAATACCTTTTTTAATCTGCACAAGTTCCTCGTGTCACCAGTAACGATATACCCTGGTGGAAGACTCATGCACACTTCTTCTTCTAGTTCACCATGTAAGAATGCATTTTTTTTTACACCAAATTGCCTCATAGTCCAATCCAAGTTTAACGTTAAGGACAACAAAACTTTGACAGTATTCATCTACCATAGGTGCAAAAGTATCATGATAATCAACTCCATATGTCTAAGTGAACCCTTTAGCTACTAATCTTGCCTTGTACCTTTCCATAGTATAATCTACATTATATTTAACTATAAACATCCATCTGCATCCTACAGGCTTCGTTCCCTTTGGTAATTCAACATTGTCCCATGTATTATTTTTCTGCAACCCCTCCATTTCAATATTCATGGCTTCAGTCCACTTTGGATCATTAAATGCCTCATCAACACAGGTTGAAATTTTAATACTATCCATTCTAGTCACAAACGCTTTGCACTTAAGAGATAGCCTGTGATCAGACACATAATGGGCAATAGCATATCTTGCTTCGTCTTCTGGTGAGTAATGATCAGGTGAAACCCCACGGTTCCGTCTAGGCAGTAGAACATAAGAATTATTAGCCGTATGAATAGAAGTACTTACCTCAAGGGAGCTTGATCAGGTATTATTAGAGAATTTTTATGGGGCAATTAGTTCAGTGACAGCAGCGACATCAGTTAAAATAACAGGTTTAGCTGGTGTTGCAGTTTCGATTGGTTCTCCCCTTTGTATCAAACCATCCAATACCACTCCCCCTTATAAATCTAGCCAATCATATTCTTCACTACTAGTCTACCCTTGAAGGACACGCTCAGGCATATTAGAGAAGAACATCTCATCCTCAATGAAGGATCCATAGAAACATATAAACATCGATTAGCATGATGATAACACTAACAGCCTTTCTGATGAGGAGAGAACAAGGGTCCAACTTACTCCTTTGATTTCAATGGAGGTGAACATAAACAACACAACCAAACACTTTTGGAGACAGAGTCAGCATAGAAGAGACAGAGATATGATAGGTCAGTACCTGCATAGAAGTTCGGAAATCCAAAACTCGTGAAGGTAGCCGATCCAAGAGATAGACTGCATAGCTAATAGCATCCATCCAAAACCGCTTTGGAACTGACGCACCAAGCAGTAGAGCAACGACAACAACAAGGATCTGCCCATTTTTACGTTCAGCGACCCCATTATGTTGTGATATTTGAGGGCAAGTAGTCTTATGGAGTACACCCTTAGTGTGAAAAAAGGGATAACGCCGAATCAACAAATTATCCATCATTATCAGATCGAAAAACTTGATAGTGAGCATAAATTGGGTCTGAATCATCTTATAGAAACGCTGAAAAATTTCAACCACATCATTTTTATTTTTCATCCCATATAACCACATCATACGAGTGCAATCATCCACAAATAACACGAACCAGCCAACTCCCAAGGATGTAGAAACAAGGGAAGGTCGCCAAATATCAGAATGAACTAAATCAAATTACATAAGTCGTTTTTACAACTCGGAGGGTATGATACTCGATGACTCTTAGCTAAAATACAAGTTTGACATTGAAAAGTAGACTTGTTGCCACTAAATAATGCAGGAAACAATTGGGGCATGACCAAATTGGCAATGTAGCAACCAAGTCCAGCAATGCTGAGAAGTTTCGACGCTACCAGCACGAAGATCCTGACTAGTTGTCACATCATCTACATAATAAAGGCCCCCATTTTTAATACCACGACCAAAGATCTCCCAAGTCTGGAGATCTTGTAGTAAGACAGAAGACGGATACATCAGTATAGTTTAACTTCTCAGTAACTTGAGGCACAAATAATAAATTACTAGACAAAGATTGAACCAGTAACACTCTATCCAATGGTAAAATAGGTGTCAAGAGTATAGAACCAGCCCCCGTGACAGAAGCATCAATATTATTAGCAGTCAGAACATGATCAAGATGAGGCGAAAGAGTAGTAGAGAATAAAGCTGAATTATACGTCATATGGTTAGTAGATCCTGAATCAATAATCCAACATGTATTGCATGTATCATGGGTATGGAAAGCCCTGCCAAAGATATTTGGAGGCGGCGGTGTTGGAGTGCTTGAGATAGCTGTCACTGCAGGAGCAGGAGTAGCGATAAGGTGGCCTTGCCCAGTGGTGACGTCAGCCACATGAGTGGTGGTAGCAACCACATGAGCTTTTCCACCAAGTTGTTCCTTTTTTAAACACCTATGTTCCTTCTCCTAATCTAGTACCCCATGCAATGCCCAGCAAGTGTCAATAATATGTCTATTCACCACAGTGATCACACTTCGGTTTGTCTTTGTCTGCAGAAGTCAGGCAATGAGGCGGAACGAAAGAAGAGCCAGACCATATTGGCTGAGAAACTTGAGCAGTGTTTTTTGAAGCAAACACAACAATAAGTTCCCCAATATTGATGCAGAATTCAAGCATAGTAATCTAGCGTTAAGCCTCTTGACGAACCATAAAAAGAACATTTTCGATACTTTGAACTTCATCACTCTGTAGAATATCACTGCGAATCTTGTCATAAATATCGTCAAAGCCAACCAAAAATTCATACACACGATCTGCCATAACAGTAGCCTGAAAAGTCTTCATATCATCAGCACACTTCATCTGAAAAGAACGTCACTTGTCTAATTCAAGCCAGATTGCCTTAAGTTCTGTGAAATATGTAGAGACAGAACGACCCTCTTGCTTGAGACAGGTAGCCTAGCACCGCAGTTCATAGAGCTGGGATATGTCAAAGCCATCATAAAACATCTGATTAATAGCATCCCAAATTTCCTTAGCAGTAGGTAGAGTATGAAACATATTCAACAAACTCGGTTCCATAATTCGCAGCATCCAACTTTTCACAATAGCATCAGCAATTTTCCACTTCCCAAATTGTGGGTCTTGGGAATCAGGGGCATTAGTGTCGCCAGTCAAGTAACCCAATTTGCCTTATGTAATAGCATGGAGTTTGATCATGGAAGCCCATATCTAATAGTTGGATCCATTCAATTTGAATCACATGGGTAGATTGGTGGACGATTCAGTATGAACCATTAGAATATGGGTAGAAGAAGATTCAGTGACATCCGACATAGCGATAGATGACCACGGTAGTAGAAGATTAGGTGGCGACGACAACAGTAAGAGATATGAGACGATGCAGGTTTGGGTATATAGGCTAGGTGCAGTGGAAATATGTATTGTTTAGGATTAGGGTTTTGATGTTGTAGAGACATATTGGAACCTGCTTTGATACCAACTCAAAAGTAATTAGGGTTTAAACTAATATGTTTATTATTCTTTCAAGGAAGGATATATATATACTACATATAGAGTGGGTACAAATAGGAACACTACTACAATTTTGTTAAACTACGTCACCCAATAGGCGACCCTTTATATAAAAACTGTCGTGGTGTTTTAAAAAACAACAAATGTTATAAAACCGTCGTGGTAAGGTACCTAATACACCAATGTATTGGGTTAATTTTTAAAATTATGACGATACCTTATTAAGATTGTTGTGTTTTTAGAAGGCGCTAAACGAAAATTCACTTTAAGTTCGCGAGCGCGGAGCCTTTCAGAAACCCCTCGCTCGCTCAAAACATTGTATTATCTCAAATTCTCTCATGAACCTTTTAGAAAGCCCTCTCTCTCACATTGATGAAGCACATCTCCCTCTCGTCGTCCACCGAACTAGCCAAGATCGCCATCTCCGTCACCCTGTTTAGGACATCGAGTTCACCAAGATCGCCACCTCCATTGCGCCATTCAGTCCATTGAGCTCACCGCGTTCGCCATCTCCCTCGTGCTTCTGATGTGCTCGTAAATTCGAGATTTATCTATGATATTTCTCAATGTTTACACCTTTGCTTTACTCTTTTATATAGGTTTTACCTTCTTTTATTACTTTTTTAGGTAATCACAAGCAAATGGTGGAAAATGAGCTAAAAAGAGAAAGTTGAGTTTGAAAGGCCTGTGCAGATCAGTCAAGTTCACGGATTCTACTGTACTGACTCAGAAAGAACCAGAAGCTAAGCCACATATTCTTGAAAGCTACAGATGTCTATTTTCTGGGGAATTTTACGGTTCATGAATATCATTTTTCTAGAGGAAGTTATGGTGGTTTTAGTACAGGTAGTTCGGGCTGCACGAGAATCTGAAATCTTTTCTGAAGTCCAAGTTTTGAGGCCCAAATCACATCAATTGGGCCAATGAGGAATATTCCTATTTCCCAGGGGTTTATATGTCTGAATAAAAAATATGTAGTAGAAATGTGGAGAATACAAGGAGCAACAAACTTTTTTTGTGAAGGAAAGAAAAGGCGGCTGCTTGTGCGAGAGGGGAGCTGATTTTTGAGTCGTAAAAATAGAAAAAAGAAAGGAGAAGAAGAGGGCAGCCACACCATCCCATTCTCCTCCATCCTTCAAGGTTCCAAGGTTTGAAAGACTTAGGAAGTAAGGAGGAACGTCAAGGCATCATCCAATCACTCTGGCTGACCAACACATCATCAAAGGGCTATCTTCTTCCTCTTTTTATTTTCTGTTTTGTATGTTCTGACTGTCTATTTAAATTATGGGTAACTAAGTACTTTAGTTAGGGCTTGATTGAAGCCCTAATCATGTTTCTTTAAGGATTTCGATATGCCTTTGCTGTAAACTACTTGTGTGATGCTTAATTGATTAATTTCATATTATATTTTACTCTTTACATACGTTATGTTATGCTTGATCACCATATGCATGTTGTGTATTGAGTTTGTTACATAGGTAAATTTAGATGACCGAGTCTTGTGCCTATGAGAGTAACAAAAGAACTAGTTATAAGTTCTTGAAATTAATCATCATGAATAACTAGAATAGATACCATGTTCCAGGAGTTGTGTGTTTGTCAATTTCCATTATGTTATGCATTCTTAAAGTGCAACTTAGTAGATACCATGCTAAACACTTTAAGAATGAAAAGAGTTAGCGTAGATACCCATGCCTAACTTGTTGCTTAGGGAAATCAATAATTTAAAGAGTAGATGTCATGCCTTAAGGTTGACAAATATGAGCATCTAAAATCTGTTTTGTAGCATTGTGCATGTCGTTTGCTTAAGGAAGAAGATTAGTGGTGAATATCGAATCCCTAACTAGTTTTCTCATTGTTTTAACCTCAATTCATTTCTATTTTTAATCAAACACTGTTTTTAATATTTTGTTTCGAAATTTTCAGTTTTCAAAATCATCTTAAAATCATCCTTTTGAACACCTTGTCTACACCGAGTGCCTTTGTGTATTGCTTAACTCTGATTAGAAATCTTAGGGTTTTGAAATAAGTTATTTTTAGGGTTTTCTTTTACTTTTGCATTCTTAGTTTGTGCCATTTAGTTAGTAGTCCTGGGAAATTAATTTTAAACACATATTAATCCAATCCTCGTGGGAATGATCTCGTATTTGCTTTCTACACTATTTGTCTGATCTTGTGCACTTTTGAGTTAAAACGCGCATATAATTGCTTAAGTTTTAGGTTGCTATTTGTACAACAGCTTCCCATGGCAGTGACCCTTCCTCGTCGTGGCCATTTTTAAGCCCTCAAATGGATTCCCATATTCCATTTTACGAGCTTTAGATTAGATCTTCTTCCTCGTAGACTAGAAAGGTATGAAGCTACTTTTCTAGGGTTAGCTTAGGATTCTTCTGATTTGATTTCAATTTTTATTTTTTCTTGTTTATGATGGCAGTTTGTTTGAGATATATTGTTACGATTTGTTTGTTCTTTAATTTCGGTGCTTATTGATGTATGTTTTTGTGGTTGGATCTGACTTGATTTAAGCTGTATATAGTTTAGTGTAGACCTGGCAATATTGCACACGACCCGTTAACATGACACGAATTCACACAAAATTATCAGTATTTGGGTTGAGCTTATTGGGTCGGGTTGAAAACGGATGAACACGTTAGCCACCCGTTAAGGAGGTTAATTTTGTGATTTTGCAAAAAAAAAAAAAAAAAAATTCTTTTCTTCTTCCCCTTTTCTTTCTTCTTTCCGTGTCTTTTTCTTCTTTCCCCTTTTCCTTTTCTTCTTCCTCTCGTTCTTCTCTTCTTCTCTTCTGCTCTGTTCTTCTCTTTTTCTTTTCTGCTATCTTTTTGTCAAGATTCTCTTATGCTCTTCTTCTCTCCACTCAATAGACTCCGCTTGCCGGGCCGCTAGGGATCAAGGATGAGGTATCTGGGTCGGTCCACAGAGGGTGATTGCTTCTAGAGTTGTTGGTTTTGGTTCTCTTAGTTAATTTTGAATTTTCTTTTTTCCTCAATTTATGTAGTTGTTGAGTTTTTAAGATATATATGAGAGAGATATATACTGTTTTAGGGGGAGAAGACTGAAATAA
>NC_024126.1:16768850-16778909 GCF_000346735.1 Prunus mume | reverse complement strand
TTTTTTTTTTTTTTTTTTTTTTTCTGGTTTATTCTTAATAGGTTAACGGGTAGTGTTGGATATTCACGAATTGTAATGGGTCATGTTTGGGTCTAGTATTTGTCACCCATTAATTTAACGGGTCATGTCGTGTTAACCCGTTAACTTAAGGGGTTGACACAAACACGACCCGAAACCCGTTAATACAACCTGTTTGCTAGGTCTACTTTAGTGGTTGCATTTTTTTTAATCGTTTTGCTTTTATTTTGTTCTGAATTTCTGGTTCATATGTTTTTTTTTTTTTTAGCTTTTAGTGTTTTGTTGTAGAGTTGCAGGGCCTGGAAAGTGGCTCTGGTTTTAAGATTATGCAATTAGATGAGTTTCTTGTTTGGCTTGAAATCCTAACCATGATTTTGGGAGGCTAAATATTTGTCAAAAAAATACGAGGTTATGATAAGACTATCCATTTGTGTAAAATAATTGGTACTAAATGGGGCTCTGCTTAGAACTCACAGATAATCTTAAATTTAACTTGGGTTTTGAATTTCTCTTGTGTTTGCAATTGAATTTCTTGTTTTTATTTCTGGATGTGCCTTGTGCAGGTTTTACGTTTGCAGAAAGTCGATGCACATGTCAACACTATCCATGAACTCTCAGTTGTAAAGTCAATTGAATTCTCTAAGACAGTCAATGAAGTCCACCCAAGCTAGAGTGATCACTCCTCTGCTCATTCCAAGAACTCTCAGGTTTTACATTTGACTTACCATTTGGCTCTCATTCGGATTGTCTAATTTGTTAATTTGGCATCTGCATATTTGTTAAAATCATCGTCTGTCAAGTAATTAGGCAATGACATAACTGGATACTTGCTGCATTTGTTAAATGAACTCTTGTTTCTGCTTTTCCCCCATCAAGTTGAAACCATGGTTGATTGTCTTACTGCCCCATGGTACAACAGCTACAAGTATCATTACATGGAATTCAACAAGTAATTTTCTAATGCGTAATTTCTGATTTAATAACATCTCTGCTCCCTGAAACCCAATAAAGAAAAAGTTATGTTGGTTAAAAAATTCCTAAGCTCCTCAGGCTTTTGTGGATCAACTGAATTGGTATGAGTAAATTAAATTTTGTCGGAAAATATTCCTAAATAGTTGAGATGACAAATGATACTGAAAGCACACACTATTTTGGCATTTGTACTTTAACTAAGTATCTTCAGCATTGGAGCATGAGTATCTGGTTTTTTATTTGGCACCATATGGATTCAATTGTTAGACTTATAGTCTGAATTCAATGTTATTATCTCCCTTGTTTCACTTGTTTATGTTTAGTTACTACTGGAATAGTTTACGTGAGGTGGATGAGGTAAGAATTATGGTCTAAGATTAGATAATCTAACTTTTCTAGATGCTGCTTTTTCTCTAGTTATGATTGTGTAGGCTACTTTTTGCCCAATTAGGCCAAGTCATTGCCTTGTCTATTATAACAATCCGCTAAAGTAATGTAACTTTGGAAGTTATGGTTAGATTTCTTCAATTCGTTGACGTAGGAGTTGTTTATTTCAGGTCCTGGCTCTTAAAGGATCTTATCATGGTGATACTTTGGGTGCTATGGAAGCACAAGCACCATCATCTTATACATGCTTCCTCCAACAACCATGGTATGAATTTTCTGTCACAAGATACTTGAAATATTCCAAATCTGTATACTTATATCTCAACTTTTGGAGTTAATCAGCATCCAATAGAGAATATAGTACTCTTACTCTAGGTTGGCATTATTCTATTGATCTGTGATTCTCAGTGTTTCAAGTTAAGTAATTATATTAGGTAGCACTATATTAATAATCCTTTCATTATTGGTAAGTTACATGGATTGTATATCTCACTATTACATTATTTTGGCTTGTTAAGCAGTTTCCTAGGCCATGGAAGTGATTCTAACGAAGCTACTCCTAGTGGTAAAAGTTGAAGAAATGCAAAGGAAAATTGGTGATGAAGAATGTATAGCTTTGTATACATATGGATAACTTGACTTGAAGGATAATTAAGTATAGGAATTTTGGTATTTATTGTAATTAGGCTTGCTGCTTGCAGCTAGTAGCCCTAGAGTACTTTCATTTTTTAGATTTTATTTTGTTCTATTGTACTCTTGATATTCTATTTATGAAAGAAACAATTTTTAATATATATTTATGGCGTGGGTAATAGCATACTGGAGTATATATTTTTTATACCATTGGAAACAAAAATAAATAAATAAATAAATAAAATAAAATAAAATGTAAAATTGCGTCAGTTTTATAGTTAATAACCTTCGTCTTAGAGTTAATAGACGATAGTATTTCAAGAAACCATCATCATTACATTTAATAGATGATGGTTTTTTAAACAAACCCGACATCTTTGGATATAATAAACGACATATATTACATATAAAGACGATGGTTCTTTCAGAAACATTGTCGTCTTTACATGCAATAGACGACGGTTAATTACCGTTGTAGTATAACATTCAAAAAGATGGCAATCGATTTAACGATGGTTTGAAAAAGCAAAAGATAATAGTGGAAATATGTACAAAATTTCATAATTCTACTTAAATCAGAAAATTACAATAAAATACAAATTCTATTCCTAATATGAGCAAATTCTATTCTTAATAGGAATGTTGACTTTGACTCACGCCAACAATTAATACGAAGCCAGATCTGCTATCTTCAAATATTAGTGTTCCTCCGTGTCCTTTTTATATTTGTCTGACACATGTCCAACCACATAACTTAAACTTAACTATGTTAAATTCAATTCTTTTTCCAAATAAATAAGTAAATATAAACCACAAAATACTGCAAAACCTAGCCATACTCCATTCGCCTCCATGCTAATAGATCAACACAAAGTTCATAAATCCAATAGCAGATTGAAATATTTAGAAAGATCCATAAGAGTCAATCACAAAAATTCAGACCAAATACACCACATTCGTTCAAAACCCAATACAGGGTTGGGCCTGGAATGTAGGATTGAGTTCTTGATGACCAGCAACAAACAAACTTTGGCATTTGTTATCGTGTAAGAAAAAGGCTTCTCTGTTGGCTTCGCAGTGCATTGGTGGTGGGTATTTCCTTAGTATTAGTGAAAAAATAGAACTTAATTTTCTGTTAGTGGATGGACACGTGTCTAATAAATAGTACAGGGGCACCAAGGATAGAACCACAGCAGATCCGGACTCCTTGCTTTTTCTTTGTGTCCCTCTCTTCTTCCTTTTACCTTCTCTCCGTCTCTTTATTCTTCTTCCTTTTCCTTTTTGTCTCCCTCTCTTCTTCTTCCTTTTCTCTCTTTTATTTCTCTCTCCGATTCTTCTCTCTCTCTGCTTTTCTGTTGTTCTCTGCTAAGTCTCTTTTTCTTCCTCAGATTTTCTTCTCCTCTTTTCTAAAGTTTTCGGTTTCGGTTTCAGCAAGAATAGAACCATAGCGAGATGGAATCTATTTTTTCGATTTTTCTCTTATAAAAAAGAGAAGAAGATGGAATCTACTTTTTCGAGCAGCACTCAACAACCAGACAAATAGTCTTGAGCAATAACAAAAGTTAAGCAGTTGTAGGCTTGTAGCATAGTTAAAGAATATTTGGCTCATCTTGCCAATCAAGCAGACATCCCTCTTCCATCTTTTACACTTCCATTTTTCCTAAAATTTTGTATAACAAATGAGCATTACATTTCAACAGATTGATTGCTCCCTTTCCTATAATAAATTCCAGATGTCATCGATGTGCTCTTTTGATTAAGCTTATACCAAAATAAGGCCATTATGGTGTCAGTTTCAGCAGACCTATTCATTGGCAAATTTGTAGCCATTCTTGAGAGTGAAGCAGCCTCCATAGCGGGTGTTCGTGAACAAGTTGATGTGATTAAGCAGGAGCTGGTATTCATGAAATCCTTCCTAGAGGATGCTGACCGCGGAGAGCAAGCACACACACAAGTACAGAAAGCGTGGGTCGCAAGCTTCCGAGACTTGGCCAATGATGTTGAAAACATCATTGATGAATTCATGTATCACATGTACGAGCAGCAAATCGGCGGTCGATTTGGAAGGTGGATCCGCAAAACCGTTCACTTTCCCAAGAACCTTTGGTATAAGCGTCAAATAGCCAACAAGTTGCAGAAAATCACCGTGGCCATTAGAGCTATTCCAGAGAGAAATCAGAGATATGGTGGTGCTGCAGCTGTAGAAGGAAAAAGTACTTCTGAGGATATTCGAAGATGGGTGCGGAACCAAGCGGAGTCTTCTCTTTATCAGAAGGAGGATGAACTTGTCGGGATTGAAGGCGATAAGAACATGTTACTGGGATGGCTGATGGATGAAGTGAAGCACCAAACTGTTGTGTCCGTGGTCGGGATGGGAGGATCAGGGAAGACAACTCTAGTTGCAAGGACCTTCAAAGATGACATTGTAAAGAGACATTTCGAATGCTGTGCATGGATTACTGTTTCCCAGTCTTATGTGATTGAAGACTTACTCAGAAGATTGATCAAAGAATTCCACAAAGCAATGAAGGAAGAGGTCCCTGCAGACATGAATGCCATGAGTTATAATGAATTGCTTGAGATTTTGGTGAACTACTTGGAGACTAAAAGGTACCTAGTTGTATTGGATGACGTGTGGGATGTCCACCTTTGGGACAAAATAAGGTTTTCATTTCCAGATAAACAACTTGGAAGTCGAGTCATGCTTACAACTCGAAGAGAAGACATAGCATCCTCTTCTTTTGGAGTTGAAAGCCATGTTCACAAGATTCAACCACTGGAAAGGGGTGATGCGTGGGAGCTCTTTAGCATGAAAGCATTCTCAAGTTACCCTAACAAATCTTGTTCACCTGAACTTCTTCCATTAGCTCGGGAACTTGTGGAGAAGTGTGAAGGCCTACCTCTTGCGATTGTAGCCTTGAGTGGTCTCATGTCTTCTAAGAACTCACTTACAGACTGGAGCACTGTCTACCATAGCTTGAATTGGCATCTCACAAATAATTCTTTGCTAGAACCTATGAAGAGCATCTTGTTGCTTAGTTTCAATGATTTGCCATACAGATTGAAGCAGTGCTTTCTATACTGTTCCCTTTTCCCCGAAGATACAGTGATCACAAATAATAGGCTCCTAAGATTGTGGATCGCTGAAGGATTTGTTGAACATGTGGACGGGCTCACGCCAGAAGAAGTTGCAAATAGCCATCTTATGTTACTCATTTTTCGTAACATGCTACAGCAAAGGTTTCGAGGACCCCTCCCAGCATGTAAGATGCATGATCTTTTGCGGGAGATTGCTCTGTCTATAGCAAAAAAAGAAAAGTTTTGCGCTGTACATGATGGGAGTGAAACAGCAGTAGAAGAAACTGGGGCAATCCGTTTGTCAATTCAAACAACTAATGGAGAAATTGGATCATGCACAGGTATATCACGGCTTCGTTCGTTTCTTGTCTTTGCCACTGGCGTATCCTCATTCTCTTTCTCAAATAAACTACCTTTTGGCCTTAAATTGTTGAAGGTTCTAGATTTGGAGGATGTCCCACTTGATTATCTGCCAGACAATCTAACGTCCTTATTTAATTTAAAATATTTAAATTTGAGTGGAACTCCAATTATGAAGCTTCCGGAATCCATTGGACAGCTCGGCAACCTTCAGACCTTGAACATCACGGGGACAGAAATAGAGTTCCAAGAGGGATTTCCAAGTTGCTAAACTTGCGCCATTTACTTGTGGGCAGGTTCATTTCTGGAAATTTTATTGGGGTAAGAATACCATCATGTATTAGTAAGATGAAGAAATTGCAAACTTTGGCATATATTGAATCAGAAGGAAACATTATTAGACTTATTGGAAGTATGACCCAGCTTACATTCCTTGGCATTACGAATGTGAAAGAAAGAGACGAGGAGGACCTATGTGCCTCAATTCAAGAGATGAAGGTCCTTTCCCGCTTGTTTTTACTTGTAGCTGATGGAGAGGAATTTCTTCGAGTTGATGCATTGTCTTCACCGCCTCCCTACCTTGATAGACTTGACTTGACCGGCAAACTGGAAAAGGTACCACATTGGTTTTGTTCACTCCACTCTCTCGCAAATTTGAATCTGCGTAGCTCCAGGCTTGAAGAAGATTTACTACGTCATATTGAAGCATTACCCTCTCTACGTTATCTTTTCCTTGAAGATGCCTCTGTTAGGAAAGAGTTATGTTTCAGCAGAGGCTTTGTGAAGCCTTGGTATTTGCGGTTGCAGAATCTCGCATTATTAAATAAGATAACTAGAAAAAGGGGCGATGTCAAATCTCGAGTTCTTAGACATTCGTCGTTGCTTGACATTAGAAACATTGCCACAGGGTATTGAGCACCTTACTAAACTACAACGATATAGATTTCGTAATGTTTCAGAGAAGTTTAGAGAGTCCATAAAAGAAGGAGGTGTGGATCATCCAAGGATGCTACTCGTCGACAAGAGATGTAAGAAATATACGTAAGTATCTTTTATCCTTTCATTGACTTTCCTAAACTTAATGATTTGAAATATTGCAATTGGGGTCATATCTCTGTTAATGGATGTTTTGTTTGTTAATTACAATATTGCTTTTGTCTTTTCATATATTTTGCAGAAACATATACAGCGATTGAAGATTTTACCCATGAGTTTGGTGGTGGGAAGGACTTGTCGTCTTGTTTTGACCCCCCAAGACTTGTTCGTCTTGGTGGGAAGAACTTATTTGCAAGTTTTGAAAATCAAATAATACCAAGTTGATGTTGTTTCGCATGTTTTAATTTGCATGTAATAATATTCGAGTATGCATCCGTCACTTCAGCAATTGGCAGATGTATGTCGATGATTAGTTTTTAAGATTTGGGCAATGGGATCTTTTATGATCAGTGTGTTTGTACTTTCTTTTATGTTAATTAATTGTGTTTGTACTTTCAAGTTGGCTATGTATTCTTAACTGCTTTCCAACATCTCTTAAAGAAAATGAGAAACCCTACAGAACCCTCCCACCCATGAGAAAATTTTCATACAACGGAAATGTCACTGTGGAGGTATTCTAAGCTAATTACGCATTACCACGTGAGAAAACTAAAACATTGTAATGTGTGAGATTGATTTGAAATACCGCCACAGTGGCATCTCGGATGTAGGTAAGGATCACCTCCTTCATCAACCCCTCCATTTATTATTTCTTCTTTTCTTATTATTTGATATATACATTTTTCGTTTTTAAAGTATTTCTTAGGTTGTTAATTTAAGGCGTAAAATACTCAGTATTTGAACAACTTAATGAACATGAACAAATGAACAACCTAATGAACATGCAAGTTCCTTATGAAGAAAGGAAGTTCATTTGAGCATTGCAAGTTGCTCATTTGGGCAAATTGGGCAAGTTGATTGGCAAATCGAGCAGGTGAACATGCTTCAGTATTTGATATCCTGAGAATGCTACGCTTGTCCAAATGCTCTCAAATTTGGACACGTGATAGTAGACTCTTGATGAACAACTTTCATGAAGAAAGAAAGTTCATTTGATCTGACTGGAAGTCTGAGCTACCAAATTTAGCCATGTTGAATTTGAATAAGGTAATGCAGTGGTGCTGAATCTGTATGCAGAATCGCTGAGGCCAACGGGTTTTTGGGTTGGCCTTATATAAAATCGGGCCTCATTGCCGATTGGACTTGGGCTCTTCAAGTCTGTTTGCTAACGGATAAACTTTGTCTTTGAAATACAATATGCTTGGGTGTGCAGAGACTAAAATTGAGTGTCCATAGAATCACTGTGAAAAAAGAAATTGGCCTTTTTCATTTGTTCGATTCTTGCTCAGTGAAGAAGGGTATTTATTTGTAAATCAGTGGTCTTAAGTTTAAATCCCCTTGACACTTTGGTAGTGTGCGTGTGTGTGAGACACCCCTTCGTCTGGTAGTTTAGATTATTGCAAGTATTCAAAAAATAATCAGTTGTTTCACTTCTTAATTAATATGATAAGAACATATATTTACTCCAACACTATAATTAAAGACATCAACATAACATCTAAAGTACCAATCTCAAAAGGGCAACAAACTAACATGTTAAAAACTAAAACGGACAAAAGTTATACTAAAACTATTAGTCCACATCACCATAATTGATCATAAGTCCAAACAAGGCGTTTGAGTATGCTTCAAATTAAGTGAAAATATGTAAGAAACATTCCACATTAAGCCCCATTTGGTTAGGGATCACATATAAAAAAAACTATCGAAGATTTCAAAATAGTCAAAGAAGTTAGAAGAGTATAATCCAAATGGGTTCCAATACTAAGGAATTAAGATATTGGTTGTGCCCACAAGAGCCGTCAATCAAAACTCAAAATACACCAAACAAATTTTGAATATCATGCAACCCAAATATATATACAAGATTCATTCACCGCCTAACACTTGTGCGGAACGGGGATAGCATTATTTTGCTATCCCCAGTCAATCCCCGCATGCCACGCAGGATAACTTTTCCACTTGGCATATAATGATTGACCAGAAATAGCAAAACAATGATATCCCCATTTCACATAAGTTTTTCCGCACTCTGAGGCTGCGAAAGTGCCTCCCTTCATTAAGACTTGGTTTCTATCAATTGTCAACAATTCTTGCATCTTCCAAAATCTCCCCATTGGATGACATTAGATTAACAATTGTTGTAACCTTTGTGAAATACTTCTCAATGCTTCCACTTTCTTGCATCTCCACCTTCTCAGATTCTCTCCTCAAATTTTGGTGTCGAACTTTCTTAACACTTTGTTTGATAGGTGGTCTGAATTTTCTCCCATGCTTCCTTTGGATTTGCAACTTTGGAAATTCTCTCATACTCTGGCATCTCAATTGTTTGATAGATGTGGAAAAGTGCCTTGCTATCCTTCTTTCAATTTTCCTTCAATACATTTCTTTGTGCTTTGAGTGAGTGTATGTTCATTTTCAGGCTCCTCATAATTGTCTTCAACCACAATTCCATGGCTTTTAAAAGCACCTTCACATTGCTGCTCCAATAATCGTAATTTTCACTGTTGAATCGAGGAATAAGTGAAACCAAATTGTTCCCGTTGCTTAAGTTTGCATTTGCCATATTGAAAGTATTTCAACTAAGCTCTTATGCCAATTTGTAGGAAGAAGAGAAACCAACAATACAAATACACACTAATTTCTTGGGAGAATAAGCTCTTTGATTTCAATTCAACTCAACAAATAACATTAATAAAGACCCGATTTAAAGACTTCTCTTATCGTAACCGTTTAACTCACTCTCACATCACTACTATGTTTTACCATTTATGCAACGAAAGTTCGTGCGACGAAGAATAATTCGTCGCGCAAAACATACTGGCGCGACGAAAGAAAATATTTGTCGCGCAAACCACTGAAAATTTGCGAGACCAAATTTTTCGTCGCACGAAATGTCTTTGCGCGACCAAACAAATCTTCGTCGCGCAAACAGAGTTAAAAAGAGCGGGGGAAATTTTTTTGGCGCGATTTGGGCGACGAGAAATATCGTCGCTTAAGACAACCTTGCGCGACGATAATCTGATTCGTCGCGCAAAAAGGGACAGAACCCAGTGGGTCCCTTTATTTGGCGGTAAAAACTTGTGCAACGAAATTCTTCGTCGCAAAAGATAGCTTAGCGCGACGGGAAGAAGTTTCGTCGCGTAAGAGAACGAGGGATATTTTATTTTTGGCGCCAAAATTACCTGGTTGGGATTTTTTTTTTTTGCGCGACGTACATATTGTTCGTCGCTTAAAGTTCCACGTTTGCGCAACGAAATTTTGGTTTTGCGCGACGGAATGTTGTTTTTGCGCGACGAAAGTGTGCACAACGGAAAATACCTGCGTCGCGCAAAAGTTAGATGTCGGCAGCTAATTGCGCGACGAAAAAAATGGTTTGCGCCACGGAAGCGACGGAAGTTTGCGCGACGAAATTATATATTCGTCGCGCAAAGTCCTTCTTCTTCATATTAGAATTTTGCCATTGCAGAGGCAGAATGCAAAAAAAAAAAAAAGCATTTTGCCTCTCCCTCTCTC
>NC_024126.1:16744781-16761144 GCF_000346735.1 Prunus mume | reverse complement strand
TTTTTTAATAATATTTGTTTAATTATTACATATTTCTTACTAATGTTTATTTAATTTTTTATATTTCATTATTATTTAATTTTTTATATTTCAACTAATACGTTTTATTTTTTGTATAATAGAATAAAGCCCAAGTCAATAAGGACAATAGGAAGAAAAAGACTATTCTCCACCATTCCGGCTCCAGGCCCTTCTCATATAAGATGGATGCACGGCGTCGGGTAAGAATAATATAATTTATATTTAATTTTTAATACGTCATTATTATTAATTTATTTTGTTCATACTAATATTTTCCTTCTCTTGTTCAATTAAGGGGGGGTCGAAATTCCCAGAGATCGACGTCTTTGGTGACGTTTATGTTCGACCTGGGAATGAGTTGGCCAAGTCCCTTCATGTAAGTATTATTTAATTTTAATTCTTATGTTACGCTTTCAATTTATATGGATTTTTGAATTTATATTTTATGTAATGTTAAACATACGACGATGGTGGAGAGGAGCCAGTTAGTTCTTCAAGAGTCCACCTCCCAACTTCCTCCCGAGACTCCGATCGAGTCTGTGGATCCTCCGTATGATGCTGGATTTCAGATTTTGACGCAGACGTTGGATCAGACTCTCAGGAGGCGGCCGGGGACGTATTTTTATAATTACTTTTAAAATATTTTTCTTGCATACATTTATTTTGTTTTATATAATAAATTTTTTCTTTACGATTAATCTTTTTATTGCAATTTCATTTTAATTATAAAAAAAAACCAAATTTATTTTTTTACAAAATTAAAAAACAAATAATAATAATTTTTTTTAATAATATATATTACTTTTGCGCGACGAAACGTAAATCGTCGCCCAAAATCATTTAAAAAAACCCGTTGACAAATATATTTTAATCATGCGCGACGAAAGGTTTCGTTGCGCGAAATGTGTATGCGCGACGAATTATTTCGTCGCGTGAAATTTGTATACGGGACGAATTGTCTCGTCGCGCGAAATTTGTATGCGCGACGAATACCATTCGTCGCGCAAAGTTCATGTATCTCGCGCGACGAAAGCTTCCGTCGCTCATTGTTGTTGCGACGACCAACCTTTCGTCGCGCAAATATTTTTGCGACGGACATTTGGGTCGTCCCCGAAATGTTTTTTTTAACGAAGTTGTTATACGTCGCACTGTTTTGCGCGACGAATGATATTTATGCGTCGCGCAAATCCTTTCTTCACGATATTTGCGCGATGGACTGTGCGCGACGAAACTTCTGTCGCGCATAATTATGTGCGACTAAAATCATCTTTGCGCGACGAAGATTACTTCGTCACGCAAAGCCTAAAATGTTGTAGTGCATCTTAATACTCTCTCATAATTAAAGACTCTTCATCAGGCCACTAATACATTAAATTGACTCTTTATTCCATTCACTAATACATGAATGTATTAAATTAGAGAATAAGAAAAGACTCAACATAATAGCATATTGAAACTTCTTGAATACAATAATGATACATATTTGGTTTAGGGATTGGTTTAGTTCTCCAACAAGGTTGGGTATCAAAATTGGAGAAGATGAGATTGGTGATATTATGAAGGGATCCAACTATACCCTAGTTATACTATGGTTTTGACTAGCAAGACAGTGAAGCGGGAAGGTTTTGTAGGAGTCTTTCACACCTACGGCATGGTGCGGATGGGGTATCGATAAAGGAGATAGGGGTACACGGCATAGATGGCATTTTTGTCATGGTGTTGTTTTCATTTTTGTTGAAAGTATATTGTTTGCTATGTTCACATTATTAGTTGATTTCATGAAAAACCCTTTTTGTTTTCATGTATAAAAAATGTGTTTTTGATTGACTATATGTTTAGTTGTAACTTGTAAGTAGACAAATCACATCACCTCCAATGCAAGCCCCCGCCAAAGCATGGCAAATAACCTACACAAACGAGTTGTTCTTTTGCTCACTCTCAAAGTTATCTAGGTTAGAGGTTAGACTCATCTACCTTACAACATCATTTGTTCTCAACTTCTCGTCCACAATTCACAGCATGAGTAAGATTGTAAAAGCAATGATCTCAAATAGAATTTAATTTATTTTGAAATGACTAGCTAGCTTGTCTCTTGTAGCTAATATATTAAATAGAAAATTGCAGAGAAACCAACCCCAAAACCCCAAGAAAACTAACCAGAGCACTACTATTCCAAACTAAAACTCCCAGTTAATCTGAAATACCCCCAAAACTCATATTTATTCCTATTAGTAGTAATTTTTTTCCCTAGACAACTTATATTATAAACCAGAAATTCTGTTTCTGATATCACTATAGCCTGCAAAATCTTATCTTCATCAGGGACTTTCCCGAACAAGCTTAATCACAGTAGTACCAATACTCTTTCTCCTTTTTTTGTGGGTAATTTCTGAACAACATCCATCTCAGGCTCCTCTCTCCAATCAAACACTTGTTTGTGAACCCCACAGATGAAAAGCAGATTTTGCTAAAATCTGCTCCAAAACTGCAGCTACAAAAACTGCAGCAATATAGTAAGTGGTCGGCGGATTCGATACACGTTTGACAAGACACATTGTATGCTTCCTTCAAATCCCGAATTAGTCATTCTGTACTTGGTGGACACTCTCTGTTACTGATAGCAACTCATGTTCTCAAGCTACTATACTTTTTGGTGTCGATTAAAGTTTATAGTAAATTTGGACAAGGGCCTAATTGCTTTTTAACTTGTCTTTAGCCTTCAAAATTAATTATGTTCTTCCTTTGTGAAATTCTTGACATGCGTCCACATGCTAAAAAACAAGTGATCGTGGCATGGTTGACATGGACCCAGACAGAGGTGGCACACACCTTCTTTTGTCTCGGGCCCACTTCTTTGTCCATTTGTCATATGACCAACAACAAAAGTGGTATTTGAGGGGCATGATAGGTCCCAAAGACACGGCCAATTTTATATAGTGAGAAAGGGCATGCAGTGAGAGAAAATGGCCAAAGGAGAAGGATAATGATTGTTTCCTTTCCTGTACGGAGATGTTCCTCATTTTTACGAATTACAATTTGACATATGTAAAAATAATTCATCAAAATTATAAAAAGAAAAACTTATGCATACATGTTTCACTGCTATTGACAAGAAAATAAAAACTTCTACTTACATAATAAAGAGAGAAGCGGAATACTTTTATAATTTGTTTTTATTATAGTCCTATCATTGTCTCTTTTTTTCTTTTTGTGAAATCAATTTAAGCTTGATTAGCCCCATCTTTTTGTCAGAAAATTGTTTGGTTTTCCCTTTAATCTCTCCTGCTTTGTTTTGACCTTGTTATAAAAAATAAAAATAAAAACTTTAATCAGTAGGTTGCAAGCTCACTTTAGTCCATGCACACATAAATAAAGGATCACAAGTCTGCCTTAACGAAACCCTAAAAAAGAATTTGGGGTTTTGTGTCATCATCTGGAAACATACACATGGAAAGAGAAAGGCAAGGGACATGAGTGGAGAAAACCAGGCTAGAAAGTAGAACAAAGCCCCATTTATTTGCTTCAAAGTCCCTCTCATCTGATATAATACAAGCCAGGGAATAAAATCTAGTGCTAGTTTGTGGGTGTTTTTCTAAAGTACCCCAACATTCGAGAAAAGGGTCACAAAAGATTCTTGCATAAATTAGTAGTTGAACAGTTGTAACTTGGAGTTTTATAAAACACAAATATTCAAATGCTCCAATGATTAGTTGATCGAAGAGGGGGATTGCTTATTCATCTTCATCATTATGTTTGAATAATTTCTTTGAATCAGAAAATAAAGTCCAATAAAAGGCAGTCCATGTATTGTTGCTTTCATCAGATGCTCCACTGAAAATACGAAAGAGCACATGTGTTCATTGGAAACTATTTACATTTTATGAAAACATCAAATTCAATTTCTCTACGAGAGATTGATGCTTTGCTTTTGTGGCATCATGATCTGATTGTTATGAAGGAAAGGAAAAACCAAAAAGTTATCTCATTGACTCAAATTTCTTATAGTACTAAATCGATCATAATTGACCTTAAAGTCTTGATCATGAGAAACTGGTGATCAATAAGTAAATTATAATTAAATCCTAGCAATTAGATTGCCGATTCAATGTTCAATATACGACTTTGTTTAAGAGCATCAACACTATTTTGGCATCTATTGAATTAAACTGCAGTTTTACTTGCAATAATATAGTTTAGTAGTTTCAGTTTATTGGCATGTGGGTCCCATAGTTAGCCTATTGCAATTCAATGGAGGGTTCATCACATAGCACCATATATTGCAATGAACTAAATCATACCGTTGCAAGTGAAATTTTACTATTTTAGTTCAATTTTATACAATAAAATTACATTGATCCTGACCATTGCAGATGCTCTAAATAAATTAACATGGTTGAATTCAATGTTCTTTACGTGCCAATCTCATTTTCACATGCATCATCATGAGAAAATAGTAACAATTGGGTGGTCTGACTTTTTATTCTTAATCTTTTAGTCAGAAATTGAAGGCTGTTTTTGTTATAATTAAATGAAATCATTTTCTTATGAGAATAAAAATATCCCACTGTGTTAAATGGCTAAATGAAGACACACGTACTCAGCATAATAAAATAATTAGTGGACAAGACAAGACAGCTCTTCACTATATAAACCTAGAGTCCTCTACACCATCTTCAATCACCCAATAAACCCTTTGGTTCTAGTTCAAATCCTTTTGCCAAATAAAAAGCCCCATATGGCCTATCCGAGAGTTGGTGCCACCACCATAACCACCGGTGTCACCACCGTGGACTGCCAGAAACAAGTCAGGTCGTGGCGGCTTCTTCGCTCTCTCATCGAACTTCTAATCCCAACTTGCAATTGCACCTTCATAGAAGATCATGATCAAGATCAACTACAAGCCAAACAAGAACAACAAAAAAGCCACGGCAACAACTACTACTATCCCCACTATCCCCAACCCAGCTTTGCTTGTTCCAACAACATCATAACCGGCACCATATTCGGGTACCGAAGAGGCAAAGTTAGCTTCTGTATCCAAACAAACTCCAAGTCCAATCCAATTCTACTTCTTGAATTAGCTTTGCCCACAACGGTTCTAGCTAAAGAAATGCAAGGCGGGTTTCTTAGAATAGCACTTGAGTCTACTAGCCCAGGAAATGGTGCTAGTACTAATTCTAATTCTCTTTTGGCCACACCTGTATGGACCATGTATTGCAATAGTAGAAAAGTTGGGTACGCAATCAAGCGCAGGCCTTCAGAGCATGACTTGGAAGCACTGAAGATGATGGGTTCAGTTGTTGTTGGTGCCGGAATTATAAGTGGTAATAAGGAGGATGATGAGATTATGTACCTCAGAGCCAACTTTGAGAGAGTTTGTGGTTCAGCTAATTCTGAGTCCTTCCATTTGATTGACCCAGATGAGAGTATTGGCCAGGAGCTTAGTATTTTCCTTTATCGTTCAAGGTGACCATAATTAAATGATTATGGTTTTAAATTGGTTTGTAATTAGCACAGCAACCCATAACTTATATAGGACCCTCTTTCTTTCTTTTTTAGCTGTGCTTTTGTGTAGCAGGGCTTTTGTTTTTTGGGGTACCAATTGTAAGGGTTCTCTCTAGTTTACATGTATCTAATTGTAAAATAAGTGCTTTTGGGGTACATGTTTTAATCACTTTTATCCATGCCTCATAAAGAGTAGAGATTTGTAAGAAGTTGGAAGTGAATGTGTAGCTACAAGCTTTTTAATTTGTCTTCTCAATCTTGAACCTTTTTTTTTTTCGTTGCGAGTGTTTGAATGATGTGGTAGCTGTTTAATAAATTAATTATGAACTAGTAGGAGAGGCTTAAATGAGATGAGAAGAAGAAGAAGAATTTATAACAGAGAAATCTAAAGCAAAACCTAGAGGAGTGGAAGGGGTAGCAAAAGAGGAGTCTTCTTCGGGAGCTTCCGCTATGCGTTCTTCCAACACGATCTGAACGCCATCTTTTTTCTTCGAAGTATTAAATCAATATATAATAAATATAATATAACCTTAAAATAATAAATTGGGCCTCCTGAATAGTGGGCCCAGGCCGGTCTCATTGCCAGCCCCTGTTCAGGGCCGGACTTAGCGGCCATCAAGGTCGACATATATTCAAGAGCAACCAACCATTCGTGTTTCTATTTTTTATTTTTAAATTTGGGATATGAAACCAGACAGTGACAGAGCCACCATGGGGTCAATGAGGTTAGACAACCCCATGGCAGCCATTGAAATAGGTTTGAAGGTCCTTGTTTGCTGGTGGTGCGACCTCATGGAGTTGCCCACCAAATGCTTGCCGGAAGTCTAGAGAAGAAGAAGGAGTTGTGCAGCACATCTTGTCTTTTTTTTTTCTTTTTTTTTTCAAAACAGCTCGTTTTGGCCCAGACAAATTTTTTTTAAATGACCTGGCCAAAACGACGCCGTTTGGGCCAGGACTTAAAAAAAGAAAAAGAAAACGCTAAAGCATCACCCAAAATCCATTAGCCCGATAGTCACCCCTCCAAACCCCAATTTTCTTATTCTTTCCTCAACCCGAACCCCAATTTCCTGCCAAACCCTCATCCCCATCTCCTCTAGCACATCAACTTTGCCAATCTCCTCATTATGATTTAGTTAGGGAGCAAGTATACCAAAGTTTCAAATTCAATTTGCCACATTTAGGATGAATTATTAAACAAAAATCACTAAATATTTAAGATCACATCGTATAGAATGTGAATGAATAAATGCACAAACTGATAAAACCAACACAAGCAAAGCAAGATGAAAATGATGATTTCAAGCATTTATCATGTAAGTAGAAATATATATCACTATAACTATCAATTTGATGTTCTGATCAACACAACACCTAACAGCTTAGGCACTAAAAAAAATTCTGAACTTTTACACTATAACTTCATGACATCACAATTATGGATCCATTAGTGAGACCAGTTCTTGATTTTAATTTAATATATATGTTTATATCCTTCGGTTTAATTAATTTAAAATGATAAATATCAGTGTATATAAAAATAAAATAAAAAGAAGATAAATATCATTGTATGCAAAATGATAAATATCATGTCATATGCACATGCCATCTCAAAATTGACGGGTTAGTGTGAGCTTATCCATGTGGTTATGCACTCTTGAAATAGGAATCCATTTTATGTTGCTTTATCTATTTGTGTTTATTTCAATTAATTTTAAATAATCAAAAGTCATTATAATTCCTAGATTTTTAATTATTTTCAATATGAATCCCGATCTCTATTTGTTCGTCGATAAGGGAAGATCAAACGAATGCCACTTATTGCAACTTGTCACTTGCAAGGTGTCAACCATAACCCAACTCAATCTACTTTTTCGTCCAAAAAATTGTGGGTGATTCGCACATGATCTTTTTAAAATTTGAAGGATATATTTAACGTTCTTTTTGAAGGATCACGTGCGAAACACATGCAATCTTTTAGACGGAAAAATTGATGAAGTTAATCGCAAGTAACACATTGCAACAAATTTTTAATTAAATAACAATTTATTCCCAAAAAAAAAAAAAATTGTGATCATAATTATTCCTTTACCTCACGATGGACCACCAAAGCATATTTATTCGGATAAAAACCAGATTGCTTTCATGTTGCTACAAATACTTTGTAGCCCTTGCCCCAGAGAGAGAGAGAGAGAGAGAGAGAGAGAGAGAAGTGACATTTTGGTCTTTAATAAGTTGGTGTGCGTGTGTGTGGGGCTAAATATATTTCAAAATGGATATGCAGTTGCATGAATAGCTGTTGCTGATTCCTTATGTCGTTTCATACAAAACTGGACACCAGGGCGCGGGTTTCATCACATTGTACTGCTGTCTGCTCAAGAAGAAAGTGGACTGTGGATATATAAGCAATTGTCCATCCACACTTTTGTTTTTGGACGTAAATGCATCCACTTTGTTTCGACCATCCATCCACCATGCTACACTTTCAACATCTAATTATGCTTTCTTTTCTTTTCTTTATATAATAATTTATTTGATAAGACTTTTTTTAAAATAACTTAACAACAATTAAAGACTTTGTCGGCATAGCATAATTAATTAATGATGGAGTTGTATGCACAAGAATGATTAGTATGTTGACCTGACCTCCAACCAAACCAAACATTCAAACCATCGTTTGATCGGCTTTTAATAACATTACATTAGTTTAGCCCATTATGGGTTTTCCAAATCAGCTCTACCTAATACACATGTACCATGTTGGGTTTCATGGTGAACTCGAATTTGGAGAGCCTTACACATTTTCTTTTTTGAAAAGGGATGAAAATTTTTCCAACCCTATTCTTGTAACTTCTTTTTGAAGATAAGCAAGTGATGGAGTTGAAAATTAGGAGCTCCCATGGGATTGGCTCTTGTACCATAATTTGGAGGTTACCTATATCGAGGTGTATATTGATAATCTTGTTCTTTTTATCTATCTTATTTCTCGTATCACGTGAAGAGAAAGATAAAGATATGTAAAATTCTCCTCCCATAATACATATGGGTGGCGATTATTTGTTACACTTTGATAATTTTATGTGTTATTCTGCATTTCTAGGTTTAGGGTTTTGTATTTCTTATTTTAATGAGTATTTTTTAATTTTAAATGATTGAGTTATTAGTTTTCAATAGTCAAAATAAGAGATCACCCAATGCAATGATAATTTCATCACATCTTCCTTGGATTGTTATTTCTCTATTACAACAAATTTAACTTCATTTTGGAGGATATAGATAGTTTTGGTTTTGCTGACTTCTCTCAAGTACTTAGCAAATTTTACCACTTGGATGGGTATGAATTTCTATCTTGACTTGCATTGTACACCTTGCTTATCATACAAGGATAAGGGAACACAAAGGTGGAACAGTTTGTGGTATTTAGAAAAAGGGATGTTATGCATGATCGTGGATGTATGGATAACTTTTAGTTGTTGATGCATAATCCATCAATAACTAATAATCACCCAACTTACACCATTTTCCTTAGCATAATTCATCTAGAAAACGTGAACAAACTTATCCATGGACAAAGCGTTGTTTATTGATAAGACAATAAATTTATGAACTTATCACTCACAAATTCATACTAGCATAGAATGTATGTCTATCATATAGTCAGTAAAATACCTGATGAGTATAATTCATATAAAGCATGCACGTGTATTATTCAGCAAATCTCTTAAAAATATAAGGTGAAAAATTCAACAATTATGTAACAATTAAATTTTTTTTATTTAAATTTTGTATTCCTTTTTCCATAGTACATGAAAATACTAATAATGTGCGAATAAAATATGTATTATTGCACAATATTTATAAATAAAAAAATTATTCGTAATAATACATATGTATGTATATAATATGTGAAAAATACATTTTTTTTTAAGACATAACTTTTCATATAATTAAGAAGTGTACAAAAACATAAGTATTTTTTAGGGCTTCTCCAATATAGGTCCCTACAATTTCTATTTCCTAGAGATATACCCATCATTCTATAAATCTATGTGTAAAACCCAATTTTAAACTTAAATGACCAGTAAGATATAAGAGGTCGTAGTATTCCTATGTTTTTACATCGACTTCATATTTTATTTATAATTTATTCCAAGCATTTCATTAACTGCCATAATTGTAATTAAAACTCCCTATTAGTAGCATATCAATCACCCCATTTCTTTTGGTTGCCATTCCCTCTAACATATGGCCCCTTAAAATTTCAAATAAAAAAAATATGTAAATTACATATCCAATAATGTACATATGAAAAATATAAATATAGATATAAATATATACGTATAAAAATATAGGTATATTATTTACCAAAAAAATTAACAAAAATAGGTCAATTACTTTGTAATTGAAATTTCCGTACATTTTTCATAAATTAAAAATAGGTACACAACAATTTATAGAAAATAGGTAAATTATTTAGAAGAAAAAAAAAGTTCATTATACTAGGTAAATTTTTTTACTAGGTATACATTATTAGGATTATTTAGAAGAAATAAATAAGTTCATTATACTAGGTAAATTGTTTTACTAGGTATACATTATTAGAGAAAAAAAAAGGTACATTGTTTAGAGAAAAAAATAGGTACATTATACTAGGTAAATTGTTTTACTAGGTACATTATTAGAGAGAAAAAATAGGTACATTATTAGAGAGAGAAAAAATAGGTACATTTTTTTGAGAGAAAAAATAGGTACATTATTTAGAAAGAAAAAAAATAGGTACATTATTAGAGAAAAAAATAGGTACATTATTTTGAGAGAAAAAATAGGCTCATTTTAAAAAGAAATTGTTTTCATAAAACAAAAATAAAAAGATGATCAAATTATTTTTCATAAAACAAGTAATAAAGAAAAAAAAATAGGTACAATATTTGGAAAAAAAATAGGTTCATTAAAAAAAATGTTTTAAAAATAAAATAATAAATAGATTATCAAATTATTTTTCAACATAATTAGGATGTACTATCAGTATTAAATTTAGGAATTAATGTTGTAAAATAGATTACTAATACTTTAATGTGGAATTTAATATTTAATTTCAAATAAGTTTCTAAATTAGTTCCTACATCCATTACAATTGGAGATATTTCCAAATTCAACGGGTGTCATTAGTTACACCCTCAATAACACATTAACTTATAAATAGGGGTAGTTTTGGAATCCGAAAAATACAATAAATTAAATATTAAGTTATATTAGGTAACTTGCTTAGTTGGATCCTAGTCATCGGGTATTATTTGAAAAAATCGGGTATTTTAAATAGAAAACTAAAGGAAAGGGTTGTAGGTGATTTAAAATGAATTTTATGGGTCTAAACTCAATTTACTATATTTATAAAATTAAAAAAAAATATGTGCATACGTGTATAATACGCAAACAATTTCCTAATCATTTAAAAAATTAAGCTAAAAGTCACGTTTGGTCCTTGTAATTTACCTCTTTTTCTCATCCTTGTAGTTTCAATTTGATAAATTGTGCCTTTGTAGTTTCATAATTGTAGCAATTCAAGAACAAGTCATGAATTCTGTCAATTCCTTTCACGACGTTAGTGGTATTTCAGTTCATTTTCTATTAAAAAAATTAGAAACTTAAAGTTTATTTATTTTTAATTGCAAACAACAAACATGCAATTGATTTATCATTGAAATGAAATTCCCAAGTGACCAAAGTAGCAAATTAAAATAAGAGCATTCCCAATCTAGCTTTCAATTCATTAATCAACAAAACCTAACGTCAAAATCTCGCTAATATCATCTTAGAGTTTTCCTTGAATTGACAGAAATACTCGTGACACCGTGGAAGAAATTCATGACTTCTCCTTATAATTGTTACAATTATGAAACTACAAGGGTATAATTGACCAAATTGAAACTACAGGGATGAAAAGTGAGAAAGAGGTATCCTACAAGGACAGTGCCTTTTGGCAACAAAAAAAAGGCCAAAAGTCACTTTTGGTCCCTATAGTTTGACACTTCAACCACTTTTGACACTATAGTTTCAATTCCGTCAATTTTGCCATTGTAGTTTCGTATTTGTAGTAATTCAAGGACATATTAGTATTCTTGTCAATTTCTTTAATGATGCAAAGGGCAATTTCGTCAACCCAAAACACTTAAGCGTAAAAGCTTGTTTGAAATTCTCCCCATTTCATATTAGGGCTTGAAATTCAACTATTAAACCCAATTTTTGAAGAACACTAAACCCAAATAACCAATTTCAAGCCCTAATATGAAATTAGGGGAGTTTCAGACGAGCTTTTATGCTCATGGATTTTGGGTTGACGAAATTGTCCATTGCACCGTCAAAGAAATTGACAGAAATACTAACTTGTCCTTGAATTGCTACAAATACTAAACTACATGGTCAAAATTGACGGAATTGAAACTACATGGTCAAAAGTAGTTGAAGTGTCAAACTTCAAAGACCAAAAATGACTTTTAGCCAAAAAATTATCAATACTATTTGTTTTACACGTGGTGCAAAAGCAATGGCTATTGGAAGGACATCACCTGTACCTTCCAACACCTAATCAATAGATTCGGTTTGAGTAATACCGTTTAGCCCTAAGACAATTCCCTCCATTTGAATCATACCCGTTTCCGCCGCCGCCGCCACCAGTCAACAGCACAGGTTGTCACCGCCATCACCAACCTTCTCTCCGAGCCCTCATCCACCCGCGAGGTTAATGCTGATGGGTGTGATTGATATATACAACGCTTCCTCACTACGATTGACCAATATCAGCATCAGTCGCAGACCCAGTTGTGGAACTGAAGGGAACAAGAGGACGGTGGTGGCTATGGCTTCCACAACCCCTGTGCAGAAAAAAGTTAGTGAGGTTCAACAGCGTTTGACCGGTGACTCGTTCATTCGACCCCATTTGAGGAATTTGTCTCCTTATCAGTCCATTTTGCCATTTGAGGTATTTCAATCTAAACGCATCCTTTTCCCACTTTGAATCGATTTGAAGTCTTTTTTTCGGAGTTTTGGTGAACGTTTCTGAGAAAAATGGTGAATGAGGTCTGAGCTAGACTTGATAATGCTTGATGCGGAGTTATAAAGCTCTTGCAATTTACTTTTTGGTGAAAATTGAGCTTATAGATAATTTTCTATTTTGTGTTTTAATTGTATATAATTTAAAAGGATGCAATTGCTGCTTATAAGTTTCTTTTTGTTTATCTCGATTCAGTTGTCTGTATAATGCATCTTATTTATAATTCAAGTTTGGCTTAAATGAGCCAGAAATTCAAGTCTGGTTGAGAAGTAACTTTCTGTGAACTAATATTTGATTTTAGCATCTGCAATGCATAATTAATATTAGTCAGAAATTTTTGAAAAAATTGACCTGGAGTAGCCTGTTCTTAATAAACCTGGATTGAGTGCCAAAGAATCTCATGCTTGCATAACATATTTTCTTTTCTGCTTCAATGTACCTGATCTTGATTAATCTTGAATGTTATTTAAACAAGTAAAAGTTAGGTCTTTGTCCCCGTGGGGATGTATTTCTCTTCTACGGTCGATGGTATTTTCAAAAATTAGTATTTATGCAGTCTGCTAAAGAAACGGTTAGTCTGGACTTTCTTTTTGTTTCTTCTGATACCGGTGAATATGTATACATAATTGGTTCCATTATGATGGTTGTGTAGGTTGAATTAGACATCTCTCAATAACTATTTCAATTGGTAAATTTCTGGCCAACTAGTGACTAAGTTTCTTTGGCTACAGGTTTTGTCGGCCCAACTTGGAAGGAAGCCTGAGGACATCATCAAATTAGATGCAAATGAAAACCCTTATGGTCCTCCTCCGGAGGTTAGTCATATGTGCCACTGTACTTGGTTTTTAAGCACAATAATTTTTTATACTACATATGATGTGGTGGAGTTATTTGTTTATCGGTTTCCAGCCTGTGTTAAGTGACATCATGCCAAGCTTTTTTAGACCCCTTTATGTCCTTACTGCAATTTCAGATTGTTTGTAGGTTTTTGAAGCTTTGGGTGCACTGAAATTCCCATATATCTATCCTGACCCTGAAAGCCGTCGGTTACGTGCTGCCCTTGCAAAGGATTCAGGGCTTGAATCTGATTATATTCTTGTTGGGTGTGGTGCGGATGAGCTCATTGATTTGATTATGAGGTTATAACGAAACCTTATGTTTGTATAAGATTCCAAACCATGCTATCCTTTTTTTTCTTGTCTATCAGCCCCTGATTTTGTCTTTCCTTTGTCCTTGATTAAAATATTGCTGAAGATGTGTGCTTGATCCTGGTGACAAGATTGTTGACTGCCCTCCAACGTTCACAATGTATGAATTTGATGCTGCAGTAAATGGGGCTTCTGTCATTAAAGGTAAAGATGGCATTCTGCTTAATTTTTTGTTGGTAATTTTATCTTAGAATATTTTTAACTTTTTATCCTTGAATACAAATGAAACTTTTGGTACCGCAGCTCTTGTACTTTGATGTACAGTATGTGTGTATAATCTGTAAGTGTTCAATGGAACCCTGCAGTGCCAAGGAAGTCGGATTTTAGCTTGGATGTAGACGTCATTTCAGATGTTGTTGTACAGGAAAAACCTAAATGCATATTCCTAACTTCTCCCAACAATCCAGATGGGAGGTAACTGAAACTTGTTTCTTTCCGTGCATAGTTTTGTTATTCTTATGTCCCAAGATTGAAATGAGGGCGCTTGTGTGTTTTATATTATATAGTCCATTAATGAAACTGTCTAGGCCACTCACTGAAAAAATTATTAATAAAATGGATAATCTATGGTATTAAGATTTGAAATTTGATTCTGAAGACCTTTTTTTTCCTTTTATATTAACAGAAACTGTGTCTAAAAGATGAATTTTACACTAATTTTTCTTGTTCTACCTATTCTATGGCAGTATAATCAGTGACGAGATTCTCTTGAAAGTCCTTGAGCTTCCTGTACTGGTGGTGCTGGATGAAGCATATATTGAGTTTTCAGGACTTGAATCACGGATGCAGTGGGTGAAAAAGCATGAGAATCTAATTGTACTTCGGACTTTTAGCAAACGAGCTGGTATTCTTGATCTTAAATTTCTTGTTATAATTCCGGTTGGGTACTATTAACAGTAAATTTCTAGCAATAAGATTTTTGTGATATGTTTAGGTACTATTTAGCCTGTCAATAAATTTCTACTGACAATATTTTGGTATCAAGCCTGTCAATAAGTTTCTAGTGACAATATTCTATGAACAACAATTTCTTGTTTTCTTTTGTGAAATCATTTTCTTCTGAGAACTTGTATGTTGGTCGATATAATTTTGTTTCGGTACTGTTGACCCTGTTAATAAAAGAATTTATGATCACAATGGCATGGTTTATAGTTCTCCTTTGGTACTGTTGGAACTGCTAATCAATTTCCAGTAACAGGATTTGCAATCCAAACTTTCAAGTGTTGTATAAATTTTTAGTTTGTTAGTTTCAACCTTTTTGTAAATGGTTAAATTTTTGTGGAATGTGAAAATGGTGCAGGCTTAGCTGGACTCCGCGTGGGATATGGAGCATTTCCATTGACCATCATTGAATATCTTTGGAGAGCAAAGCAACCATATAATGTGTCTGTTACTGCTGAAGTTTCTGCTTGCGCGGCATTGCAGAATCCCACATATCTTGAGGTTAAGAATCTTTGGATTTCTCCTGTTCCTGTTAATCTTAATAATTGAACTATGTCAAGACTAGGTCCGAGAAGGTATCATTTGTGCTTGTCACTATATTTAATATGGGTTTCAACATGTACCAGACTGTGAAAGACGCTTTGCTACAAGAAAGGGAGAGGCTTTACAACCTTCTAAAGGAGCTGCCATTTCTCAACCCATATCCAAGCTATTCCAATTTTATTCTTTGTGAGGTTACATCGGGAGTGGATGCTAAGAAGCTGAAGGTAGTTTTTTACTTCTTATAGCATGGCATCATCATCTTAGAAAACTTTTGGTTCTGCACCCAATGTATTGCAATCCACCAATTCATATTGTTAGGGTTCCAGTAATAGGGGACTGAAATGAAAGCTTCAGTATTATAGAATTCTTGGAATATCTGCAGTTTTTGTAGTTCCCCTAAGTTGGAATGTATTCCTGGTTGGACTAGTTATGAAAGCCAAAAGTCATATATTTCAGTAAATAACAAGTTGTATGAAATATAATAGAAGTTATGAAGATTTCTCTAGGGAGTATATGATGCAATTCTTAGCTACACTTCACAGGGCTTGCTAAGAATAGAGAATGTAGATTCTCAAAAAAGAATAGAGAACCTGAGAACACATTCGAACCGAATGCTAGAAACTATGTCAATTGTAAATTAGAAAGACAGCCCTGAAACATTTTGGTGTTACCGAAGACAGTTTGAGGTTGTATCATGTGCTATATATCGGGTTTGATTCATGGGCAGCCCAGAAAAATGGTTCTTAACCTGCTATTCACCACTAAAACTTGTATAACGTTTGAATCATGTACTCTGTATTTCGTTTGAACATTCTATGGTTTCAATTTTGATACAGGCGGACCTAGCAAAAATGGGTGTGATGATTCGTCACTACAACAACAAAGAGTTGAGGGGTTATGTTCGCATATCTGTCGGGAAGCCTGAACACACGGATACATTGATTGATTGCCTCAGACGCTTGTCTTAACGCAGTACCTTTGTTAGGCATCACTATGTGTAGATTGAATACATTAATAAGCCTTGGTACTTTTTATCAGATTGAATTATATATGTGACTAATTCCATATGATAGAGATATTATATTACCAGGAGGCA
>NC_024126.1:16732562-16744743 GCF_000346735.1 Prunus mume | reverse complement strand
CTCTTTCCTGTTATGTCTCCTTCAAACAGTTGTCTGGTCCTTTCTTCGTTTCACTGCAGTGAGTGAAGGATAGGAGTATGGAACTCATTTGTTTCTGAAAGGCCGAAGATTCCAGGGAACATTGCATTGCATATAAATTTAAAAAATGTAACTAGAATATCTGCAAAAAATAAAATAAAATAAAATAAGAACTAGAAACTCATTTATGATCATGGCAATCTCAATCATGTTTTGGATTTGTTAACCACTAGAATGGTTCTCCAAGATGCAAATATTAAATCTTAATCATACAATACATAATGTAACTTTTTTCACTTTCATTACCTTGGAGAGAATCGAACTCTTGACTTATTCTAATTCTAACCTCTTATCCCACATTCCCTTGCCAACGGAGCTAATCCCACATTTCCTGGCCAACGGAGCTAGTTCCGATGACTTGAGAAAATAGTAACTTACACATCATATTAAAGGGAAACAAAAAGAACTAACTATTATGTTAGGAAAAGTGTCGTTAAAAAAGTAGAAAAGAAGTAACATTTCACAAATAATACCAAACTATTGGGTTATCAAAGTAAAATGCGGTCAATGTTTCAAAGAGAAAAAAAAAATGCTGTCGATGACTCAAATTGTATTGCCCAAAAAAAGTATAGTATATTAGTTATAGTACAAGCCAGAATGAAGAATTACAGAAACAACAAAATCACAATATCCATTTTCTGGTGTAAAACACATGGAATATGATTATATATTATTTATAATGGCAGTTAGTTGCCTATTGGCTACTTGAGAACCGACCTCAGCAGAATGAAATTAAGAAATTATTCTGTTGTCAGCTCTCAGCTTATTGGCTCAGTGTCTGACACCAAATGCTTTGAATGTCCTGCCTCTGCTCTGCATGAGATGGGATGAAAACCACTCCCCTAAATGAAAATGATGGGCAACGTAATCATTATTGATCACCTACTTAAAATTAATCAAGTACGGCTAATCATGTATTCTTAAAGGAAACACAATTATATAACTTTAACACTTGGATGCTGGATAAATTTTGTCTGTTTATTGTTCTCAAATGTTAGAACTATTTTAAATAGGGATGAAAAAGTAAGTAAGACATAACTTTTAATGCCGTTTTTACTTGAATGGAGGAAATTATGAATCGGAGAAATTTTCAGTAGGGGAGAGAAGAATAGGAATTGGAGTATGAATTGTGGTGAAACCTGCATACTTTTTGATTCCGTATGTGTGATAAGAAAGTCATTATTTAGGGAAATAATTAATAAGGGAGAGAATAAATTAAAATTAAATTACAGATTGTGACGTAAACCTACACTTTTTAATTTTGTATGTGTGTTGATAAACGCAGATGAAATCAATAATATGAATTATTTCGTTCTCATTCTATTTATTTTTTATGCTTTTTTCTTTTTTTCTTTGTTGTGTTTCTCTTGTACTTCATTATTAATTTACTAAAAAAAATATGGGGGGATTTTATTTATTTTAAAACCCAATCAATGCCGCTTTTAACTTTGAAGTATATCTCTAGGTTGAGTGGGCTATGACTTTGGTTGACAGGTATCTCAACAGGACAAATCTGTCTTGACAACTGGCGATGACTTTGGGAGAGGCAGCAACTCAGCCAACTTTGTAACCAACCTAACCGTCATCTGAAGTCTGGTAGTTGAAGCTACTGGGGCAAAGTCCTAGAGAGAGAAACTGATCCTAAAACCTCAGGAGAAGCAAAGAAGCTCCAAAAAACCACCCAAAATTCACACACAATTAATTTGTTTATCTCCTGTCTCTCTCTCCCTCTACCTTCTCTTCAAAGATCCATTCTTCAGACATACCCTCCAATAAAAATGCCGACTTTCTCATCTTCTTCTTCTCACTTGTCCTCAGTCCGACAATTGATGTCTCTCTCTCATTCCCAACAGCTACTGCTTAATTTTGTAACATGGGCTGGTTCAAAATCCCCTCCATTTTTACTTCATATAATCACAGCCACCTTCCTTACTACAACCCAGCTCGCCAAAACTTGGTAAACAAATCCGAAACCCAGAAAGATGGCGCCGCCAGCAAGGTCTTTCGATTTTTGCGCAGGCTTATGTCTGGAGGTTTGTTGAAGTTTTTTGCTTGTTCTGTTTTTATGCATGAATGGATTTTCTCTTATTGGAGCTATTTCTGATGTGGGATTGTGCTGTTTCTGTGGAATGTGCAGGAAAAATTGATGGAGGGTCAAGGACTGAGGCAGAGGAGAAGCTCTACGCTTGGATATACGCCTTGGCGCAGTCCGATAAGGATATGGTTTTCGAGTATGTTCGATCCACAGAAAGGGGTTAGTGTCCTTAGTTACTCACCTTAATTATCTGTTCTGTTTTTAACCAAAGTTATTAGGGAATGAGAACTTTGAGATTTGTTTTTCTGATAGATGCAAGTGTGTTTGTAAAAGAGACTGACTGAATGTATTACATGGTTGTCTCCATTGTTATACGGATGGTGATCCATAAAACGTATGGGGAAGTTAGTTGAATTTGAATTGCTTTATGAAATGCCAAGATATAGGCAAATTTCTCAGTTGAATTTGATAATTATAAGGCTAGGTTGGTGCATTTTGCAGTATTTTCATGTAAGCACGAATTATAAGGCTAAAAGAAGTTGTAGCTCCTCACAATCGTATAATAGCTCTGGAGTTTCGCTTCGCTGCAGGACTAAGCTTTGCTGAAGCTGAAAGGAGATTGAAGGAAAACGGACCGAATGTTCCTATTGATTATTCTTTTCCAAGCTGGTGGCATATTTTGTGGAATGCTTTCTTCCATCCTTTCAATATCATATTGATTGTCTTGTCTGTAATCTCATACTTTACGAGCGACAGCCCGAATGGATGTATCATGCTTGTTTTGGTTTTCATAAGTGTCTCCCTCCGATTCTATCAGGTATTTCTTGCTTAGTTTGTTCAATCAAATAGGTTCCATATCTTTCAATCAAATGAGATTGATTTTCCATGTTCCTTTCAGGAATATGGCAGTTCAAAAGCGGCCATGAAGCTTTCAGAATTTGTAAGGTGCCCAGTCAAAGTTCAAAGATGTGCAGGTAGAGTTTACCAGACGGAGCTAGTGGTACAGATTGACCAAAGAGATGTTGTTCCTGGTGACATTGTCATTTTTGAACCTGGAGACCTTTTTCCTGGTGATGTGAGATTGTTATCTTCGAAACACCTTGTCGTAAGGTACAGTGCCTGTAAAGCTTTCTGTCTTATAAATGAGTATTTTTGAGTTCTTTTATGTCATTCTTCCTTTTTTAGATTAAGTGATCACTCCATGCTTCTTGAACAGCCAGTCATCATTAACAGGAGAGTCTTGGACAACTGAAAAAACTGCTGATATCAAAGAAGATCAAAGCACGCCTTTGCTTGATCTGAAGAATATTTGCTTCATGGTATGTACAATAAGGCCTTAAATTGTTCAAATTATGCCGGAACATTTCAATACCGTACACGTAACATCAGAGGTTGCAACTCTTAAATTGAAAAAGTTTGGGATTAAGACATTTCTTTAAAAAAATTCATGATTAAGTAGGAATTTCCTGCTTAATATGTTTTGGTAATATTGCATGTTACTGAACAATTATATAATTTCCTGCTGTTATATAAAAAATTCAGGGAACGAATGTGGTATCAGGTGGCGGAACTGGTCTAGTTGTTTCCACTGGATCTAAGACATACATGAGCACCATGTTTTCAAACATAGGGAAGAAGGAACCACCAAATGATTTTGAGGATGGTGTCCGCCGCATATCTTACGTGCTGGTTGCTGTTATGCTAGTTGCAGTCACCGTCATAGTTGTAATTGACTACACCACATCTCATGATCTGACTGAGAGCATCCTTTTTGGAATCTCGGTAGCAAGTGCACTAACTCCTCAAATGCTTCCTCTCATTGTTAACACAAGTCTTGCAAAAGGAGCACTTGCTATGGCCAAAGACAGATGCATAATCAAAAGCTTATCTGCAATACGAGACATGGGATCTATGTGAGTATATACATAACTATATATATATGGACATATTTGTGTGGAAGGATAAATCTTACCACAAACTGATAAGTGCCTGAAATGATGATGATTTGGTGGCTTTTGGAATGGATAGAATCGTCTTAATGTGGAAATGTGCATATAAGGCTAGGCCTTTATGTACTACATTGTATGCATTTTGTCAAGCTCCAGTGCAAGCTTCATCGGATTATACTAGTCCTGTGTTGAATTCTTTTTTCTTTTTTCTTTTTTCTGTTTTTTTTCCTGAAGAGGGTGGAGGGGAGTGATGTTGACTTAAGAGTGTTAGATTCAGATAATTAACACTCAAATTCACCGGTACTTGACTATATGATGTTAAACTGAAGGGGACCCATTGTGGCTCTCGATCCAATTCTCTTTTATGCTGAAATGGAGATATAGTTAAAAACTTGACAAATTGTAATGTAGAGCAATGCCTGATCTGAATTTCAGAGAACTATTTTAAGTGTTGCATTGTGCTATCCTGAAATTCTCTTGCATAATAGAATTGTAGCAGCCAACTTGCCTTCCATTTGCAGAAAACATGAAAGAAAACTAGGTAGAATACGTACTCTTGCATATCGCTTTATCATTTTCTGAAATTTATTGTTGTAGAAGTTTTTGAACTTGAACTTCCATATTAATTTGTTGTGTTTTCTTTGTTACAGGGATATCTTATGCTTTGACAAGACTGGTACACTCACCATGAACCGTGCAATAGTGGTTAATCATATTGACAGCTGGGGGTTATCCAAAGAAAAGGTTTTACAGTTTGCTTTCCTTAACTCCTATTTCAAGACCGATCAGAAGTATCCCCTCGACGATGCAATTCTGGCACATGTATATACCAATGGATACAGGTTCCAGCCATCCAAGTGGCAGAAAATAGATGAGATTCCTTTTGATTTCATAAGAAGAAGAGTGTCTATTATCATGGAAAGAAAAGCAGAAGACAAAAGCCGTCATGTTTTTGACAGAGTCATGGTGACAAAAGGAGCTCTGGAAGAAATAATGAAAATTTGTTCTTCTATAGAGGATGTTGACAGCGGCACAAATATAACGTTCACTTCTGAACACTACCAAAGGATTTTAAATATGGTTGAAGAAATAAGCAATGAGGGACTAGGAGTTATAGGAGTAGCAATAAAGAGCCTTGATACGGTGTGTCTGGATTTCTTTCTTACTCAACTTCTGCATTTAATGAATACAGTGCATTTGCTTCTTTCAAAATTTTGCGTGTTTCCTAGTAGTCCATCTAATACACAATTTCTTGCTAAAATATTAAACAAGCCACTGTGGATTAATTATTCCTATATAAAGTCCTTGACCTTGGTATTTGCTGAACTCGAACAGAGATGTGAGAACGGCACACCAAAAAGAAAAAGATTTCTGCTACCTTAAAATGTTTACTAACATGAAATTTTTTGTGATAATGCAGGAAACAAGTTATCAGCGCAAAGACGATGATGAAACTTTTGAATCAGACATGGTTTTCCTAGGCCTCATAACGTTTTTTGACCCACCCAAGGACACAGCAAAGCAAGCTCTGTGGCGGCTGGCAGAGAAGGGAGTGAAAGCAAAAGTACTAACAGGTGACTCTCTCTCCCTAGCTATAAGAGTTTGCAAGGAAGTTGGTATCAGAACAACCCATGTAGTTACAGGGCCAGAGCTGGAGCTACTCAACCAGGAGTCATTTCATGAGACCGTTAAAAGAGCAACAGTACTAGCTCGACTCACCCCAACGCAGAAACTCCGAGTTGTGCAGTCGTTGCAGACGGTTGGTAATCACATTGTTGGCTTCTTGGGGGATGGAGTAAATGACTCACTTGCCCTGGATGCAGCCAATGTTGGTATATCAGTTGATTCAGCAGCATCAGTTGCAAAAGACTTTGCTGACATTATCTTACTGGAGAAAGACCTTAATGTCCTCATCGCCGGCGTTGAGCATGGTCGGCTCACATTTGGGAACACAATGAAGTACATAAAAATGTCAGTTATAGCCAACCTAGGAAGCGTTCTCTCAATTCTCATAGCAACTGTGTGCCTCAAGTATGAACCGTTGACTCCTCGACAGCTTCTTACACAGAACTTCTTGTATAGCGTGGGCCAGATTGCAATCCCATGGGACAAAATGGAAGAAGATGCTGTAAAAGTCCCACAAAAATGGTCCCAGAAAGGCTTACCCATGTTCATTTTGTGGAATGGCCCTGTGTGTACTCTCTTTGATGTAAGCGCACTTCTGTTCCTTTGGTTCTATTATAAGGCTAATGGTGTGGATGACAGTATGTTCTTCCATTCTGCTTGGTTCATTGAAGGGCTTCTCATGCAGACTCTAATTATCCACCTGATCCGGACCGAGAAAATTCCCTTCATTCAGGACCTTGCCTCATGGCCTGTGCTTTGTTCTACGGTTCTGATTTCTGCCATTGGAATTGCAATTCCATTCACACCAATGGGGGACGTGATGGGATTTGTTGAGCTTCCATTATCCTACTTTGGATTTTTGTTGGTGCTTTTTCTAGGATATCTTTTTGTTGGCCAGGTGGTCAAGAGACTCTACATTATGGTTTATAAAAGATGGCTTTAGTTAGCTGAGATTCATGTTTTGCAAAGTAGTGTGAGAGATTAGGGAGAAAATTTCCTCATATATCATTGACAAAGAGTGTAACACATATAGCCTCAAATTTGTTACAGAATCATTGACATTTTCCGTCCTTCCACAATTTTATTGGATCTGCAATTTTGCAAAACAATATGAATGTGATGGTTGAGCAGAAAAAAGAAAATCTGCATTTAGATATCTCTCCAAGTGGTGAGCCGTGATGTATTTCAGGTATGATTTGTCACAAAGTATGATGCAGATAGAACAACACATACGTCAAGCCCAGCAACGCTAAACCGTTAACATTCCGTTTCTTGGGTGAATTACCTGCATAAATATGAATAATTTTCTGTTAACATGGTTGATGTAATCAAAGACTAATTCAGTACGGTTTACGTGTGTGTCTGCATTGGTCATGTTATAGCAAAAAGAACAAATAAGTCTAGGCAATTACCCAATTGGAGATAGTTGTTCCTAATGTTCCATTCAAAATCCCAGTGTGGTCTGTCATTTTTCAGTGTCCAGTAAGCCCATCCAAAGGAAGCAGCATTATAAACCTCTAACTGGACTCTCCCAAAGTCTTGATAATCTTTCTGAGAGCCGCTTGTCACGTTCCACTCATTCACCCACTCTCCTACAAAGAAATCCAGTTTTCAACTATTATAGCTCAAACTACTTGAAACCTATAGAAGATGAGTTTTCAGATAAAAAAATCTTGATAACTTATAGGCTCGGATTTAATACCAAAACCAAAATATAAGACCTTGAAGTGAAAAAAGTTTTTAGGTGAAGGGAATTGGGGATATTGCCTTACCAATAAAAACAAGTGGACCATTTGCACTGTTCAGGGCCTCTAATTGAGTTTCCCTGCTCTTGTATATGAATTGTATATTATCCACAGCGCTCATATTAACAAAGAAATTATCAAAAAGATTGTAATAATGCAAATCCACCACTAGATTACGCGAGCCTATGTTAGCATGATAAACTTCCAATGGATCTGCATTGCCAATTCTTTGGCAAACTATTACATAAGCTGTTGATGAGTGTTTCCGAACAGTTTGATAGCCTTGATTGTAATATGAAACTAAAATATCCAATGGAACTGTAGCTGCAGATGGTTCATTTAGAAGCTCAATTCCCAGCAGAGCAGGATGTCTTGCATACCTGCAAATGAAAGAAGTCATGTTGGGCATGCTTGAACTATTGAGGGGCCCTGGATTAAAGCAGTAGATATATTCAAATCCTTCAAAGCTACAAAGTGTAAGGAAACAAAATTGGAGATTACTTTCAGGCGTGTTAGAGAACATTGTTTGATATAAAATATTACGAGGAAAACCTAGAACATGTTTGCAACTTGCATAACATGTGTCTAGACATGTGAGGTTGTGTGTGAGAAACACAGAATGAATTGGCATCCCTGAATTGCACACTCAAAGATTCAGGATGGTAAATTAGTGGCAAATTACGAAACGCTTTGCATGCTTCTCACCCACCATTATAATTTTATCTGTTAAATAATATTCAAAGGCATAAGCAAGTGTGTAACTCTCTAAGAGGTTACAGAGTGTAGCAATTCAAAAACACATCAAGAACATACCTGGAAGCTAGAAAATCTATAACGTGCAGTGTTTGTGAAATGTAATCTGGATTAGGCCAGTCTGTTGAACCATCTCTACTAGCACTATGTTCCATCCCGTTCTGGGAGCCAGGAGCCGCATGAAGGTCAATTATGCACTTAATATTATAGGCTCTGCAGGAAAGTTCTAATGTATGACATCAGAACTGAATGTGATGTTTTAACTATTAATAGTCTGAACAGAATTAGGTGGAAGAAAGACCTACTGTGCCCATGAGAATGCATTATCAAGAGCTTCCAAAGTTCCACCAATAAATGGTGCAGGAGGATCAGGATCATAGGCAATCCACCAGCCAACAGGAATCCTCACAGTGTTTATTCCATGTTTATACAGAAAAATGAAATCTCCTATAGTGATGAAACTGTTTCTATGTCTCTACAGTTTAAAAAGGTCCCAATACCAAATAAATAAACAGAAGAAAAAAGCAATAGGAATCAGATGCTCTCATCAAAACAAGTATAATGCTCGAATATTCAAATTTACACACAAGAACATATAATCATTTGGCACTGACCAATGAAGACAATATCCACAAATATAACAGAACAAGAAACTTGAGGAAGCAAAACTAGATGACAGCCAAATTCAGATGCCAAATATGTGCTGACAAGGAATAAATAGGTACTAAAATTGCAAGAGTCAAATCCTAAAAATGTTTGAATATCTTTTCTATCATCCATATTTCAGTAAAATTTATTCTCCCATTTTGAACATTGCTCTGCCATTACTTATATAGATAGAATCAGTAAAGTAAAAGAAGGGTATTGATTTCCCCACTCCAATTTTATCCACTTACACTCCTTTTTATAACTAAAAAAGGAGTGTAAGTGGATAAAATTGGAGTGGGGAAATCACCACTCTAAAAGAAAAGCATATTATACACATCCTTCTAATTGTTTCCCTTTTTCTAGATTTGAAAATTATTGCCGCTTCGATTCTGACATGTATGTGCATACCATTCAAAAAAGTTAATCAAATCAAACAATATAGAGGATGTAAATCACCCATTATAATGGCAGCTAGAAAGTAACATACAGTTACCTTAAGAACCTCTTTGGCCTTATTGTGTGCATATCCATTTGCCAGCTGGTAATCTCCATGCAAATTATTAGAAACAATGGTCATTTCAAATGTGGCTGCATTATCATCCCATCCTGGCTTCCCTGGATAGTCTGCGATGAGCTGATTTTCCACTGTAGCCTGCAGGTGATAATTCTTTATTACTGAATTCTTAGACAGTCACAGTCTATGAGGAGGCAATCGACAATGAGATAATGATTCTTAGGTGCCATGTCAATAGATCCCTAGAAAAATAAATATTCATAAAGTCTGCCCCATGCTAAGTGGTGACATGAATATTTTAAGGGAGTACTAGAAACTTTTTCGACGCATTCCTTTGGTAATGACATTGTGGAAAAATTCCTCAAATGTTCATAAATTTTAACAAAAATATCAACTGTAATTGGATAATTAGGGATTCACTCATTTCACAGAAATTTCATGCAAGCCAAACAATTGAAATTTTCTTGGAATAAGTCACCTTCAGAAGATTTTTTCTGCTTTGAGTCATTTCTTCAAAACAAATGGAGCAATGAAGCATAAGAATCTCAATTACCCTGATTCAAATTTCTCTTAAATTTAACTGAAAATTCTGAAAAACATCATCCTTACTTGACATATCAACTTACACAAAATGTTTAAATCAGAAAATTAACTATCCCAAAGTATAAATGATTTCCCAACATAAATATTTCATGCTGAGAAATCAGAGATTGACAACTGTTTCACTAACAGCTGAAAAATTCTATAGTCGAAGGTTTTAAACCTACTTTTAGATGAATCGTGGTAGAACTAATAGCATGAAAACACATAATTCCTCACTCTAAATGTAATAATGTGGGTCTTCTTCATCCTTTTCACAGTAGAAAGGATCATACCTGCAAATACGTTCCACTCGTTGTTTTGATGTGAACTCTGCCATTGTTATACTTTTCAACGAAAAAGGTTTCTAATGTTGAAGGTGATTCTGCAGTTGCAGAAAAAGAGCAACCTTCGCCATCACATGTTAGGAACTGGCCCTGCAAGGTGCGGAATTGAAATTCTGATTCAGAAACTCTCCATAACTGCAAGAGAACAGAAAACACATAGCATAAGCATGAGTAACATGAACCAAAATAAACTGAGGACCACAATTTTCTAGAGTCCAATGAGCATATATTTATAGTATACATAGTTAACTCCCCTTCCTTATAATACAGAAACCAGAAAGAAGAGAGAGAGAGACTATTTTGAACTATAACTATGTAATAAACGGATTTTTATTTTCATTACCAACTCAAAAAATCTCATACTACTAACGCTGAAAAGTCTTATATATCTATAAAGAGCTAAATGTAAGGTGTTTGATATGCCAAAGGTTTTACCTCATGCTAATCATGTAGCAAACTCTACCAAGTTAGGATAAGGGTTGCTAGCTCTTTCATGAGATCAGTGGCCCCTTTACCTAACAACGGCTTCAGATTTCTGAAAAGGGGATTGAGTTTTTGAATGAATGTTTTTCAGTTCTTTCAAATCATTATGGTTCTAGTCTGTCCCTCCTATTTCTGGGAAAAAACTGAGCATAAGGGCTTAGGAAGTGAGCAAAAGGGCTTAATGGATACTTTTAATCGGACAAGACTCAAGATCTATTTATAAGTTAACAATCAACATAAAACTACTGGCATAAACTATTTGATCAGGCATCGTACCGTAAAGGTTTCCCATGAAGATGCAACATCTCTACTAACAGATACGTTCATCCCTCCCCAATTCTCTGCAGAGACATACTTCTCCAAGGTCACTGACTTCAGTTGTACCTGTGTTCCATCCTACATTTCAATATCCACAAATGGGTCAGCTGAAACAATAACGAAAACCCAGAAGACAAAATAAAAAAGAATTCTGAAAATAAAACAAGAAATTCTAGAAAGAAAACTCACCAGCATGTCTCCATTGGGAATGCCATCAAAAAGTGAAGGCTTAATCCAACCTTCCACAACCAACCATCCTCCCAAGTTCACTCCTCTCACTTTGGAGTCCCCATGCAATCCCTCCACTTGGATCAACAATTACAACATATAACATTTAGAAAGCAAAAGAGCATGAATTCTGCTTCATATTGATATGTTACAAGATTGAGCATGTTCAAGAAAGAACCAAATAATTCAAGAAATTGAAGCATTGGAGTTCACCTACCTGAGTATACTCCGGAGAAGATGAGCCAAGAGCAGAGTAGAAATGTGCATACCCATTTGGTAAGAACTAGTTCCATGAAGAATGCTGGCTTCAAAAGCACCGAGAAAGCACAAATATAGAATCCATCCGCAACAAAAGATAAACCCCAATAAAGTATGAGAGCTTATTTTAACCCCCAAAACCCCACCAGGGAGAATCGTAGTAGTTCCTTCCTCATCACCCAATTTATATACCAAATTCAACTTTGTAGACAAGCACAAAGATCACTAGCACTGCTCTTCACGTTAAATTAATTTAACATAGGCTTAATTGTCAGTGCACCCTAATAAAATAATGGTCAAATCCTACTTTTCCTTCTTAAAGTTGAAGTGGCTCATTTTGCCCCCTTAACAAAGTTTGATGTTCCACATTACCCTTTACCGTCAATTTCATCGAAATGTCCATTAAGTTTGATGACATAGCATAGGTGTTTTAGTATTTTTGTGCACCTAGGTAATTTACTCCAATTTGAGTGGGTCATGTGGCAAAGTGGTGCCCACCTTCAGTATGGATACAAAATTAATTACTTTAAAAATTAAAATACAAACATAAAATTGAAAAGAAAAAAATTTCCCTTCTCTCCCAATCGCACCAAATCCACCCCCCCCCCCAAACGCAGAAT
>NC_024126.1:16692635-16732279 GCF_000346735.1 Prunus mume | reverse complement strand
ACTCCGCTCCCCCCCATACCCATTCCCCTCCGCCCCGACCCGTGCCCCTCTAGCCCCTTTCCCCATCGCAACCCACCCTGCAAAGAGAGAGAAAGAGAGAGAGGAAAAAAATCAATAATTTTTTTAAAGTTTTAAATTTTATTTTTAAACTTTATGTTTGTATTTTTATTTTTTAAAGTAAACAATGTTTATTATTTTTTAATCCATGCTGGAGGTATGCTCTACTTTGCCACATCACCCACTCAAATTGGTGAGTAAAAGACCTAGGTGCACAAAAATACTAAAACACCATTGCCACATCATTAAACTTAACGGACTTTTGGATGGAGTTGATGGTATGAGGCAATGTGGAACATCAAACCTTGATTAAGGGGGCAAAGTGGCTCACTTTAACTTTAAAGAGGTAAAATGAGATTTGACAAATGTTTCAGGGGGCATTATAGCAGTTAAGCCTTTAATATATTATTAAACCTAGTTCATAGTCCAAACAAAATAGAACCCATTAGGATAATGAGGAAGAAAAGAATAATGTTAAGGGAGGGTGGAAAAGAATAATGATAAAAGGGTGCCAAAAAAGTTCACATGTAGTTGTACCATGTGAAAGGGGGACTTTGCGTGGAGATTTTGTTGGGGGATATGGATATGGCCCATGTGGGGTTAAAAGTGAAAATTTTAAAATCCCACAATTGTCCTTGGTTAATAAAAATACTAAAATAGAAGACCCTTTATTAAATATGGATAAAATAGTACATTCATAATTTATTTAAATTAGAAGTAAAAATTATAAAAACAAAAAGAAAAGAACATTTGCTGCAGTTATCCATAAAACAAAGAGAAGTTATTATTAAAATAAAAGACAACTACCTTCAAAACTTCCTTTTTGTTATAAAACTAGGGGGAATTGTAGAGAGCAAAGAGGAAGAGAAAGATAAGGAATTTGTTCTATGAACTTGTATCAACTTATCTTATTCATCTTTGATAAGTGCCTATTTATAGGCTCAGGCATTTCACCCATAATTTATAGCTACTAATTACAATAATAAGGGCATAGGTTACAAAGCAATAAGGGGTGGAGGTAATGGATGTTATGGTGGTCATCCACATTCCATGGATTTATAACACTCCCCCTTGGATGTCCACCATACAATGACATTGTTGCCTCATTAAAAACCTTGCTTGGAAAACTCAATGAGACAAAACCGAAGATAAGGGAAAAAGAGTGCAACTTTCTTTTGGATCATTGATATGGTTGGACACGCTTATGTTGTCTCGTTAAAACCTTGTTAGGAAAAATTCAATGGGACAAAAACCTAGTTGAAGGGAAAAAGAGTACAACTTGCATATGTCCTGCATGTAGTAGAATTGAGATGCTCCCCTTGATTGATATATCCCCATGATTTTTGTTAACTTCTGGAATTTAGACTTCAGAAAAATCTTTGGTAAAAAGGTAAGCTACATTATCTTGTAAACGAATTGTTTTAACTCCAATCTCTTGGCTTTTTTCTGAAACTATGTCACCTTTGATGAACCATTCTCTGATCTGAGCAATACAAACAACATTGTCTTTATATATGATCGTTTATTACAGTATTCAACATGCTTTTCACTTTTCAAATGATTGAACTCGTTAGGAGCATCAACAACTAATCTGATAGTTAGAATATGTTACAACAATATCAAATTTGAATTCAAAATACTCAAACTCTTCGTGTTTACTTTTAATCAAGAATATCGTGGTATTTCATATCCTTCAAGGGGTCGCTTCATGCTATATATCTCAAATATTTCGTGAGTTTTGAGGAGCTCCATATACCGTACAGTCTTAATAAATATAAATATGCATTTAACACTATAAGTTTCACATTAAAATAACAACTGTACTTATAGAAATGTGGATGCATCTACGATGAGATGGGAGACTAAAATCAGGTCTCTATCAGAAAATTTTATGTCATATTAGTGATCTTATTTCACTTCCCAAACACCAATCCATAACCTTCATACTTAACATTTGTAATTTGATGTCTGAGCTATAGGTTCAATATACCACACTTCATATTTAGTGATAAATGGAATTGTCTATTTCCATTTTTGGCCAATCACTTAACTTGTCGACATTCATGAAATGTGATTTGATATAATCATAGCCCTTGATGATTGTAGTAGCTATTAATAAACCAAATGTATCATCGATTTGTGATCGCACAATTCTCATATGCATGCGCATACATAATTTATAAGCATCTCATTGCTTTGGGGTACCAATGCTTATTCAGGGGCTTATGTTGTCACTTATGGGACAAGCATCTCTTTTAAGATGAATTATTTAGAAAATGTGGATCATAACCTCATATAGCACGTTATTTTTTGTAAGGCTTGAATTTTTCAAATAATCTTTACTTCTGGGGAGTTAAGTCTTTAGAACCTATATTTCTATCATGCTCCAGGCATGCATTATATATAGTCACTTATTGTCATGTTGATGGATTGTGATACATGAATATCAATCTATGCTTGCATATTCATAACTTTATATATGCATTATCTTGATGAGACAAAAGCGGACCAATTCAACACTATTTCACGACATTCTTCAGGAACTGTCATTTCTCCCCCTAACAGAAGGAAAATTGTCTCAAAATTTAGGAAAATAAACTCATCATTATTATTAAGTCAAATTGACTAGATTGGATAATGTGGGAGTTATGCTCGTAAGCGTATTGGCAAGAGACAAATATGTGACCATTTTAGTAGTCACATTCAGTAAAATTGGTGAAGTGATCCATAATTAAATGTTGTATAGGCTTACAAATATCCTTTTGAATTATTTAAGGAAAGAGGGCTCAAAGTCAATTTTTGACTGAGATGATCTTATGACAACTTTTATTTGTGAGCATGTTTTACAATGATATTTGTTGGATAAGACAACAGTTTGAGTCTTTAAACGATGTCCTTAGAGCATCTATAGTGGGAGGGTGTAAATTCGGGGGTGTAAAGCCACTTTTACATCCCTTTTACATCTCCGGAGGGTGTAAATATGTTTTTTGCTCCAATAGAGGGTGTAAATTCGGGGGTGTAGCCGTGGGTCCCAACCTTTTATGTTGACTTTTCTTCATTTTTCTTTTCTTTTTTCGAGTGGGTCCCACCAGCAAATGATGTAAAAATAGATGTAAATATACATTTTATTTTACATCCACATGGCGGTTATGTATATTTACATCCATTTACATCTCCCCATTAAAGACCATTCCGGTGACTCAGAATGTATATTTAACATACACCCCCATATACACCCCCCACTGTAGATGCTCTTACAATTCTATAAAAATCTTATATATCATTGTGGAACATGAATTGCCAAGACAGTCATGCCACAACATAAAAGTTATCCGGTCAATGAACTTCTGGTTCATAACATCATAATCTTCAATTACTTTAATGGTTGTGTAATATTGGGGCCTCATGAACTTCTGGTTCATGACATCATAAACTTCCTACCCACAAAAGAAAGTAGGAAGTTTCTCCAATAGTTGCCTTTGGCTGTCAATATTTGGGCGGTAATACAATACATTACCATTATAAAACGAAATTAACTAATAACCCAACATAAATAAAATAAAATAAAATGAGTAAAGTGGTATAAACGAGGAATAAAATAAATAAATTAAAGACTATGAAATTCCAAGATAATCCAATATTAATGTGGATTCAATATGTAGATAAAAATATAAGTTTAAGAATTGGATTTCCACCAAATTTAGGTTCATATAGGCACAAATAAGTAATGAACTTCAGGTTCATATATAGTATTAAGATCCACGAAAAACTATGAACTTTAGGTTCATATCAACATATATTCGAAACTTTAGGTTCGAATACGTAGATCTAAATAAATAGAATTAATAGTTGTGCATTGAACTTCATATTCAAATCAATATATATGCATTCGAAATTTCTGGTTTGGGTTCTTGACATATGTGGGCCTTATGGAATTCTGATTTTGATTAATACAAAATCAAGGAGTTTCATGTCCTTATGTGCTTCTTAAATTTGCAGAACTTCACGCGCTCAATTATTTGGAATCAAAGAACTTCAGGTTTTGATTCAATAAAAATAAAAATAAAATAAAAAATAAAAAATAAAAAAACCTTCATGTCTTAATCTAGTTATACGATGAGGATTGAGGAGCTTCAGGCCCTAATATTTTGTATAATACAAACTCATCATAACAAAGCTGTAATTAATTAAGATAATGCTTAAAATTAAATAAATAAACAAGTAAATTCATGTGTAATAAGAATAAGAAATTTTTATTTTCCTTAAACAAGCATGATGAAGTCTGATGGTGAGTATAAAGAAACTCTATACCATGTGATGACTCTAGCTCATATAAGAAGAAACAAAACATACCAAGAGCAATGTCGTATTGAAAACGTGTTATAAAACTAGGGGGAATTGTAGAGAGCAAAGAGGAAGAGAAAGACAAGGAATTTGTTCTATGAACTTGTATCAACTTATCTTATTCATCTTTGATAAGCGCCTAATTATAGGCTTACAATAGAGGTATTTAACCCACAATTTATATCTACTAATTACAATAATAAGAGCATAGGTTACAAAGCAATAATGGTTGGAGATAATGGATGTTATGGTGGTCATCCACATTCCATGGATTTATAACACTTTTTAAATTAAAAATAAGATAACACTCATTAATAAAAACCCAATTGGCACACGTGTGCCAAGGGGCTAGTTTTAGAATTAAAACGGTAAATTAAATATAAATCTTACTGGAAATCATTTTTACTTAAAAGTTACTAAGTGCCAGTCTTTTAAAAAACAATTGCTTATGCTATGCTTTGAAAATAATTAACTGTAAGTAAAGCAACTCCATGTTTGGTAAATAATTCTTTTAAAGTGTTGTTAGTACAAAAAGCAGTGTCAAAATCTCTTGGTAAATTTTAATATTAAACTGTTGTAACTGTGAATAATGACTCAAATAGATATGATGTTGAAAGTGTTATGTACTAATTATGTGGTGGTAGTGTAGGTTGTGAAAGAGATGGAGGTGAAGATGGTGGTGAAAGAGGTGGTGAAGGTGGTGGAGGTGGTAGTGGTGGTGGTGGTGTTGATGACGGTTGTGGAGGTAGAGGTGGTGGAGGTTGGGGAAAAGGTGGTGGTGGGGATAGCGGTTTTGGTGGTGGATGTGGTGGTAGAGGTGGTGGAGATGAAGGATGAGTGGTGGTTGTGGTGGTGGTGGTGGTGGTGGTGATAGAGGAGGATGTGGTGGTGATGGTGATGGCTGTGGTGGTGGTGGAGGTGGTGAAGGTGGTAGTGGTGGTGGTAGGGATGGCAGTTATTGAGGTGGATGTGTTGTTGGTGGTGAAGGAGGTGGTAGAGTTGGATGTGGAGGTGAAGGTGGAGGTGGTGTCATTTTTAAAAATGAATGATGGTATTTTGAGAATTTTAAAAATTCATTAAAGACTTATCTCTGCTTTCTTTGAAAACAGCTTTAAAACGAAACCCAGAGCTTGCTTTTAAAAGTTGCTGTTAAAAGACCATTGCTTTTAAAATAATCGAGATCTTTTATTTTTATCAAACACCTTAAACTGTTTAACTTTAAAGTTAAGCAAGTTTTTGGCCAAAAAAAACAATTTCAAATTGGGCCTAAACCAACCAAATATCACAACGATGCATCTTTCTTCTTTTTTTCTAGCTTCATAATTGATATTGAAGCATGATTTTGCCTGATTTTGAATTGTTTTCCTTTTTCTAAATTTTTTTCACAAGATTACAACTTCCATTTTGTCCTAAATCACATGAGGGGAATGCCGCCAGCGGGAGAGGAAGGGGAGGAGGTTATTTTTAGGTGGAACAGGTAAAGGGGGAGGAGGTTACTTTTAGGTGGAACAGGTAAAAGGCCTTGAGCTTGAGCCATCCTTTAAAAACTAGTCGGAGAGAAATGTGGGTTTTGAATCATAACATATGGTAGTGGCCAGTGGCCTCAATGTTTTGGGCCTCAAGATTGTTTAAAAAGCTGCCTGATATTATTTGGATGAATAAGAAATTATTTTAAATTATTTTGTGTCTTGGTCTATAAAAACAATACAAATTTTCTTCTTCTTCACTCGAATCACCACTTGTTATTTAAATCTGCTTTTGTTTTTGTTGTTGCGGGAAATACACCATCCTAGGTATTTCAACTACTCATCCTATGGTTATAAACATATCATCTTCTGTCTCATCAAATTTGTAAAACTAAGAAGGCCAATTTGGATCATGAGGAGGAGAATTCAAATTAAGAAGGCCAATTCGGAACCTTCCTTTTGCCTTTATAAGTATGGATTTCTCCTTCAATAATCCACTTTTGCTTTTATATGAATATTTCCCCCTTCACACGTCGCAACCCCATAGGAGAAAACAATCAATCATAATTGAAACCCTATATGTCGACAGCCAGAAACGAGGAAAAACATATGGAATATTAATTTGGAAGAACACTTGCAAGCTCTATGCATGTCATGTTTATGTTTTCGTTTTTGAATACTGAGAGCTTCAGTTCATGGACACCTTTATAGGATCCATTATACATTGTATTTCAATAATTCGAACCGTCTAGTTTTAGATATATTTCCATAAAGAGAAGTAAATTCTAACTCCTATTCAAAAATATGGAATAAAATAAAACAATGTAAAATGTTAATATTATCGATCGTCAACAGTTGGGTTTTTGGATGAACGTGTGTAGTATATCAGAACACAATTGGTTCTTGTAAAGCAGATGCTGACAAGTCCGAATCTGAACAAGCATGAGGTTTGGGAGGAAATTGACCAGATGCTTGTATGCTTGTCCAACCGAGTCCGACAAATCCCATTTGGCCATATATATCAAATCTAAGCCTTAGATGTGCATGTAAAGACGAAACTGATGAGATACTACATATCCATGCAGATATCGCCCCTGCCCTACCAATTGCTTAACATGTATATATATCCATTGATATGTCCACACTTGACCATATGTCATATATCGTACGACATATGTCATATATATATATATATATATATATTAGTTTTTTCAATTATAGGAGTTATATTTTGATTGATCAATTTAGTACTTGTTTATACTGTATCTGACTAAGCTCTTTCATTAAGGACAACACGAGGGAAATGGGCCTTAATCGAAGGGATCCCTAGACTAGCCCTCAACAAGCCTACTTGCTGATATGGTTGAAAAACGGCACTTGTCGTGCTACTTAAAGTTCAAGGACATGTGGTGGCCCCTTAGGCGATTCTTTAAGACGTATACGAAAAATGCAAATATTATTGAAAAATATGTACGCACGTGTATAATACGAGTATTAAATTGAAAAATGCTAAATTCTTTATACGGATAATAACTCTAGAAAAGTAAAAAATCAAAAGGGGACAATAGCTATACCTTGGTAATAGCCTAAACGTAATGCATAATGCTTTAGACTAGACTCCTTTCGGGGAGTTTATTCAATTTGGTTTCTGGCAAGTTGTACAAAATTCAAAAACATGAACAAAGGTTGTTCATGACGTAGCCATAGTGTTATAACTGTAGCAACCCGGATGATGATCCCACCACACAACAAACTGAGATCATTATCATTTTTCTTTTCAGTTTTCTGTTTGATATGTAAATATACATATCTAAGAGCGATGTTTTGTCTTTTGATATGGAATTATATAATGTGAATGCGTTGAATATATTAGTTTGCTGTTCCCGACAAGAGACTGTTGGCTCTACCTCTCACGCGACATCCCCACCAGCCTAAATTGTACACAACAGATATCATCGTCCGCAACGTCATGTACTACTCACTTATACCTAAATATACGTATACGTATGTGCATATTGACACTACACACGTGTGGGAGTGTTGAGAGTAAATGTCTCACATAAGAAAAATGAAGTCTTGCATTAGTATTTAATTATTTGATAACCACTCACCCATCACCCATTGACAAGGAATAAAAGATATTATAATTTGTTGGGTTTATAGTTATTTATTGTAGTGGCTCTTGAAATTTCGATCAAATCTCACTTTATCTTCCTAAAGTTAAAGTGACTCACTTAACCCCCTTACTGTGATTTCGTATTCCACTTTACCCTCACCGTTATCTCCATTAATAACTCTGTTAGTTTTGATGACGTGACAAAATTATTTTAGTCTTTTTCCCACAAGTGATGATGAGTTGTGTGAATGACCCACTTTTATTTATTTATTTAAATTGAATTAAATATAAAATAATGTAATTACTTGTTTAATTAAAAAATTATATTAAAAATGGAAAAATGAATAATAAAAATATTGCATCTCTATACTTTAAAAATAAAATAAAATAAAATATTAAAAAGAAGAAAGAAAAAAAAAAGCCTACCCAGATCCAACTCTCGCCAAAGATCCATATCCCCCAAAAGAATGGCCTCATCCTTTCTCCTTTCTCCTCTCTCTGCAATAAACCACCATACCATCATCCATAACCACCCACCCACACCCCTCACCAGCCATACCCACCCAATCCCCAAAGATTTTGACCATGAATTTGGCATCCATTGCAATTGGCGTCATTCCCCTATATAGGAATTAGGGGAATTTACTAACTAAAAAATTAAAAACTTTTTTTAATTGCAAAGGTTTGCCCTCCGTTGGGGTGGGGATTTGGGATGAGGTGGTTATTGGGGTCAACGGCGGATCTAGAATTTTTTTAAGGAATGGGCAATATTTCAAAGGTTAAGAGCTTAACAAAACAAAAACAACCAAATAACCTGATAATTTAAACGATATTTAAAAGGCTAAAAACACAATATTAATCATATTAACCGATTCACCATATTAATCATTTAATCAAACCACAACAATCTTTATTAATTAATTAAAAACTAAAAATATATACAAATAAATAAACTCAAAAAAATCTATACAAAAACCAAAACAAAAACTCAATCAATTAACCAAAAGCTAACAATCCATCTTAATTAATTAAAGCATAAAGAGAAATTACTTTGAAATTTGAGAGAGAAATTAATTTTCCAAACAAATTGTGGAAGGTTGGTCCCTTGGTGGATGACTTATCTCTTCTGGTTTAGGAGCTGCCGTGGCTTATGCCCAATTCACAACCCTTCTTTTTCCTCTAAAATCAAATGGGTTTCTACCAAATGAATCAAAGAATACGGAGAGGGACAGAGATCCTTTCAGGGTTTCATTGCTGAATGAATGTAATGAAATTTTGAATATCCAGAAGGTCCACTGATCATATTTGATACTCGAATATTGTAATGTCAACTTGACCCCTTCTCAATGGTAGCTGTTTAGACTTGGTATAGTCTTTGAAGAAACCTTATCAATTAAAAAAATAGTCTTTGAAATGTGTTTTGAACATATCACTTAAAAATAAAAAAAAAGCCAAGCAGCCCTGCGCGCTGCAGCCTGCGCAAAGGAGCTACTGCCTAGAGCTTCTTTGGAGCAAATAATCGAATAGCTGGTGGGCAATTGCAGAGGGGCATTTCCAGCTTCTCCAACTGATTTTCCAGCGAGGGGAGGTGCATCTGCACCTCCTTGCGCCTCTATAGATCCGCCAGTGATTGGGGTCGAGGAAGTTCAGGGGGCAGCTGGGTATATGGTGTCGGTTTTAGATGATGGGGGTGAGAGAGTATGGATGGCATGGGTGATGGTTTGGTAGCCGAGTTGGTGGGTTGGTGGGTTGTGGCTCGGGGCTCAAATGATTGGGGGCAGGGGGAGTGTGGTTGGCTTGGGTGATGGTTTGGTGGCTGGGGTGTGTGGTTGCGCTGGTGTGGGTGGTGCTATAAGGAAGATGGTGGTTATTGGACAAAGGGTGAGGTTGCATTGTTTTCTTAAGGCTTGTTTGGAAATAATTCTGGATAGACCAAAATCACTTCTAGGAAGAAGCATCTCCCACATGCTTCTCCATATAATCACTTTAAGTGATTTTAAGTGATTATGGGAAGAAGTAGCTCCCATGTGCTTCTTCATAAAATCACTTAAAATCATTTAAAGTGATTATATGGAGAAGTGATTCTCCATATAAGTGCTTTTTGGCCTATCCAGAATCACTCCCAAACGAGCCCTTAATGTTTTTATTTTATTTTAATTTTTAGTTCAATTATTTTGTTTTTTAATCTTTTATTCTTTTGTTTTTCATTTGTTTTTGTTAATTTACTACAATCTTGACCATGGCAAGGTTTTTTATTTATAAATATTTTCTTTTATTTTTAAAGTGTAGAGAAGAACGATTTTTATTTATTAATTTATATATTTTTTTAATTAAACAAGTAATTGCATTATTTAATAGTTAATTCAATTTAAACAAAAAAGTGGGCCATTTACATGACACATCATCACTTGTGGTAAAAAGACTAAAATAACATTATCACGTCATCAAAATTCACAGCGTTATTAGGAAGAAAAAAAAACTTCAAATATTCATTTTGTACATAACATTTTGTAGTAATAATTAATTTCTTGCACAGACAATACATACACTTTTGCATTATGTAGTTTGAGTTTGTCACTTACATTTTCAATTTTAGCAATTTTAGTTACGTTAATTTGAGTCCAAAACGCTTACCTATGTTAATTTAATTTGATCAAGACATAAGACTTAGGTGTTAGTCTTCCTTGAAGTTGTATATATATATAAACAAGATCAAGAGCCGTGATATATAGGTCGCGAACAGTGTCAGAATAAGGCCAATAAAGCCTACCAAACTTGTCTATAATTAATCATGCACTTGCCTACCACATCAGAATTATAGGATTATAAAAGAATAGCATTAGTCAGGTATTTATTTTGTCAGAATCGGGCTTTACTTGTGATTGACACTAACTCGACTCGTATGCTATTCATTTTAAGTTGAATTTATGTAATAATTCAGTATCGAGTTGAGTCATCGATGGTATCGTTACAAGAATTGTCAACCCAAAACAAAATTTCTTTTGAAGGAGGTAACTGCTGCAGTTATAATGGGACACAAAAACGCGTCTCAACCCCCTTGACCTAAAAAAACTAGGAGAAGCTATAAACTTGTAATGGACAATTTCAATTAGAGGATCCAGATCCTTGGAGTAAAACCACCCCTTAATTTAATTACATAAACGTGTCTTCATGTTTGTCCTCTAACATGATTACCAATCCTCCACGAAATTCCAGCTAATAGGAAACAATTGGAGCTTATTGAGTTGAAATTAATTTCCCAAATCATTTAAGATTCTACTTGACTTTTTCTCTGCCTCTCCCACAACTTCCCCTGGCGTCTATCCTAGGCACAACCAAACAAAATAAATTTGGAGGAAAACAGATTTCCAGGCAATTATTTAGAACACAACATGCCCCTACCCCAGAAACTGCAGGACAGTGTGTAAACTAAAGTCCAAACCAAACAACCCGGTAGCCAGAGGCCATTCAAAGGGCAAACTTCAAAGTTCAAACACATGCATTGTGGCACAACCTGGCGACAGGCATATATATATATATATATATATCCGTTAAAATCAAGTTGATTTAAGATTACGGAATTTAAGTCAGTGGGGTGTGTAAGATTCAATTCAATCCGCCCAAATTGATCTATCTAATCCAATTTTAATCGGCTTTGATGATTTGACGGATTGGATTGGATCCCTAATTTTCAAAACCGACATGATTCGATTGGATTTGCTTGTGAGGATCCAATCAAATACAATCTAGTTAGTTTCATGTTTATTTTGCTCATTAGGTAATTTTCATTAAGAAAGTTATAAACATTTTAAATAATTTGATGGAGTTATGTTTAATATATTATAAAATCAAAATAATTTTCTCTAGCATTTCATTTATATTTTACATTTACGTCTACTAAAATGTTGAATTATATTAAACTTGATGATAAATGTTTCATATTTCATCATTATTTTTTTTCCATTATGAAAACTGATTATTATCCAATCCAATATCAATTAGATTGGATTTAAACCTCTAATATGATCGGATTGGATTGAAAAAATCATAATTCAATATATATTGGATTAATGTGTGGGGTATAGCTCAGTCGGTTGATCAGCTCTTCCACCTCCGCTCATATGGGCAGAGGTTCAAAACCCCATGCACCCAATTCATATTTGTGTGTAAATCCCCTCCCCCAATCGCTTGTACTAAAAAATAAAAACAAACTAAGGAATTTAATTAATTAAGCTGGCGTAGCATATTTCCTGCTACAGAAGTTTTGATTAGACTCTGGTTTGGGAGAATAACTTGAACACTAAAAAAACAGTATTTGGTGTAGGCAAACATGCTACAAGACGCTTTCCTTAGAAAAGTCCAGATTTTATCATATAGATAAAAGGAAGGGAAACAGAAGCATATTATAATATAGAGTGTAGCTAGGCTTTACTTAAGACGTAAATGAAAACGTATTTCATCAATAATTGACTTTATGCATTTGAAGCAAAGCTACGTGTGATTCTTTCTCTGATGATTGTAACGACTTGTGGATCACAACAACAACGCATCAATTTTGGTGATTGCAAAGAATATATAGAAGTAGACAAGCTTGGAATGGACAGAATTTTCTACAGAACTGTATATCACTTCAGATTTCCATAGAATCCATTCAACTGGGAAGCTATACAACTGTTTCAAAATTTCATTACCCAATGATTATGTGGAATAGATGCTATTATATAGTAGAATAGAAATGAGTTAAACCATATATCTCGATATAGACTAGAGGGAATTAGTTTGATGATGGTATGTCTACTTACTTAAAAAGTGGAGGGGAAATCATTAATTGGGAAAGTGACATAGAACATATGGCAGAAGCAATTGAGGAAAGTGAGTTGGAGCATTGCTTGTGCAAAGAAAAAATTGGAAAGTTGCAGGTTTGGGCCCCGAGCTCGGAATCGGGCGTTTGACGTCGTTTAGCACCCTATAACAACATTTTATCATTTTAACTTGTTTCTTGAATTTTTATTATTTTCCCTTTTAATTCCTTGTTTAATTCCTACGGTTTCTAGGAGTATTTAAACAAACTTTAACCCGTGATTTATGGATGTTATGCTATTTTCGGACTTTGAATAAACTTGATATTCTCTCATTCTTCTTGGTGGATTCCAGAGTTCTTGTTTCTTGGCTTAGTTTTAGCCTATTAATTGTCACCCTGCTTCAGTTGGCATCGGAGCAAGTATGGTGGGCCCGATGATCAACCAAGATGCGAGTGATAGGACCGGTGGCACCGCGGATTATGTTACTCATGTCAAGTTTGAAGCTCTTTCAACGCAAGTAGAACATGTTCGTCGTTTCTTGGTGGGTTTGGGAAATCAATTTTGTCAACCTGCTGTTGAACCTAATTAAAGTGGCTGCAATCCGCATCCTGTAATTGAGAGTGGCGAAGAGTCCAAGGAGGAGTTCCATGTTATTGCAGGCGAGCAGCCCAGAATCCGCCTAATCAAAATAATCGTAACTAACACATTGACGACTTTCAAATTAAGGTTGACATTTCGTATTTCAATGGTCATCTGCATACTGTAGATTTTCTTGTTTTGTTGGTAGAGGTAGAGTGCTTTCGAGATCATGGAGGTTCGTGTGATGTGATTGATATGGATGCGAGCCATGTGTTATTAAGGCATCCCTGACAATATGATACGGATGCTATGCACAAAGGACGACATCATATTTTTTTTATCTATCACTTGACATTATATTTCTCATATATCACTTGACATAATATTCTCCAAAATAGTTATGGAATGTTGAACACAAATTGTGATGGAAAGTTAAATACAAATCATAAGATAATGTATGAATACTACCTTATGGTGTTTGCAAATGTTGTAAAATTATACAACATTCAATCAGTCAATGGAAAAGGGAGTTGTAAATAATAGGGTGTGTTTTGGTCTTTGTCATGGATGATCGCAGAACATGTCCCCCTTTCTCATTGTTTGGTCACTCCCATGGATTCTCTCCCCTGACAACGAAACTTTTGTACACTGACTGACCCCATCCTGCTTTTGTGCTTCTCCCAGTATGCCACGTACTCTACCTGCAGAGTCAGTCCTATGTCAAACAGTCATTATGACCAAATGAAAATGCACACTACTTTCGAAGCAAAAGAATCACAAACAAAAGCTCACATGTGTGTGTGTACAAACTTTAAACAATATACACCTTTATTTATTTAATACAATATGCGCATCAGCCTAAAAATATACACCTATATAAACAAAGATATATGATCAAACTAACCAAGAAAAAGATAGAGAGTGAAATATTGATCGAACACATATACAGAGTTTTCTCCAACGCCCAAAAGTTGGCTAGATTAATACTTCATATCTCTCTCTCTCTCTCTCTCTCTCTGCCACTTGCTAAGCTAATCGGTCACTTAAGTCTTCGTGTCTGTTGGAAGATTATTCTCCTTATAAATTATAGTGATCATAGATCTCCATACACGGAGCAGAAAAAAAAATTATTGCCTCAAATTTTGTAATTTCCAATTGGGTTTTAGTCCGTGCAGAGAGAGAGAGAGAATGACGTTAGAAGCTGTGGTGTTACAAGCAGACCGATATAACTATGGTTTCAAGGATTTCCACGCCATAGGAGGAGGAGGAGGAGGATCTTGGAGCCGTGGCTTTGGTTTTGGAGAAGATCATCAGGAAGAAAAAGTGTACACTGATCATCATACGCTCAACAATGATGTAGGTCAACAAGGTTTCAATAACCTGAGTTTGGAAGCTTCAATGCTGCAAAGTGTCAACGACTTTGAAACCAACAGTGGGCCGGCTTTCAATCGTGTGTTCTCTTCAATGGAAGCTCCGGCAGCTTCGACAGGCAGGAGAAAGAGACGGCGCATCCAAAACATCAAGAACAAGGAAGATATGGAGACTCAGAGGATGACCCACATTGCTGTTGAACGCAACCGGAGAAAACAAATGAACGACTACCTTGCTGCGCTCCGAGCTATGATGCCTGCTTGCTACGCCCAAAGAGTATTTTTCGATACATCTCTCATACATCACAGTCTTACAATATAACATGTCAGATTATGTTTTTTATCTTTACATACGCAACAGGTAGCTAGTTGATCATGTCAGATCATCTGAAAAAAGATAAAATTATTATTATGTTATATACATATACTAAAAATTAATGTTGTCTAATAACTGATGTGTAGCTCATTTGGGTATATAGGGGGACCAAGCTTCAATCATAGGTGGAGCTATTAATTTCGTGAAGGAGCTTGAGCAACTTTTGCAATCTCTAGAGGGCCATAGACGAACCGAGCAACAACCAGATCACTTGAATTTGGCCTCAATCTTCTCAAGCTTCTTCACCTTCCCTCAGTATTCGACCTGCTTGAACAGCCATGGCCATGGCGTATACAATAGCTCAGTGCATCCAAATGAGTTAATGGCCGAGAAGCGGTCTGCCATTGCAGATGTTGAAGTGACGATGGTGGAAAGCCATGCCAATGTTAAAGTGCTTATGAAAAAGCACCCCAGACAGCTTTTGAAGATGGTGCTTGGTTTGCACTCCCTGGGCCTTATGATTCTTCACGTTAATGTCACAACTGCGGACAATATGATCCTCTACACTTTCAGCGTCAAGGTTAGTTCAAAATTAAAATAAATACAAACAAATTCAGTTTTAATTAACTATAAGAGGTCTTTCTTTTAAAGTTTTCAGTAAAAATAATTTATTTATTTATTTTTGTTTTGATAAATAAATTTGAATTGACGAGACAGGTTGAAGATAACTCTCAGCTGACCTCGATGAATGAGATTGCGGCTGATGTGTATAAAATGGTGGGTAGGATTCAAGAGGAAGCTCAGCTTTTAGCTCAATAACCCTTCTTAATAATTTGTCTACTTATTGGCATTATATGCTTTATGCTTTATGTAATCGGTAGATGAAAACAACTTATCTTGTATTTTTATGTGTCCTTCAATGGCCCAAAATTTAGATGAACCAAGTTGTTGCCTCTACGCATGCTTGCTTGCAGATTGGTATGTGGATATATCCACACTTGAACATTTTTATGCCGGATACTGCTTGGCTATGCGAAATTAACTCATTAAAATTACAATAAGAAAAGTTTTTATACACGTGCCATACTATAATTTGCTTGCAATAAAGAATAACTCTTTACATGTGAAGAGCCAAGTATTTTCCCTTCATATATGCGGTGCAGAGATATAAAAGTACTTCATCAATTTTATTATGTAACTTAAACGAACCCGTATGCTATCTAAGTCCCATTAAACTTGTCGAATAAGTTGTCAAGCAAGCCAACTTTGTAGCTTGGATTCAGTTTATATGAAAATTATTCAATATATTTGACTTATTGCGCTAACTTTCTAATGAATAGGAAGCAAAAAGACTAACAGTTCTTCAATATATTGTAGCCCATGGATATGCTTAATTATTTTTTCTTTTAGTACAAGCGATTGAAAGAGGGGTTACACAAATATTCATTGGGTGTCAGTTTTGAATCTCTGTCCACATGAATAGGAGTGAAAAAGCTCAATCAATTAAGTTATACCCTGCTGACAACGACAATAGAGCTGCTTAATTGTTTTTAGCTCTAGGCTCTAGCCTTTAAGAATAATTAATATGCAGACAAAAACAGAATGTTTAGAGTAGGGGGAGGCATTACAAAACGTTAAATCTTTGAGGGCCAGATTTTGAAAGGGAAAAACAACCCGAAAGTCATGACCAGAGAGATTTGGGACCCAAGTGCAAAATTTGATTGCATATAGGTGAGCAAGACAAAATAAATAAAAGATTCCAATTCAGGATTTGGAAGCAACTTCTTGATGACTTTAAGAAGTCCGTCCACTTTATCTGCAGACTGCATGGAATTATGTCATATATGCAACGCACCTAATCTATTATATTTTATATGTCTAGTACTTTCATATATAAATCTAATATTTGTTTTCAGAAAATGGCAACTTGTCTTTTCCAGTTGATTTGATTTTGAAAGTGTTCACCTAAAATTTGATCCCCTCTATAGCAAGTTGCATCATCAGCAGCTAACTAATCCAATGTTAATTGGTGGGCTACTGGGCTTGCATCTAGCTACCTAATTCATACTCTCCGTCACATTGTTTGAAACAGCTGAGATATTTTTGTTTGAGGTTAATCGTTTTATTGGTTTCTGAATTTATACTCGATTTGCATTTGAGTACCTCAATATCCAAAATGATTCATGTGGTCCTTTAACTTTAGTTTCGTTAGGACAAATGGTCATACCGTCAATTTTGTTAACTTTTTTGTTAAATGAAGGGGAAAATGGTATTTTTGTATCAAAATTGATTAAAATATGAAGAAAAAAAAAATTAAAATTAAACTCTCTCTCTCCCCCTCTATCCCGATTTCTACTCCCCCCAAAACTTTATTTATTTATTTTATTGTTATTTTAAAGATATGATTATTTATTTATTTATTTTGTTTTAATATAAAAATACCATTTTGCCCCTGCATTTAACAGAAAAAGTTAACAATTAACGGCAGGACCATTTGTCCAAACGAAAATAAAGTTAAAGGACCACGGGAACTATTTTGAAAATTGAGGTACTCAAATGCAAATCGGGTCAAAATTCAAAGATTAATAAGACAATTAACCCTTTTGTTTGATGTTTTTCTTTTCTAGGCCTCTTTGGCAGGAATATTAGAAAACGAAGCACAATAAATTTGACCATTAATTTGACAGTATACTATTTTGGATTCAAAGGAAAGGAGGGGAGCTAGTGAGCATTGTCGTGCATATTGACTGTATTGTATTTTAATTTACCCTTGAGGGATTTTTCAAAATAAGTTTATTTGATGGACACCTTTGTAGGGCTCACACGTATTGTACTTTCATAATCCAAGTAGTCTTTCTTTTAGATATAGATCATTTCTACCAAAAAAAATCACTTAAATCCGAATTCATTTGACCACTTAATTAATTGTTGTTATTTTAGTGTTTTTTTGAAACACAGTGTTTGTCTATTTTGTTGGTCACAGGATCTCGAGTGCAAGGGTAGCTGCTCTTAACCACTCAAGCCAGAAGCTCCTTACAAATGTTAAACTATATATTAATTTACATCATGCATTCAAATAAGAATCTAATAGCATAACAAATTAGATTATCTAGTAAGAGATCATTTTCCTACCATTATGTACTTACAAGACCGTATCTCCATTAACAGTTGACAGATCAATGGATGTATAGATATTGGCAAATTGGCAATATTCGGATTCAGTAATTAATCCTGCGAAAGAAAATAGAGGAAACTCTAAACAACATGCATGCATAATGGTTCATTTGAATGTTCCAAATAAAAAAATATATAAAAAAAGAGAAAAAAAAGAGGGGGAGGTAGGATAGATTCTTTGTTCAGCTGCCATCATGAGAAATGTGTAGAGTCCTGACTGTTAACACACTTTCAATTTGCGAATTATTGATGGCTATACTAATTCAATCGGCTCTGACAACGATATTTTTCAATTCACAAATTATTGCTTTCTCTATTTTGAAGCATAAATTCTGGGTGTGGCCTGGCTTGGTGCAGTGCAGATATGATATGAGATATCTTTGCTACATGTGTTTATGAACATGTAGAAAGCTTTTTAGGCATTTCAAGGCTGCTTCATGCAACCCTGCCTGCCTGCCTTGTACTTGACCTCACGTATGATATGTATGTATAATTTACAAATGGCTTTACACTTTAAAAAGCTCTCTCTTTCCAACTTTATATAGCTCTCTCCCTCTCTCTCCCCTATATATGTACCTGCTCTCAACTGAACCTCTGGTGAAAACCGAATCTCCTTGGTGTTGGCTTTTTCAGGTCATGCCCTTTTTATCTTTTGGAATAACTTTGGCCGGAAGAAACAAAAGAGAACGGATCAAAAACTGTACAGGGAATTTTATAATGCAAATTTACTGTGTCCTATTTATGCTCGCACTACCAAAAAAAAAAGTGGCAACGGTCATCAAATGTCACCAAATAATGGTGACTGTTGCCTTTTTTTTTTTTTTTTTTGTAATGTTGTTATTTTTTTGGTAACAAAATAAATAAGGTTACAAATAATAATTATAACACAAGTATAAAATTTTATAATACAATAAAAACATATATCTAACTCAGTAATACAAATGCCTAAACAAGTTACCAAAAAGAATACAAGCTAAAAGGTTTTTCTAAATAAAAGAAAGCCACAACAAAAAAATAAAGATAACATGTTATGAACGTGTTACACATGTTTCGTGAATGAATATTGGGGTTGCATACAACCAGTTGCATGCGACCCCAATAAAGCTCGATCCGAACACTTCTTTTCTTTTCCTTTTTAAACCAAAAATAAATAAATATAAATTTATAAATAAGCCCAATCCTAGACATGTATTTATAAAAAAACTCAAATACTATTTAAACATAGAAACACACACAAAATTAACCCCAAAATCAACAATTGTATATTTTTTGGGTGTGTTTATAAAGTGTTTTGGGTGTTGAATTTTTTTATAATTTCAATCCCTATTTTGGGTGTTTTAGTGAAACTCCCAAAAAAAAACACATCATTTTTGTTTAGGTACAAAATCGTGTCATATTGGGTCTTTACCCGGACCAGCCACAGGTATAATGGGCTAAAAAGCCCAAGGTTGCAAGTAGCATGCCCGCTCCTTTGTGGGCGACAGAGTATGTATCTATTATCCGCTAATACTATTTGTTTTGCTTTTCTTTTCCCTCGCCCAGTTTTCTTGTTGGAAAGACTTTTTATCACCCATGCAGGCCCAACTAATCCATAAATGTTCAATGCGTTTTGCTTATCTTGTTTTTTTTTGGTTATGAGGGAAAATTATATACAATTCTTTTCCTATGCCAGACATTTGGACATTTTTCACTGTGTAAACGTCATGTATTTTCTATTACTCATTTCTACTTTCCTTCCTATTTTCAAAGGGTCCACACGGTAATAACGGAATAACTGAAATGATATATACTCCTATGCGGACGTGTGTATGTTATTATCGTGCAGATCCATTGTAAATAGGGAGGAAAGTTGGAAGGGGTAGCAAAAAATTCATGGCGTTTGGTTATAACATCTAGATGTCCGCACGAACATCCGCATATGAGTATATATTGGAGAGGAAAATTTGAATACATAAAAACTCGTGTGAAGGCCATGGATAACTGCTATTAACCATTTAAACTACAAATTCCTTGCTGGGAAAACAATAATTTGAAGCAACGTTTTTTTTTTTTTTTGTCAATAATTAAAGCAACTTAATGCTCAGAACAACTATCCTCAAGTAATGCACCAAGAAGAAATGAGGACCGCAAGTGATCCTTGATAGAAGAAAGAAAAAACACATCGAGCTAGTTGATGCGCCACACCATAGGCCTCATGAAACTGGGGCGAAGGCATGTTGGGACCAATGCAGTTCCAGGCTCCTATTCAGTTTTTCTTATATAAAGAAAGAAAGTAGTATGTTGTTATTGGATAACCCATGTTAATTAACATGTTTATTTCACCGCGTTAGGCCCTACTCAACCAAACCTATGTTTCCTCCAAGACTACGCCTCCTTTTGCAAACCCATTCCCAAAAGTTTTAATAAAACTATTATTATTATATTACCGCTTTACACAAATTGCTGAAAACCAAAGAGATTTTAATCCATTTTTCTCTTTTCTTGGCGCAGACAGGAAGCAAACTTTCTCATTGTTTGTGAGTTTTTCTCTCAACCTCATTATTATATTATCAAATTTTAAAGTTAGGTTAATTCATGGATGAATGATTACTTGGTTGCAGAGAAAAATATTTTTAATAGTATAGATGGCATGGTTGTTATGCAATGATTTCAAAATATGAAAACTTGTCAAGGACAATTATGATTGTTATGAATAGACAATATTATTTTTGATGTTTTGGTATGTGTTGAAATCGATTTTTTTATTGTTTATATTTTGTGAGAGTCACACACAAAATTCTGGTTTCACTGTCACGAAACACGTGCAAAAACGGAAGAATATATTTTACTTGGGATCCTATTTGTTCGACACATTCACCTTGAAGTTTGAGCATAGTATATTGCAGAGCTGTGAGAATGAAGGCTTAAAGAAAGGACAATACTTCCCTCCTTAACTATAAGGAGGAACTCCTCCTTACTTTTTATTGTGGTTCAACCACAAAGTGATATGTGTCCTCTCTTTTTTAATTGTCTAGGGCTTTTTATCAAAACATAAAAATAAAATTCCCATTGTTTTTTTTTTTTTTCTCACTTGGTAACATGATCTTGTATTGAAAAAACCTCAATGAAGAAACTATGTCTACAAATGCTGTTAGTAGCAATTTTGGTTGTAGAGGGATTATTAAAGTTAGAGTTGGAAAGGGCCACAAAGACTTAAAATTTTGACTGAGGAAGAAAAATTATTATTTTTTAAAATGGCTGAGAAAAATCAAAGTGAAAAAATAGAAGTTTTGACAATTGAAAAAGAGAAAACACACTCATTTTGTAGTTAAGTCACAATAGAAGATAAGGAGGAGTTCCTCCTTGTGGGTAAGGAGGGAAGTATTGTTCTTGATGCCAACGACAGCGGAGACTAGAGACTTGGTGGTTTGCTGGGCAATTCCTAATTGCCTTACCTCCTTGGGAACCTGTTTATGTGACACGGTTTTCCATAGAAAATTTGCACATTGAATTGTGGTGGACTTATGCAGTCTTTTGCTGACTAGAGAACTATTCAAACAACAAATAATGAGTTTGCGTGCACTGGCAGCAAATGTATGCCAGCAGCTTCCCATCATGCTAAATAAAATTAAACACACAGACAAAAATCACAACAAACAAGAATCCTCATAGAATTTTAAAGCCGCGTTTACTTATAAACTCAGCTTCCTATAACTCCAATTCATCAGTATCAACTTTAAAAACAATTAAAGGAGCTGGAATGTTCAGAGCAGTTTCACAAGTTTCAACCATGCTTATTAAGTCTGGCATTGGAATAATATGCAGGAAAATAGGGGGTGAAAACAGAAGATAAATCAAAACTGAAGTGTACTTATATTGCAAATTTCTGTGGTAAAAAAAAGTACATATTGTCTTGAAGATTTCAAGTATCCCCTGTTGAAGGTATATCTTTTCACAACAAAACAAAATTTGCCATCAGAGAGGCCATAGGACCACACTTTTGCAGTCTGTATGTTCTTTCTTACATTTGAAAACCTAAAAAATTGAAATTGCAGTACCAAAACCCTTATTTCATGTAGAACCAGCTTCTGTACTTCAGATTGACATACGCTCTATACCAACTTTTAAGTTTTATTCTACAGATACAGCAGAGGCCACTGAGAAGGCCATATATATATATTCCCTAATTTTACTTGGAACTGACTTGAAACTTGAGACATAAAAAAGGCTAACCAAATCTTCATGAGGGAAGGATTGAGCTTTGACTCCTTCCATGTTTGGATGAGAAAAACTTCCTGCCAGATGAGAAAGGCCTTTTCATTGATATTGGCCCCATCTGCAGAGAAAACCCAATTGAAGAGCTCCTCATTAGCTTGGCAAGGCTAGAACTTGAACTGCCATACTTGGAAACAATCCCCGAATTCAGATTCTTAACATGTACTAATTGGGAATTTGAACTTCCTTCTTCAGGAATGACATTGGCCACATCACGGTATATTCGCGAAGCAGATGACGAATCCATCGAAACTGACCTCCTAATTGGTTGTATGTCCTCTTCAGTAACACGGCGATTGTCACTCAAATCACTTAATGCTCTTGGATCACGACTACCAGCAGCCACAGTAGAACTTGGCAAAACCTTTCCTGAATTTTCAGCAGTTCTTCCCTCAGTTGGAATTGCAAAAACATTGTCATCATCTGTAATCCCAACCTCACTAGTCCCACTTCCAAGGCTTCCAACCCCTCCATTATTCTCCAAATTCTCTACCTCAATGCTTTCCCTCGAACCTGAATCCCTCGAAGTAGGCTCAGGGACACTTTCTTGAGCCCTAGCAATATCAGAAACAATTGGAGCGCGGCAAAGAGGGCAATTTTTATGTGCTCTCAACCAGGTATCAATACAAGGGATGTGGAAGGCATGACTGCACTTGGGCAAAAGCCTAAGACTCTCATCTTCTTCAAACTCACTCAAGCAAACAGAACAATCTGTTCCTTCAATCAACCCCTCATCTTTTTTATACTTGCAGACTGTTATGGAGTAAATTACAGATTGCGGAAGCCCAACAGTATAGATGTACCAAATGGGATGATCAAGAACAGATCCATGATCTTCATCAAGAAAATCTTGTTGGGTATCAAACAAAATTGGTAAAGAACTACTCCTCCTCCTCCTGGAATTGCTGCGGCGCCAATAAAATCTTACAATAGAGAAAACAATAGCAACAAGAAGAGCAACCCCAATCATACAACCTGTAATTTTCATGCTTGTTTCAAGTATATGTTTCTGTTCAGATAGGGGCTGATAATAACCAGTCGGTGGTGGTAATGGTGGTGATGGTGGTGGAAGAGTAGGGTCTGGAAAAAGTGGAGGACGAAGTTCACTACCACCAAAGACTATAAGTTTCTTACATACATCACGGCATCTTTTGAAACAAGGAAGAAAACAGAAACCCCCTTGGATCGGAGCTTGGTTACACGGAATTGGACAGAAATCTTCCTCACTGAAATTGGTTTGGAGGATGAGTTTTCTGTGATCAAACCCCATTGAAAAAAGGAAAAAGAAAAACAGAGGAGATTCAAAACAGGGATTAGAAATTAGAAATTCATACCCTCTGTTTGTTTATGAGCCAGAAGAGAGAGAGAGAGAGAGAGAGAGAGAGAGAGAGAGTCAAGGCAAAGGACTAGATTTCCAGCCATATACTGAGCTTGGAAATTGATTGTCATGGACAACATGGGCGTAGTTCCTTTTTTTCTTCCACAACTTGTTCTTCGCTTAATTGGGGGAGTTCGTTTTCAAAAAGACTTTTGCATTTACTTGGGATGTTTGCTTATACTTTTGTCGCTGTGCAACAAAGTCAATGAGCTTTAACGACTCTTTCCGCGTTCACTGTTCCATATCTACATCAACTGGGTTTTCTTTTTCATTTTGTTTTAGGGAAATTCTATATGAACCCCATTAATTGCTCTTTACACCCCACTAAATTTTAATAAAATTTCAGATTACTCATTATATCCCTTTTTTTTTTTTCCTAAATTGCCCTCATGAACCCCATTTCCTAACTCACTGTGTAAACCCCATCTCATATCATACACCACCCACCAAAATCCCCATTCCCTTTTAGACACACCCCATATGAAAATCAAACCCCACCTCATCTGATATCAAGCCCCACCCCTATTCCTTTGCCATCGCAGAACCCTCTGCTCACTACCGAACCCCCATCTTTGCAAACCACTGAACCCCATCGCACAACCCATCTCTGCAAATCCGAACCCATCTCTGAAACGAGCCATCACACCCATCTTTGCTCACCACCAAACCCATCTTTGCAAACCATCGAACCGCATTGCACAACCCATCTCTGCAAACCCAAACCCATCTCTGTTAAGTTTTCACAAATCCTTCGAAGAGCCAAGGTTTGATTTCAATTTTGATTTCTATATTTACGTTTCTAAGTGTTGAGTAAGCCTACATTTGATTTCACTTTTGAAAAGCCAAAGTCTAATTTTGATTTTTGATTTCAACGTTGTGGATTGTATGGTTCGAACTTGGTTTTACGAAACTGGATTTTAGTTTCGATGGATTACCACCGAAATGGTTACATTGCTTCAGTGGTAGTCCACCGAATTTGAACCTAAGTTGTACTAAAATTGATTTTACTTTTGGTGGGTTACCACCGAAATTGTTACCTTGTTTCGGTGGTAGTCCACTGAATTTGTTTCTATTTTTCAGGAGATTCCCACCGAATGTATTTCGGTTTTTGGGTGATGCTCCACTGAATATGTGTTCTTTTTTCAGTGATAGTCCACCGAATTTATGTCCGTTTTTCAATGATCATATACCGAATACGTTACTGAGTGTGTATTTAATATTGTTTGTTTTTAGATATGAAGGACTCGCAGAGGTACTACTGAGGCTTTATCATCCCGACCTAATACACAGCGTCCTATGACCTCAACGAGGAGACAGAGAACGGCTTACCAAGGACACTTTGAGGATAGTATAGAGGTTGAAGATGTAGCTCCTACTCATGATAATAATGTTGACGCAGAGGTTGAAGATGTAGCTGCTACTCAGGATAGTATTGTTGAGGTACATGCCGAGCCTATTGAGCCATCTCGAGTAGGTCCCATTGATCCATCTTTACTTACGAGTTTTAAAACTCACATAGCAGCTACAATTTGGAATAACCAGGTAAGTCGTTTTACTGTGACAATAGAAGGTAGAATATAAGTCTGGTTCATGGTTATTAACCTTAATATTTTTTTTTTGTTTAACTAGGAACATGAGCCCCTTAGGTGCATGTTGAAGACATCTACCCTTCGTGAGTAGAATTGGTGGGGTAATCCAAATAATGGTATATTCAAAGTGTACATTCAGAGGCCTGGATTAGAGCAACTTATTAGGTGTTCTTACTTGGATATACACATTGCATATAAAATTAACCAATGTTTCGTAAACAAATAAATTCATATATGGACATAGTGATCATCATCAACAAAACCAATGGCAATCTCACGTAGCTTGGTTTCACTTGATTGAACTGAGAAAGGAAGAAATGTAAGGCATTGACGCATGCTTAGAAAGATTAAAACCATATTATAACATGTGGCAATAATATGACCCATATCAGGCATGGTCATCCAATAAAAGAATGGTGCAAATCCATCACCAAAATAATTTAGTGCTTGTTCAATCTTGTTGTACCGTTTATGTTCCCGAATACACTTCTTAAAAACATAAGACATATCATATAGTTGTTGCAACAAATCCTTGCGTACCCTACGCCATTCATTATGATCAAATCCCATTGCCATAGCTATGTTTCTATATCCACAATTACCATCCGGAAGAACTTCAGTCTGGTGAGTGATATATTTCCTAATACCCTTAGTGAATTTCTCTATATGCATATATGTATCAAACGCTTATTGGTTTTCACAAGGCTTATAGAGCTGAAAATAAAACAAAATATTAGTTATATGGTAATAACACATTGTAAAATACAACATTTGTAGTACATACCTTAAATTTTTTCACATTAGACAATATGGAACTAGAAGCAACCATGTTTCTTTTCTTTGGCACTGCAGTGGTACTTTTCTTCGGTTTTATTTGTAGTGAGGCAGTGAGGCTTTGCTTTGGTTTATTTTTAGGTAGAGCAATGGAGGCCTTGTCAATCTCAAATGCATATGGCAAAAGACGAGTAGAAGTGTCGACTTTTCGCGGTCTCCCTTTTGTCTTCAACTTCTCTTTTGGTTCAGTAAGCGCAGTAGAACCAGGGTTTAACCAATTGTCATGTATGTATTCAAGAGCTTTTTGAAATTCACTAAACTTAGACTCAATCTATCGCAAACAAAGCCAATATTCATCCTCCGTTTCTGAACCAACCAAAGTATTCCAATCCTCATTAAATTGCTTCCATTGTTTGAGGGTCCCAAATAACTTCTTGCAGTTTGCCAACACTCCTTTGTTAATATGTCATGCATCTACATAATAAAAGTCGTGCTTTCGTAAATATAGACGTAATAGAATTCATGAGTGCTAACTCTCGATCGGTGACAATAACACCAGGAAGACAATTATCATCCAACAAACTCCTCAATGCAGTCAATGCCCATGTGTAATTGTCTTCCTTCTCGGCATTCATATATACATACGCAACAGAGAATGTCATATTAGTAGATGTCACCCCCACAATTTGCAATATTGGGAAACGATACCTATTAGTCTTATAGGTGCAATCCATGATAAGTACATGTGGAAATGCATGCAAAATATCAATATTAATGGGGTGTGTCCAAAACAGGTCAGTTACAATATCACCAGATGTCCTATGTCACTCAATATAATTGTGTTGGGATAACTTAGTAAGCAATTGTTGCATTTGGGTTCTCCCAGAAAATTCTTTGGTTCTATTTCAAATCCTACCATTGTATATTGTCTTCATAGTTGAAACATTCATTGCATCTCTATCTTTAATGGTGATCAAAATATCTCTGAGTTTCACCAAACTCTTAGACATGTCCACCAACAAGGCATTCTCCTATTCAGAAAGTCGCCTCACAAATGCATGACTTTGAAGATACTCTGAAATATGATGGTTGTGTACTCCTCAAACCACCTCCAACTTCCAATCATCCCCATCACTAATATTGACAGCTTTTAACAAGAATGGACATTCACATTTCTTGGTACCAGTGTCCCTAGCACATTTTTTCATATCACTATTTGTATCCGACCTTATATCAGTTGTCTCACTAGACTTGCAAGACTTATAGTTACCGTTCCTCTGACAAGCAAGTATTACACGAGGTATCTTCTTGCCTTCACCTCCATAATCAGAGCTTTTAATTACAATGACAATATTATTCATTTTTCCTTGTGCACGAGCCCATCTAAGTAATGCATCTCTACCATTGAATATCTATACATAAAACTCATATTATTTAAACATAAAATTTGAAACATTATTGCCACGTTAATCATACTAAAAAGGATTTCAGACAAATAATTACCGAATAAGTTGTGAATTGATCACTATAGTCCATTACACATTTTGTTCCCACATTGTTGCCTTCAGTAGGGGCGTCACCTTGTTTTTATTCCTTCAATGAGAGTAAGATCAAAATAGCTTGCATTAAATTTGTGGTCGGCAATAAGTTACTGAAAAAATAAATAAATTTTGGTTGGATGCCACTGAAATGTAGGTAAAAGTTCGGTAGGGAACCACTGAACTACTTTCCATGTTACGGTGGATCTCCACCGAATATTAAGTTCATGACCGGTCAAACCCAACCGAAAATGGTGCAACATTTCGGTGGCATCCCACCGAATTTACCTGTCGCATTCGGTACTAATGTGTTGAACGCAACCAGCGACCATTATGAAATATTAAACTTGCAAAACGCCAAAAAATAAACTCGTACCTCATTCGAAGCCTCTCTAACTTCAATCTCACCCTTCATGAATAAATACAATACATTTTTTCTCAAATATAAACGTATAAATCTAGGGTTTAGGGTTTGGGAACATGATGGTTTGCGAAAAAAAAAGTCGAACTAGGGTTGCAGGAACATATGTGGGGTGTAGTGAGCAATTTTAATTTTAATTTTAAATTTTTTTTGTCCTTAACGGTAATTGTGTACAAGGGTAAAATAGGTTATTCATATTTAAAATTAGTATGGGGTGTAAAGAGCAAATAATGGGGTGCCAATAAAATCACCCTTTGTTTTATTACAAATTTATAAATAAACCCAATCCTAGACATGTATTTATAAAAAAACCCAAACACTATTTAAACATAGAAACACACCCAAAATCAACAATTGTATATTTTTTGGGTGTGTTTATCAATGGATTTTGAGTGTGTATAATGATGGGTTTTGGGTGTGTTTATAAAGTGTTTTGGATGTTGGAGTTTTTTATAATTTCAGCCCCCATTTTGGGTGTTTTAGTGAAACTCCCTTCTTTTATCTTCTACTATGGAAATTGTCCATCAATTAATAAGCAAAAAAGACCCAACTGATTTGATTTCCGTTTTGTATGCCAAAATCATAGAAAAATCATAGGAAGTTCTTGTACTGTAAGGGACAAGACTTACGCAAGTGAGATGTTCACCCCTTAGGTTATCTCCTTAAGGTTGTTCGTAACATTGTTTTGCTCTTTGCATGTAAAAATTCTTTTTTTTTTTAAAAAAAAAAGAAGATAAATCATAGCCTGACATATATATGCAAAAATAACTCATTAAAAATACAGAAAGATATTTTTAAACACATATATAACTAATATTTATCTATAAAGAAAAATAACTCCTTGCATACATGTGAGAAGCCAAGTATTTTCCCTTCCCATTTATTAGTTGTTAAACGTAGTGATCTTAATCTTATAGAGAAAACGTGTCGGTTGGTTTGGCACGGTTTGGGTGGGATCCAGACTTGAGAGAAAAGTCCTGGCTTTTTTTCCGAGAACTTGAGATGACTCGGCCACTGCAAATCGCCCCTATCAAACAAAAGATTGAATGCTCGCCAGGAAGTTATTGGAAACAAAAAATTGGGCCTGTGTGTGAAGTGAATATGGGCTTAATACTCTCTGACTAGGACCTCACAGTTTCTGATAAGAGGGTTTCTATGGACACCCAAGACGTGTCTCCGCACACCCATATCAAAATTTTGAAATTGCCGATGATAAACTTTATAAAAACGTTTTATGCTAGGTACTTCTTTCAGAAACACTTCACCTATTTTTCTCGAAAGCACTTGAATTTTGAACTAAACTTTCAATTTGCTTATAGTAAAAACGCTTCTAGATACAAGTGTTTTATACATAAACAGTCTAAATGGTCTCTAAGATGAGACAAATGGGAAGACAACTCACATTTACCTTGCCACGTCAGTTTTTTTCCCTCTCTAAACTAATAATACAATCAGGGGTAATTTAGGTATTTAACATTGAAGAAAGTCGAAACAGGTGTAGGGGCTTTTTTTCTTCTGGCAGCAAGTGGGCTGGGCTGCTGTAAAGAGCAATCTGATGCAAGTGTCCCCTTGTGTCTGAGTTCGAAGATCAAGCCCCAAGGATGTCTCGAAAGGGTGATGACGCCTTAGGAAACTCCTTGGTTACCTTCACCAATAAAAATGACAACAAATTACAGATAAATATTCTAGCTTTGCATGAGTGACTTATGGCATGGGAGCAAAAATTATCATGGGTTTAGCACTTTAGGAGAGAGATCTATGGGTTCCTTATGAGGTACAGAGGTTCTAATGGAGAATGAGAGAGGTTATAAGGAGGTTTGATGAAGAGGGAGAAGGATGGTGAAGAGTTTTGGGTGACTTTCGTAGTTTCCGGCAGCTTGACAGTGACTCTGTCAAAGCTTTTGTCAATCTGCCAAAACAGGGGAAATAAAGGAAAATGAGGAAGGATAGCACGAAAATTCCTGGGTTTGCATGTGAGAGAGAAAGCTTGCTCTTTGAAGATTGTGGGTTCTGTTGTCTTGGGTATAAGGGGTCCTATTTATAGCTGCTGGGAATAGGTCTTCTCCAAGAAACCCTAATGGTTTCTTTCCAATCTAGCTAAGCTTTCCTCTTCCTTTCTTCTCCTTTTTCTTGACTTACCTCATGGAGGCAAAAATCAGTTCTACCCAATCCCACAAAATCAGGGATTTTTGGGAGCTCGAGGCTTCAGCAGCTTCAGAGGAGAGCTTCCATTTTCACCCATCTTCTTTCTCTTCTTTCCTCCTCTTTTCACGGCCAAATCTGATGAAGGAAAGAAAATGGGTGCGCCTGCTGGTTTAAGGGATAGCATCTTCCCCTGCGTGCCAATACCCCTTGGTTTCTTGAATGCTTGCACTTGGAACTTGTTCTCCCAGCAGCCCCTCACATGTGAATCTTTGGCTTTCTTCGTGGCCTTCTGCTTCAACCAAGTGCTGAAGGCCTTGGACTCCTTTTATTCAAATGGTATGGGCCCTTTAATATAGAAGACCAAGTCATCTAATAAGTTGATTAAATTCACCAAGTATTTGGGCTTTATGGGCTATCTAAAGTAATGGGTTATTTTGGTTGGCTACTCTAGTTGAAGCAATTGGGCTATTTTCTCTCTTGTGCTTACCCACGTTTGAGCCTAAGAAAATGGGCTTGAGTCCCGAGGCCCCCCAAGTGACCCGAGACTTCCATTTCTTGGCCCATCAATGGGCCTCATGACAATTCGTTACCATACATTCCACAACCCACTCAAGCAACCCCCGGACATTTGAGTGGCTTGGGCCCACTTAAGCTTGTAGTGCGATTTGGTGTGAAATAATAATTTCCCGCTTGGCATGGCATGTTGCTTGGCATGCTTTTAAATATGGCGCTTGATAGGATAATTGGCATGGATTTGCAGAGCTAAATGCATTTTATAATTTTAATCTCAATTCCTAGCTTGACGGATTTTTTATTTAGCATGGCGTGCGGAGTATGACTCGTGTATGTCATACTTTCATGTGCTCCAAATCGGATCTTTTTCCAATAATATATCGTCTTGGGCTAGAAATTTATTCGGGCCTAACCATGGATTTTTTGGGCCTCAAAATTAGCCCCCTTAATTATTAGGGCCATGTAGAATGAGCTGAATAATTAAACCCGATCCAAAAATCAAATTTATACGCTCCAGCAACTATTTGTGGTTTCCCAATCTGGATTGTTTTGGTGTTTTGTAGAGATTGCTTTGGATTGCCAAGAATTGCTTCCCCATCTTGTCTGAATTTATGATTATGCCACTGAGTTTGCATGTATTTACATTTCTGCCCCCAATCTTGCTTGAATCTACTATTCCGCCACCACCTTTGCTTATATTTCGAATTCTGCCATGACTTTTGCTTGGATTTACGGTTATGCCACAATTATGTTTTCCTCATTTGGTTTCTTCTTTCTTTTTTCTTCAAGAATCCAAACCCGTGGGTACTATTCATCAATTTAGAAGCTCCATTTCGGAAGTTCTAATCAGAAAACTTTCTCCATGAAAGTTGTTCATCTACTCGAGGACTAAAGCCTGTAAACTTTTGAGAATTTTCTGAATTTTTCTGATGCCTTAAAACGGGTCCGCAGCTTCTGTATTCATCAATGGCTGGTGAGTTTCTGCAGATTCGGTTTCTGCACTTGTTTTTAATATCTACTACTCTGGTAACTGTGCTTGCTTCATGAAATTTGCTTGAGATCGGGTTGTTTACAACACATCCAAAATTGAGAATCATCCAACCATTGTAGTGTTCTCTGCCCTCATTTTTCTAAAGTATGCGTATGGATTGATGTTGACGCCTTTAATGCATGTTTGTTTTCTTGAAGCTTATTCCTTTGTATTTCTCAAAATATGTGAATTAAGCACTGAATTCTGTGGTTGAGCTTGTGATTTAGTGTTTCAGCTTGGTGATAAACAAGACTCATACAAGCTCCGCTTGAATAATGCATGCCAAGTGTTTGTGATAAGTAACTCATAGTAGCTTGCTGGCTGTTTTGTGAACTTTTGAAAACTTTCTTTTCGAATCTAAGTTGGAGCTTTTGAACATGAAAATAGACTTCTTAATGGTTGTGTTGGAACTGGTCTTGTGTCATTTGAAGCAAAAATGAATTTTTGGAGTAATTTCAAAGTATGGGGCTAAGCTGCTGTGGTTGTGCAATTCCTGTTGCATGACATGTTTCGGGAATCTGTTTGACAGCCTTCCCTAACTCTAAATGTAATGAATTTTTAGGAAAATGAAGTCTGATATGTCTAGTAAGAATCTGGAAAGTTTTGGATTTTTTGGTTATAGGCTTGATTTTTAGCGATTTTCCAAAGGTGGGATGTCCAGCTGACATGGTAGGAAAGTTCGTCTATAAGTTTTGCTTGGCATGTTTTTGGATTGAGCGTATTGTTTATGCATTTCTCTGCTTGATCGTCATCCAAGGCTAGTGCTTGAAGAGAAAGTTATTTCTCTAAGTGAAAGGTGCAACTTGGCTTTTACTTCCAAAAGCGGTGAAATTCTAAGAGACCAAAGAAGTTTATACCAAAAGTGGTCTCGATTAGCCCTCTCCAGGCCAGAGCAGAACGTTCTGTGCCAATCCCTAAGCATGTTCAGCCGCAAATGTACTCTTGAAACATGATCATTCTTCTTTAACTGATGTATTTATCTTTTTCAGGAGTTGTCGTATAGCCATGAGAAGAAGTTCTTGCAAGTATTAGTTGCTGAAGTATCCATCTTCAGAAAGACCAATTCTCAAGTATGCCTGAAAATAATGATGGTGCCAAAGTTTGCGCAGAAAAACATGTGGATAATTGCAATGATGGGTCAGCTGGTTGCATAAATAATGAGATCAACAATGGTGCTGAAGGAGATGGTAACGTGAAATAGAAGATACGATATTCTTTTAGCACCAACTACCCTTCTCCCAGCACCAACTACCCTTCTTCTAGCACCAACTTCCCTTCTTCCAGCACCAACCTCCCTTCTTTCTTGGTGCATTTGAGGTCGTCCTTTGAGGTGATTGACAAGGTATGCCCTTTCCTCTTTGCAATTTCTTGAATCCATCGAGGGGCTTGTTGGGTTCTTCATGCCCATGGGCTTTGCTCGTTCACTGGAATCTCAGGTCCTTCTTTTTAACTCTGTAGGAATAGATCTAGACTGATATCTTGGCCTAGCCTTGTTTTTCGCATGCTTGAATAAATTTGGACTTTTCTCCCATGTTGTGGAAATAGAAATTGACAGAGTGCATGCTCTACAATGTTTGAATCCTTTTGCATTTTGAGGGAGAATTTGCTTGTCATGGGAATTGCTTGAAAATTTCACTTGCCATGGATAAATTGTATGCTGCTTGGGTATTTGCTTAAGCGTTTCCTTTGGCCTGAGCTTGACTTGCCCTGTTTGGCGTATATTTTGAGTGTGCTGCATTCTTGACCCGCTTTTTTCTTTAACATTGTTGAACTATATGCATCACGAGTGCATGCTTGTAATCGTATGATTAATGCATAGGATTAGAGGTTGTTGAAAGCTTGAGGAAAGCACCATTGGTTTTCTTTTTCAGAGCTTGGACATGGATAACTATTTTGTTTTTTGTTTTTTATTTTTTATTTTTTTTGGCTTTATGGGATAGATATGAACATGTGTATGACGGGTCTGCAAGAATGCCGTGTAACTCATATGGATTTTTTTATTTTTTGTGAAAAAGGTTACTAGGAGGTAAGTAGTGTTTAGTTTGTAACACTTGCTTTGTGAAAAAGAGTCTGCTGGAATGATTGATTAAGCATGGAATGGGAACTTTGCTTGTCATGAGCTCGAGTAATAGGTTGCATGATGCTCCGAAAACATTTTTGTTTATGCATTCCGCTTGGCGTGAGATAGCTTGCTTGGCTTGGCTTGTGAAGTTCATATTGCTTGCACGCTAGTGTGGAAATTACTTGGCTTTAACACATAGATGCTTTGCTCTTTTGTAGCATATTCTTTGTTGGCAATTTTTGCAGGGATTCACATAATAAGTCCCAATGACCTTTGTGATGAGTGATGGCCTATTTTCCCTTGCACGATAGATTGAAGAATAGATGCCTACCTTCATTGCTTAGAAACATTTGCCAAAACTTGATCATAGGCACTGGGTAAGCTTTGGAGGCTAGAGAAAATGCATGTTTCCGGCGGCTACTTGATTGTTTTTTTTTTTTTCAATACCTTTGCAGCATCACTAAGGGCTGGACAGAGTGGTTCGATGACAGACCCAACTACCAAAGATGTTTTGCGGATGATTGAAGGTTGCAAAGGAAACATCGTTTTTTTATTTTATTATCTTACAGCAGTGTGCTGGAAGGGCTTGAGCGTGTGTCTTATTAGGATTTTGCGTAGACTTCCCGCTGAATACTTAGAAGAAGTTATAGCATACACTATTTTTAGAGCACGAGCTGCTTGTAGCATGAAGATTTATGCATGATCCCCTTAAGTAAGAATTGTTGTTAATGCGTTAAGCCTTCAAGAACACGAATTAGAGAGTCAATGCCCTAAGCTACGAGACCTTCTCCTTGACAAATGAGCGACTGAGAATGGCGCTTGGTGCATGGTGGAAACATCGAAAGGATCATCTCATAACGCTTCTTCTATTCTGTTTTAGTCATGCACCGTGATCTAGTTGAGGTACTCAATTCTCCTTCTTCGCACCGTAATATATATATATATTTCTTTTAATAGAAATGGCATATTTTCCAGCACCATCCTTCTATAACACATGTCCTTACTTCGCCTTTCAGGTTGCATTTCTTCATTGTGAGGGGCTGGCTGGCTGGGTGCGTAGTAGCTTTTCCTTTTGAAACTGATGATGTATTGATCTGCAACATAGTTGGCTGCATTTGAGCTTGAGTTGTGCCCCTCTTTTTTTTGGAGAGCCTAAAACTCGTGTTGTTGGAAAGTTGAAACACAGCATTGTTGCATATTTTCTGTCAGAACTTTTGATGTTGAATGCTTGAGATATTAAGCTTCGGCCTGTTTTGTATGCTTTTCTTGGTTAGAAATATTGAAATGTATGGATTGTTGAGGTTGATTGCATTGAGATAATGATTTTCAGCTTGTTTTGTACACTTTGCTTGGTTGAAATGCATGAGTTGCTTGAGATTTTAACAGGTTGGGTTGTGGTAGGTGCAAGGTACATGCTGCCATTTTTTTTACAGGATCACAAAAGTGTTTGCCCTATTGCCTCTGCATTTTTTTTTTCTACTTCCACAAGGCCTTTCTTATGTGATCTGATTTTTTCTTTCACAGCACTCCAACACATACACTCTCTTCAAATATTGCAAGGGCTGGGATGATTTTCCTTCATAGCATGACCTTCCCTTTTTTTTTTTTTTTTTTTTTTTTCCAGGTTGAGAGCATCTCACAAGTCGCAAAGGATACACTTCTTACTCCTCTTCTTGGGACGTCCAGCGTAGCTGCTGTCACTGCCCTGCGCCTTCTAGCAACGCAGCCTCCTGCTCCTCTTTTCCTAAGCACATCCGACACAACTGCTGGCACCTCTCCACAGCTTCCAGCAGTGCCTTCTTCTTTTTCATTTTTCTTTTGGACACTCTAACGACCATGTCGTTATGACTTTGTAATGTAGTGTTGAATCACTGGAGCTTGTATTAATTTCTGAATGCTTGAGGCGTGTTGTAATCTGCATGTCTTATATATGTATATATATATTGCTTGGTTAGCAAAATTTGTTTTTATGAACTGCTGGAGATTCTCTGACAGGTTGGATATCCTTAAAAACAATCATGCCTTAAAAGGGTCAGGCCACTGTATGCATGATTTCCACGAAGGCTCCTGTAAGAATTGCCGGATGTTGTGAAGTTTTTTGAGCATTCTGATTGGGAGTCAACGGTTTCGTTATTCCAGCGCCTCAAAATACACTTTTACTGCTTGTTTTTTTGTAATAGCTTGACTTTGCATACCCCACATCGTTTTGCTTAGGCTTGATGCTTGTTTCAATTCGGGACCCCATTTAAGTGGCTTTGCTTGGTATAGTTACTGCTGAGAGGCTTAGCCTTTTAATGAAAAGTTTGTTTGTCTATTTTTATTTTTATTTTTTATCAAATAACATGTTTTGTAAAACATAATAAGATAAAAGCAAGGAAGAATTCTAGAGGCTTTTTCCTCTTCCAAAATACTCCATTCTCATTGCAAATATCGTCTTACACCTCAGCATGCTATAATGGTGGTGCATTTTACAAAAGTTGTGAAAGCATATGGTGAAAATACATAAGGAGTTCATTTTTGAAATAAATTTTGAAAAGCCAAAAACAAAATGATAGGTGCAAAAGCTTTAGCAATAATAAGACCTTGAGCCACTTTGCATTGATGAATACTCCAATCAAATCAAGCCCCCAAATATGAAAGGGCCCAAGGTTGTGCATGACTTGCAATAGCATGAAAGCTTGTGGCTTAGGTTGGCATGTATTTGGCATGTGTTGTACTAGGATGCCATGCTTTGTAGAGATATTAACAGAGCCACAGTTGCTGCTTTGCTTGCCTGCAGCTCATAACCCAACTAATCAAAGAGTGATTTGCAGCTCCTAACCCATTGTACTTTCTTCAACCTCTGTGAAGTTATGAGAGGTTACAACAGCTGCTTCTTGGTAATTTTGATGACCAAATGAAGCCTCCGAGTGGCTTTCTTCCAGCATGTCCAATGTGAATACTTCGCTGCTGGAACCATTCTCCCATCCATTAGCAAGTAGCCATAGGGTGTTATAGCTTGCAGATTTTGAATATTTGCTCCAGTTGGCCTTCTTCATATTTCCACAAGGTTCCCACATAGCCTCCGGTGGCTTCGAGCAATTCATCAAAGCACGTAATGACAGTAGCCATCTACTTTCCCCTTCGTTTTGGCAAGGGGTTCTTGTTAATAGCTTGCCTCTTAGAGTTCTGTCATGTATCTCGGCGTGTAAGATCTTCCTTAGAGTATGGCAAGCAGTGGTGGATGTTGCAGGTGAAGAATGGATGAATATAGGAAAATACGCTTCCAGCACCCCTTTTCTTGAAAGCTTGACATCGCTTCAAAAATTTTGATTGCTTGGTAAAATAAACTTCATCTTGACATCATTTAGGTTCTTCCAGCAGTATCATAGCACTACCTTCGCAATATTTTCCTTTCATTCGCCATGAATTGAGATGTTTTCCTTCTTGAGTAAAGCATAGTGCTTGGATTTCTTGACTAAGGCTCGGGGCTTGATGATGCTTGATTATGGAATTGTGGCAATTGAGACATCCCGATAGCCTTTTGGTTTTGACTCCTAAACTTGGTCATTGGAATGGTCAAGGCTTAGAAAGTGCTTGAGGCGTTGGAACATATCAGTTATGGCAACTTAGGTATTGTTTGTTGCAGCTGTTGTGAACATGTTTTAGGAACCAAAAGCTTGGACTTGGCTATTGAAGCTTGAGCTTTATATGTGGCCACTGCAGCAAATGTGTTGGGTTACAACAATAAGTGATGGCAAACTTGGAGGTCATAGTAACATAATTGGGATTTCAAGGAGATTTTTGGTCTGGGAATAGTTGTTTTGGTAATAATGGATTTTTAAGCTCATTTGGAGTTTTGGGATTGCTGATGTGGTGATTGCAATGAATTCCTTCCTCAGCCCCCAAGTGCACCATAATCATCAGAAAAGGATTTGATGGGCATAGGCTACAAAAACTCTTGCAACATGGCCTTCTTAGTATTTGTTTGGGTCATTGTATGACATGATGAACTTGGGATATCCCTTTGTTGCAACGGTGACAGTTTGGCATGATTCGGTGGTAGCATGTGCTTTTGGCAGCGGCTCTTCCAGCAGTGGTGTTTGGATTTTGACTGACTCTGTTCTTCTTCCACCCTTCCAGCGGCTCTTTCAGTGGTGCTTGAACTTCTATGACTGGAAGTATAGAGAGAGATTTGTCTAAAGAATGGATGATAATGGCAGTGCGTTGAGATATTGGGTAGGAAACATGAGAGCATTTGTTTTCTTGTTTGTTGTTTGGAGGTTTGGGTCCCTTGCACATGACCGATATAATGCTGCATGACCAAAGCATAAAAATAATATAAGCATTGTAACTTGCAAATGACTAAGATAATTGACATAAGCATGCTGGGCAGGTATGATTTTAGTACTGAGCATGCATAGTTGGCATTTACATTGCAATGTGTAACTTGGATTGATTAACACAAAGGTGGATCGATACAAAATGATAAGAAGTAAGATAAGTGAATAGTGCGTGGAATAAGGCCCTGAGAAAGTTTGCTGGAGATGCAAAATTGAAAGGTGGTTTAATACATAACAAGAAAATGATGCAAGCTGGTGTACCATATGAATAACAACTAATCAATTAATCTTTTTTTTTGGACTTGAATGCACATGCTTTTGTCTATGTTTGAGATTGTTCAATGAAACATAAATTTTATGGATATCTTAAAACAACAAACAAATATATATACTATATTGAGATCAACAAGGCATGATAATAAAAATCTTATCTTGGTGAAGCCATTCGCAGAGATGAGGCTGAGAGCTTGAGCAAGTGTTCCTTCTCCCTCTCTCACCGTGTTTTCACAACTCTAGATAGGTGAGAGCTGCTATGAAGGTGATTTACGGTGATGGCCAGACTTGCTGATGATGTATCATGGCGGAGAGGTGAACGGCAGAGCTAGCCTCAACAATTGACGACGGTGGTCAGTGGCTTGCACGTTGGCTGAAGCCCCCAGTCCTCTTACAAGATCTTGTTTTTCTTGAGAATGGAGATCTAAGACACAAGCAAAGGGAGCATGTGAGTAATCTATATTATGTTTGTTCTACAAAGTAGATAGCCAACAAAAGGAAAAAGAAAAATAAAGAGGAAATGCTCTTGTCTCTTTATTTCCTCCGGTTTATTGCTTCTGGTCTTCTTCTTTGGAGGCATTGGTGCAGATAGTAGCTTAATCCCCAGCAAAGTCGCCAATTTATGTAGGGGCTTTTTTTCTTTTGGCAGCAAGTGGGCTGGGCTGCTGTAAAGAGCAATATGATGCAAGTGTCCCTTTGTGTCTGAGTTCGAAGATCAAGCCCCAAGGATGTCTCGAAAGGGTGATGACGCCTTAGGAAACTCCTTGGTTACCTTCACCAATAAAAATGACAACAAATTACAGATAAATATTCTAGCTTGGCATGAGTGACTTATGGCATGGGAGCAAAAATTATCATGGGTTTAGCACTTTAGGAGAGAGATCTATGGGGTCCTTATGAGGTACAGAGGTTCTAATGGAGAAGGAGAGAGGTTCTAAGGAGGTTTGATGAAGAGGGAGAAGGATGGTGAAGAGTTTTGGGTGACTTTCGCAGTTTCCGGCAGCTTGACAGTGACTCTGTCAAAGCTTCTGTCAATCTGTCAAAACATGGGAAATAAAGGAAAATGAGGAACGATAGCACGAAAATTCCTGGGTTTGCATGTGAGAGAGAAAGCTTGCTCT
>NC_024126.1:16652208-16692552 GCF_000346735.1 Prunus mume | reverse complement strand
CCTAATGGTTTCTTTCCAATCTAGCTAAGCTTTCCTCTTCCTTTCTTCTCCTCTTTCTTGACTTACCTCATGGAGGCAAAAATCAGTTCTGCCCAATCCCACAAAATCAGGGATTTTTGGGAGCTCGAGGCTTCAGCAGCTTTAGAGGAGAGCTTCCATTTTCACCCATCTTCTTTCTTTTCTTTCCTCCTCTTTTCACGGCCAAATCTGATGAAGGAAAGAAAATGGGTGCGCCTGCTGGTTTAAGGGATAGCATCTTCCCCTGCGTGCCAATACCCCTTGGTTTCTTGAATGCTTGCACTTGGAAATTATTTTCCCAGCAGCCCCTCACATGTGAATCTTTGGCTTTCTTCGTGGCCTTCTGCTTCAGCCAAGTGCTGAAGGCCTTGGACTCCTTTTATTCAAATGGTATGGGCCCTTTAATATAGAAGACCAAGTCATCTAATAAGTTGGTTAAATTCACCAAGTATTTGGGCTTTATGGGCTATCTAAAGTAATGGGTTATTTTGGTTGGGCTACTCTAGTTGAAGTAATTGGGCTATTTCCTCTTTTGTGCTTACCCACGTTTGAGCCTAAGAAAATGGGCTTGAGTCCCGGGTCACTTGGCGCTTGAGTGGCTTGAGGGGCCCACTTAAGCTTGTAGTGCGATTGGGTGTGAAATAATAATTTTCCGCTTGGCATGGCATGTTGCTTGGCATGCTTTTAAATATGGCTCTTGATAGGATAATTGGCATGGATTTGCAGAGCTAAATGCATTTTATAATTTTAATCTCAATTCCTAGCTTGACGGATTTTTTATTTAGCATGGCGTGCGGAGTATGACTCGTGTATGTCATACTTTCATGTGCTCCAAATCGGATCTTTTTTCAATAATATATCGTCTTGGGCTAGAAATTTATTCGAGCTCAACCATGGATTTTTTGGGCCTCAACAACAGGCAATTCAGGATTACAATTTGCATCTCATAATAATAAACAAATGGTGCTATTGTCACCGCCAAACATATTTCCCTACCTGCCCCCCATTGCCTTTATTGTTCCCAAATTGACATTTTCGTTACCTAATCTCTACTAACTAAAGATTTCACCTTCGCCAACTGTCACGTTTTTTCCTACAAGTTTCCTTGACCTCGTCCCTACTCTGACGTTACATATATGAAAGCCTTGATCCTATACTTTCAACATGGATTTTACACATCTACTTGGAAAGCCTAATTAAAGTGATTATTCTTTAATCTACTAATGCCAACAATTAGATCATTCCCATCAAAACATCTTTTCTCCATATTTCCCCCTATTTTCTTGTCAATTATGCCTCTTTTTCTCCGAGAGAAATCATGTTTTTCACGTCCTTCACGGTGTAAGGCATGCGTACAGTACAATGCACCACATGTTACCTACTCGTACTAATTTAAACCATATAAAATTTTATTAGATGAGAATCTAACTTTCAATGTTTTAACAGGCATAAAAGTCAATTCATTTAACCACTTAACTCGTAATAACTCTTAATGCATTCTTTCCCCTTAATTTAATTATGTCATTTTGCCCCCACCACCCTAGGAGATGGTGGCCATCAACCATCAACCATTGTCTCTAGTTTCCGTTCTACCCTCAGCTTCCCTAATCTGCTCATATTGCCATCCATTAATTGATTTAATCGTTTTAATCAATTCCTGTTCTAGTTCATCTCCAAGTTCTTGTTCCAATCTTTGCTCCAGTTGCCAATTCCAGTTCCTGTTCATTGACCATTTACCAATCCACATGTTGCCTAAAACATCTTGAGTTTGAAGAAGCGCGGTAGTTAAAGTCTGCATACAATGCACCGCATGTCACCTACATCTCTTAAATCTTTCTCGTGATTTTCCTCATTGATTTCTATTTACTTCCTTGACTTAGACATAAACCCTAAGCAATTCACTTAACAATAATTTAAAGGTTCCTATTTTTTTATTAATTGTTCCTATATTTTTAATATTCCCATCCCCCTCTCACAACTGGACTCCAACATGTGAGCCCTTTGATTAATTAAGGAGAGTGGATGTAAGCCCAATTAAAAAAATAATCGGTGCGACCAACAAGCATAAGCCGAGGGTTTATATTAATTATATTCTAACAGTTCTGTGTTGAATATTTGGGCTATATATAAAACGTGTTATTTTATTTTTTTAACAAGTTGGAAACGTTGGTTTACCAATGTTTTGTCCTTGAGTAAAAGCAAGTTGTTTCCACATGACTTTCCAAAAGCTATCAATTCATGATGAATTATTCATCCCTGTCAGCCTCCAGCTGGACTTGGTTTTTTTTTGGACCAAAAAGCTGGACTTGGTATTGGATTGGATTAATTATGCTTCAAGCCAAGCATTAATTTGTAATTAATTCCTATAAAGTCGTCAACGTCACTCGAACCTATGACGAAGGAAATATTATTTATATCAGAGATATTATTAATATATAATTTCCCACGTGGCTTTAAACAAAATACTGTCAAAGAAAAACTCCTAGTTGACCATGGAGAACAAGTCATCTGTTTCGCACTTTCCTGTTGTCATGCATATGCAATTATCCATTGCACCAAATCCATTAAGAAATGCTTACGATTACAATATTCACGTTGAACCCCTCATGGAACGTGCTTCCTTGACTAATCTTCACATTGAACCCAGATAGTCTATAAATATACCACCATCAAAAGAAAAACTCTCATTAACAAAATTCAAATTATTTTTGGACAGTTATATTGGAGGAGTTGATCAAGAAGAACCCATGTCAACAATCACATCGGTTGATCTTTGCCGGTCGAGTAGCCGCCTTTTCGTCAAGCATCCTGGAGTGTTTCAGCATGTCTCATCGGCAACGTTGAAATGCCAACAAGGTTTCAGAACCAACCATGAATTGTTGTCTCTCACAATAGGGCAGAGGAATGTTTTTAGCAGGCAGCCATGTAGGAATAAGATTGTGTGCAATAGTTCTCCATTACCTGGAGTTCCAGGCCCTTCACACTCCTGGTAATTAGCAATCAGATCAGACCTTTCAATGCTCTATAATCTATATTAATGAATATTCATTTATACTATTTTTTAACTTTTTTCAAATTATTATAAACAGGAAAGGATGGATGATAGGGATAGTATTATCAGTAATTATACCCTTTTGGAGGAACAAATGGGCGCCCTTGCTAACAATGAAAAGTGAGTAATATTCTAGTTTACCCTATTGGAAGAGGTTTTGGGTTCGAATCGTAGTTGTGTTGTTGCGTATCTTGAATATATTTTCGCTTTTCTCATCAGAAAAATTGAATTGGGTTTTGATTGTGCAGAGGAGGTGGACATGATTGTAGACACAGTTGAGGCAGTGGTGGAGGTGGTAGAGCAGGTAGCTGAGAAAGTGGAGGAAGTGGCAGACGATATAGGCGATCATCTTCCTGATGGAAAGCTTAAGGATGCACTTGAAGCAGTTGAAAGTATAGCCAAAGAAACAGCCAAAGATGCCCACCTTGCAGACCAGCTGATTGAGAAGGTACTTAAATTATTATATGTAAAACATGAAAATGAATTCAGATAATTTTTTCTTCAGCACACGAGAAGGTGGCTAAAAATTAATTAGAGTTTTGTCTCAAAAATGCAGGCTGAAGAAGTGGAAGATCGGGTAGAAGACTTCTTTGAGTCAGCCGTGGATCAAGCAGGGAATGTGATCACCAAAGATGTTGGTGATGAACAAAATGTACAAGTAGAAAAGAAAATCCAGTGATATATATAAGATTTTCCAATCAGAGATGAACAGGATACCAATAATTCTGTCATCTCCAAATGTTTCTGTAAAATTGTATTAATTAATATTCATTCTTTTCTAATAGATTATCAAGTTCTATTGATGAAATCATTACCGCATCTTACCGGCAACCTTATTTGCACCACCAAATTAACATATATTCTCCATTTACAAAGAAAAAAAAAGAGTAAAGAACAAATATTTCTCCAGCCACCTTCTATTCCTAAGTTCCTCTCTATTATTCTCAAAACATCTTTTCTCTACAAGACAATAAGAAAAAATAATAATTTTCATGGTAAGCTTCCTGCAATTCTAATTTTATTAAACCTTTTTTTTTTTTTTTTTTTCACTTTTTTGTGTGTATAAATGGTCCTTCAGCGTTATTTCATATATGAATAAAATTGTAATTACATTTTATTTCTCTTCTAGTTTGGTGAAAGAATGGATGAGGAAATAGAGTTTGGTAGCGGTTACATTCAATTTCTCTCCTTTATTTGTTTATTTATTAATCTCCTTATTTTCTTTGAGGAAACATTGTCAATTGATATAACTCATTGACATATTATAATAAGTTTATTGTCATCCGTCTATATTATAACATGCACAAAGATTATACCACATGACCGTATTCTAATACCTTACAATAATTTCTCATTTGGTTGATTCTTTCTTCTTATCCCTTGGTGTCAACGTACTTACTTAGACTCATATACGCATATGAAAATTTTCACCCTAAGAATTCAAGGTTCCCCTGTTTTATCGTTGACAATATTGACACTCCAATGAAATCAAATTATTATATTATTGTAATATATATATTCCCATCCTCCCTCCTCAACAGCCCTCTCTCTCTCTCTCTCTCTCTCTCTCAACTGAACTCCCAACATGTATTAATTAAAATGGATCAATTAAACAATTGGTGTGTAACAAGTGAACATTATCATATTACACCTTTTGTTTGTTTTAATGTCATATTAAACTTTGTAGTTTACTATCATTTGAAAAAAGCTTAAGCCAACGGTCATATATATATATATATATATATATATAATATTCTAACATATATGTTGGCCAGAAAACGTGTTTCTTTTGTTTGTTGTTTTGTCCTTGCGTAATATCAAATTGTCTCTATCGGCCCTTCCAAAGCGTCATCCCTATCAGAGTCTAGCTGGCCTTGGTATATTGTATTGGATTAAAGGATCAACCCAAAGATTATTTGTAATTAATTAATATACATAGGGTTGGAAAGCTCACAGGGCATGTGCCACCGCTCCTTTTTCAAAAGAAACACTAATAATGCGTTTGTTATTTTAACATATCTCTATACCTTAAAAGCATCTCTATCCCAGCAGTTGTGCGAACATGAATTTTGACGATCAATGACAAGGTGACACGTGGATAGAGGAAGAGTGTGAAAAGGATTATTCGCGAATATTCTCCTCGGAGGAAATTTGCACAAACAACAGTATGCTTACCTTCCTTTCAATTTCATTCAAACATATAGTCACACACCTCTAAGATATATTTCATATTGCATGTGAAACTTATAAATTATGAGATAAATGAGTTGTAAGAATAATCTGCCGTGAAGTAAAGAAATGACCAGTTTCTTTTTTCTGTTGTAGATCCGTGAACGGAATTTTCAAGAATCAGATGAGCTACTTCTTAAAAATTTTAGCTAACTTTGATAAAAAATTTAGCTGATGTTTTCAACTCAACCAAACGGATTTGAAGCTCAAATCTTTCATAACAATTAAGCGCGTTGGCTTGAAATGAAAGGGAAAAAAGAAAGCTCGTAGTTGACCATGGGGAACGTACATAGAACAAGTCATCTGCTTCGTACTTTCCTCTTGTGGACAATTTCTTCGTACTTTCCAAGACTACGTTCTTCACATTTGAACCCAGTAGGCTATATATACTACCACCAAAACAGCGAAACCTCTCATCACCAAAACATCCATCATTTTTGAAAAAATTTGGAGATTGATATAAGGCACTTTTGGAACTGCCAATTGGAGGATTTGATCAAGATAACCAATGTCGGCAATCGCATCATCGATTCATCTTAGCCGATGGACGAGCAGTCATCGCCTTTTTGCTAAGCATCCTGGACCTGGAGTAGTTCAACATTTTTCATCATCGTCAACGTGGAAATGCCAACAAGGTTTCAGAACCAACCATGCATTGTTGTCTCTCACAATAGGACAGAGGAGAACTCTTAGCAGCCAACCATGTAGGAATAAGATTGTGTGCAATAGTTCTCCATCACCTGAAGTTCAAAGTCCTTCTGGAGCCCCTTCACACTCTTTGTAATTAGCAATCAGACCTCAATGAATTCATTTGATCTTCTTCCCTTTTTCTTCAAGTAGTATAATAAAAACTGTAAATTATTTCATCATGTAAACAGGAGAAGCTGGATGATTGGGATTGTACTCTCAGTAATTATACCCTTTTGGAGGCACAAATGGGGGCCCTTGCTACAATTGAAAAGTAAGTTTTCAAATTTACTCTTGTTATGGTGGAGGAGGTCCCGAGTTCAAATCTCATGCACGAGACTTGTTTGTGTCGTTGAATCTAAAAATTACCTTTCATGACTATATTTAAGACTTCCTTCTCATCAGAAAAATCGAATTTCGTTTCGATTGTGTAGAGGAGGTGGACATGATTGTAGACAATGTTGAAGCAGTGGTGGAGGTGGTAGAACAGGTAGCTGAGAAAGTGGAGGAAGTGGCGGATGAAATAGGCGATCGTCTTCCCGATGGAAAGCTTAAGGTTGCAGCTGATTTAGTTGAAAGTTTAGCCAGAGAAGCAGCCAAAGATGCTCATCTTGCAGACCAGCTGATTGAGAAGGTTAGTTAAAGTTTAGAGTGGTGATTTCCCCACTCCTTTTTCTCCTATTTTATCCACTTACACTCCTTTTTTATAACTAAAAAAGGAGTGTAAGTGGATAAAATGGGAGTGGGGAAATCATTGCCCAAAGTTTATATAACATATAAAACTTAGATAATTAATTTTCTCCACACACACATATGAAATTAGTTCAATTTCATCAGGAGCTAATTATGTTTTCTGTGAAAAAAAAAATGCAGGCAGAAGAAGTGGAAGATCGGGTGGAAAACTTTTTTGAATCAGCCATGGATAAAGCAGGAGACTTGACCAAAGTTATTGCTGATGAACCAAATATTGTACCAGTAGAGAAGAAATTTCAGTGATATAAATTTGATGTTCAAATCAGAGATGAACTAACTTATCATTCTGTTATATCTAACTGTAAAAAAAACAACAACAAAATGAATTCAATTTTTAACAAAACAGATACGAACTCTGAACTGGTGTTTACAAATTACAGTTTGATATAACAGAATGTATTCATTATTTGTTATTAGACCAACTTAAACTTCATGTTGGTATTGTTTGACTTTCATTCCCATCACAAATCACAAAAAAACTTGGATGAAAAAAATTATAAAAAAACGAAACAAAAACAAAGCTTCTAGATCCTGCATTTTTTTTAATACAAATAATATCGAGGGAGGGTGGTTTTCTGTCACGGATAATATCAAGGTGGCATGAAAATACAAATATAAGACCACCAATCTACAAGTCAATGTCTTTTTCATTGAGCTAAACCCTACCGGCCAACTTCTAGATCGTGCATTTAAATGCGAGCACCGCCTTTACTAGCACTACTTTATCATGACTTACCAAGTCCAATTTTGACCAATTAAAATAATATAAATATAGTGTACTTCTTTCCTTTTCATTTTTTGGACTGAAAATACAGTACCTAAATATTATGGACCTGGGGCCGCATATATTCAAATTTCTGATTTATGGGTCCCTATCCATAGTTTTCTCTGTCGCGCTGTAAATCATATGGGAACATTGCAAGTCATCTCTCTGGTACAATAAAGATCCATATCCTGTGGAAGATAGTATGGGATATGATTATGATTTATCCCTGCACGACATAAACGATGTAAAAAAGATAATGAAATTCGATGATTGCAGTTGGAGATCAATTATGGCGACAGAGACCTTACAATTTTTTTTTTAATTTTAATTTTTCTATTAGTTATAGTTATCCCCAAAAAAAAAATAATAATAATAACACAGTGGTTATCCCATTGCCATTATTTTATTTTTTAAATATATTTTTAGTTGTTTTACACTTCTGCCCTAAAATAATGTGTCTTCAGCCAAATTTAAGACCATCAATTTGTAAGTCAAAGTTTTTTCAAAATAGACTAGCCCATTGGCCTTGAGGGTATCTTATGATTCACAAAGATTTTTTAGAGTATCTTATCATCCACAGAAGATTTTCTTCTCTAGTAAAAGATGATTTGTACTAACATGTGTTTTCTATATTTTTTTTCTTGTTTTTATGGGTGGTAATTTTCCCGTTTCTCTTTTGTCCACTTACACTCCATTTTATTTTTTAAAATACATTTTACTATTAACAAAAAAAAGAGTGCAAGTGAAAAAAAGAGGAGTAGGAAAATGAACTCCTTTTTCATTTGTTTGTTTTATTTTTCTATGTTAATGATTAGAACATGTGTTTTCCTATTGGTCGATGGAGGCAATTAAATTTTGGGAGAGTCACTATTATACCTAATATAGGAGCCTAAATTATAAAAAATACTTATATGAAATGGACTTTGGAAACACACCCAAAATTCATTTACAACATAATAAAAAGGCTTTTAACTTCTTTTAAATTACAAAACTGCCATTGATTTCTTAAAACAAAACCAACTCCAAAATCTCATTAAAAAAACTCAAAACACTCAATAGGACACCAAAGTAATTTAATAATCAAATTTTAATTCAATAGGGTCAGCTGTCAGTTTTTGGATTTGTTTATAGAAATTAAATAATGTAAAATTTATCTATATTATTAATGCTAAGAATGAATATATGACTAAATATCTCTTAAATTTTCCATCCTCATTTATTTAACTCCCTGCACATGGGTCCAATTCACAGTACAGTACCACATCCTAGTCTTAGTAGGGGCCTGGCATCAAATAAGCAAAGCCCTTAGAAAAAAAAAACCCCATTTTCATTTCTATTTTCTTTTCTCAGTTCTGTTTTTGGCCTTGAAGTTGTAGAAATTGCTTCCCATTTGATCTAATGGCAACCATCAATGGCTTCCTCCCTCCCATGTCCACCCTCCATAGCCAAAAAACCAAGCTCCAAGTCCTGCATGCCACTTTGCATAGCCTGCCTTTGACTTCTGATCAGCAGCATCCCATGTTGGCTTATCAAAGATCATCATTCACCAAATTCCCATATGATCATCAATTGATCAGATCTCATCACAGACTGCTAATTACCAAGTAAGTTTCACTAATACACCATTAATTATAATTAAGGATGTTCTTTATATGCACCAATCCTTCAGTTGAAAGTCATCTAAATTGTCCCAAAAATTGGCTGGAGTGAAGGGTGACTCAAGCATCAGAAAAATCTCCACCAGAAACTCAAAGTCCTGCAGATAAATCTCCATTATCTACATGGTGAGGTTAATTAATTATTTTTTTGTTTTTGTTTTTGTGTTTAGTCTGTTAATTGTTAGTGGCAGGCAACAGAAATCATCAGCAGCTCTTTGATCATCAGTTTCCTATGATTTTTGCCTTTCTGTGCAGGAAAAACTGGATTCTGGGATTAATGTTGTCAATAATAATACCTTCTTTGAGACACAAATGGGGACCCTTGCTGGCCCTTAAAAGTACACTTTCAAGTTCTTAATATTTGTTATGATTAAAATTATTCTCTGAAGTTATTAATTCCTCTGTATGATTAAATCAGACAAGGTGGACGTGGCAGTAGACACAGTGGAATCTGTGACAGAGGTGGTGGAAGAGTTGGCTGAGGAAGTAGAGAAGGTGGCTGAGCAGGTAGAAGACAAGCTTCCTGAGGATGCTAAGCTCAGAGATGCTGTAGAGTCCGTTGAACATCTCGCTGAAGATGCAGTCAAAAAAGCTGAGCTAGCCAAGGATGTCATCCGCAAGGTGAATTAGTAACTCCATAATTAACTTTACAAATTGTAATTAATTAATTAATTAAATTTGGATTCTTTTTTCGTTTTCATATATTTTAATTGCAGGTAGAGGAAGTGGAGGAAGAGGTTGAGAAGGCACTAACTAATGGGTCAGATGTTGATTCTGTAAAAGGGGAGGGTGAGAAGAAGTCTTGACAACACTATACCACTACATTGATTGATCAGACTTCCACTCACCTTGGCAATAACTTGTCAATTTCTCTGTAGATCACTCATCAAATAATTTGCAATTTTTTTTTTTCTCTTTTGCGTTTTTATGCAATCCCAAAATACCCAATTGCTCTGAATAATTTTTTTTGCATCAAAAAGTGAAGAACCTTTTTACATGTCATTTGGCACATTTAGGGTCCGTTTGATAATCATTTTTATTTTATTTTTTATTTTTTATTTTTTTTGTGCTAGAGTATAGAGAAAAATAAAGGGGAATGAAAGTGAGAACGAGAGTGAATATAGGATTGATGGGGAAGAAGCTAGGGGATAATGGGAGAAATGAGTAACAAAAGTGAAAACAAAAACTAGAAACTAAAATCTATTTGAAATTGTTTTCACTTTTGTTACTCCTCCCTCCCTTCCTTACCTCTCATCCTCTCTCTCAATCTCATACTCACTCTTATTTTCACTCTCATTTTCCTATATACTCTAGCACAAAAAATAAAAACTAAAAACTAAAAATGAAAGATTATGTTACTCTTATCACATTCACATACCACCTTATATGGTAGATGAGATGGACAACCATATCAATTAAAATTAATTTAATATTTTCTTTTATTTTATGAGTTATTGAAATTTTTTAATTGATGTGGCTGTCTTTTTTTTTTTTTTTTGGTCAAAAGATGGAATAAATTTATTAAAGCCGAATTGAAATGTTTACATCAGCAGCAAGAGTGTCAAACAACCACTCAGGCCAAAGTTGATCCCAATCAAACTTCCCACCCTCACGAGATACATGCGCTGCCAATGGGGGTATATGTTGAATAAGTTATATGATATTTTTCACTGTGGCTACTTCATAATTCATATATCAAATCCACAAGAGAAGAGGGAAAAGAGAGAGGACATCTCAGTTTGTGCAATGTATAAAGTCATTATTTCATTTATGAAAAATGAATACAATCTGTGGCATCAGCATATGGACCTCTTGATAGCCTACTTCATATACTACATAAAGTGGTATACAAATGTGGTAAGAGTATCATTACTCAAATTGAAATGATTATCAAACGGCCCTTTAACAATAATAAAAATATGCATAAAATGAAAGGGATATTTTATTGTAACCTCTAATCTTTTGAAATCACCCTCCTTGAATATTTTCCCATAAAACTCTGATACTACCTACTGTGCAATAAAATAAAGACAAAATGTCATTTTTTATCATTGTAATTTGTCATTTTTATCATTTTAGTCCCTATTGTTTCAATTTGATCAATTTTGTCTTTATGGTTTTAATTTAAAGCAATTAAAAAAAATTTCTAAATTTCTGTCAATTTGGTTAAACTTCTGTTACTTGTGGAAGGGCAATTCAGTCTACTAATATTTAAAATCCACTCCTTTCTAAAAAGAAACAATATATATTATAAAAAAATAGTTTTAAAATAAAAATAAAATGTCCTCTCTCCCCCCTACTGCTCCTAGCCCCAACCCCTACACTACACCCAACCCCAGCCAGCCACCGCCTCCCTGTAACCCAACCAACACCCCAGCCACCCAAGCGCCCAAACTCCAAACAACCAAATCGCTGAGCAGGTTGGTCCCTCATTTGCCCTGAGATTTTTGCAATTGCTGTTTGGCAATTGATATGGGCTGATCTTGCCAATCCGCATGTCAAGGTCAGCCCCTCTTTTTGTTTGAAGCAGAGTGTTCAATTTGAATTACTTTTGCTGATGCTTGATGTTGACTTTGTTCTCCCCCTTCTATTGTTTTTGAAAAACAACTAGGCTTGCCGATGAGGATTTTATTCTCGTCTTAGGAGTTTGGGTGCTGCAAGACATTTAGTCAAGGTGGTGCTGAATAAGAGGTTTCTTTCCTTGTTTGGGGTTTGGACGGGCTTGGGTGGAGACTTTGTAAAATTTGAGACTTTGGTTTACCCACTGGAGCAAAACCTTACCAGATTGGCCGGAGTCAATCTCGACAGACTGAAGGTGGGATCCTCAGGTTGCCCTTGCGTACGGCGTCGTTTTTGGGGCGGCGCTACCATCAGTTGGATAAGACGGCGGTGAAGTACTTGCAGCGGCGGAGGGCGTGGATGTGGAGGTGGAGGACGATGTCGTCCTGGGGTAGAGAGGTTTTATTTTTATTTTAAAATTAATTTTTTAAAATTAATATTTGTATTATTTATTTTGAAAGGGAGTGTATTTTTTTAATAATAATTTGTTGACCAAATTGCCTACCTACAGCTAACAAAGTGAAAAAAAAAATTGACAGAAATTGAAAATTGTCCTTAAATTGCATTAAATTGAAATTACAAAGATAAAATTGATTAAATTGAAACCATACGGATCAAAATGATAAATGTGACAAATTACAGGAATCAAAAATGATTTTTTGCCTAAAATAAAACAAAAAAACAAAAAAACAACAACCGACAGCAGGGCAACCCACGTCAACTTCGTGGGCGGCGTTAGGTCTACACCGTACACTCCCCCCCATCCATTTCATGTACCAGAGGAACAAACAAAATGGTAATATACAACGTAGTTTTAGTGTGTGAAATATTGTTCTCGTCGTTCTCTCCTAGACTTCATTACAACCGTTGGCGTATATATCTTGCTCCATTCATTTTAAATTTAATCCTAATTAATCCTTTTTTTTTTTTGGGTTACAAGTAATTAATCCTTTTAATATTAAGAGTTTAAGACAAACTGAGGGTGGAGACGTCAGTGCCTTGGTGGGTAACATGGATAACTGGTAAAGTATGTTTTTCTTTTCGCCAGTTACCCACGTTACACTTGATCAAAGAAAAAACATATTTCTTCTTTGAGTTACTGATATCAAGCGAAAAGAAAAAAAATAAAAATTTTCTTCTTTGAGTTATTAATATTATGAACAAAATTGTACATCAAACCAAATTTTATTAGCATTACTTCATTGTAAATAAATAAAAATGTCATTATTTGTAGCAATAAAATACATTACTTCATTAAAATATATATATATATATATATATATATATATATAAACATTCTATTAATAGAAGAGAGGAAGAAGAAGGGATTGAACAAAGACAAGAAAGACTTTGAACAGGTGGCAGTATTGTATTAGCTTGGGATAATGAGGGGGAAAACTGACCTGGCATCGCCATGTCAGGAAAGTTTTTCTCCTCTCCCCTCTCCCCACCCACCAAATTGTATAACGCATATATGTTTGTTTAACCCAACAAGCAACGACCTTTCCCTTGCACTAAAAGCAATTACCAACAAAACAATTCAAGTCATAAAAATCCCTTTTGTAAATTGTAGCTTAGCTTTGCCCAATCGTACACGACCCCGTTTCTTTCGGCCACGCTATCCCAACCACCCCCATCTCCACCAAACTTCCTCTTACTTTCCACGCCTCATCAGTTTCTTTTCCCCCTTTTTTTGCTTCTTTTTTGCTTTTCTGATCGAACCCATTTGGCTAAATCGTTCAGATTTAGCCTATATTCATTGTATGCATGATGATCAGTCCCATATCCATGGCGGGGTGGACATCAAATAACCCAAAGTTGACTCCCAAAGCGGTGGATGGGAATGAAATGTTGAAGGGTCTAAATTTAACTCCTGTTTCTCACAAGTCTTCTGGTTTGGACCTCATACAGAACTGCGATCTTCCTCCTCCGATGAAATTCTTTACGGGTTCCGATAACAAGACTGTTTTGTCATCCATGAACAGGGCTTGCAGCATGAGTATGACCCAAGAAGATGACAACAGGGATGAATTTGACATGTGTGGAAACAGAGGTGACGGCGGCGAGAATGAGAAGTTGGAGCTTTTGAAGGCGTTGAGGCTGTCGCAGACAAGAGCAAGAGAGGCAGAGAAGAAGGCTGAGAAATTGGGAAAGGAGAAAGACTGCCTTTCTGATGCTCTGCTTGCGGAGGCCAGGGAGTTGTTTGCGTATAGGCAATGGGTGAGGCTGCTTGAGCTTAAAGTTTCCAAGTTGGAGTCACAATGGGCACAGCAAGAGGAAGAGGGATCTTTTTGGGGTGGCAGATCAAAGGGTTTGGAGGAGCAGTCGGTGAAGGAAGGAGATGAGGGTGAGAATGGGGATGGCATTTCTTGGATTGTAGCTTTAGCTCTTTGTTTTGGCATTGCCGGGGTAGGCTTTGCATTTGGCTGCAGATATTTATGTTGAAATTTCATTTTTGTAAAAGGCCATAGCGAAAGAGAAAAATAGGTGTATACATGATCATACCTGGTAAATGAATACACATTTCAAGCTTAAAAGGTAACTTGTGTCTGTATATTTCCAACTGCAGAGCATATGTTAAAGAAATATTCTGCAATTATGCAACATTGTGTTATGGGGAAAAAATAAAATATAAAGGTTTATGTGAGATTATGTAGGCTTATGGTTTAGTGGGTCCCATTGAGTTTAGGACCCACTTTGCACTTCTCCATATAGCAGATACCAGACAAATATCTGTCTCCATGTTAGAAATAAGAAGGGTTTTTAATCACCCTCTAGATACTGTGATACATTGTGAGCTCCATATGAATCAACGGTCAAGATCAGCCCCAGTCTCATGGAGTATTGATACATTACGAGCCCCACAACTGTAGATAAATTGTGAGCCCCAAATACAGCTCACACTTATGGGCGATTGAACTTAGCACTTCTATGTAAACAATTACTGAATACAAGAGCTTGTTGGAGTTGAGAGCACTTGCCTGTTTACTGTTAAAACCAAGCGCTAAAAATGTAGATCAGCTCATAACATCCAAATTGGATGAGAAACGGAAAATTGGCTAGAATTCACTCAAGTTAAAAGCAGTGTACAGAGAGGCCTAACCATTTATACATGTGTGAGGAGGATTGAGGAGCCCTGTGACGATAAGAAAATATAAATTAAAGAAAAAATAAGGGCACACTAAGCAACTACTTTAGCTTAAGCAACCACAGCAACACCAGCTGTTATTTATCTTTACCTATTCCATCTTTTTTCTACTCTACAAACTGTGTATAGATTAATAGTACAAAGCTAAAGGCAGCAGCATATAAGTAAACATGATGAGCACTTTGATATTCAAATGATGGCCATGTGAACACTCCTCAAATGGTCATAGCATTCATTGCTGGTTCCGTAAGACGCCAAGCACACCCAGCAAATATGCTTCCCACACCTACATTCTATATGGTTGCACCCATCTATCTTCTCAATTGTATACCTGCATACCGGGCAGCTCTTCACATGTTCTTTTCCTTTGCACCACTCCTTCAATGATGAATCTGGATCTTCCTTGAACTCCCGGTACTGCTCACACGACAAGTATGGATGATATTCTAAATGGCACCGGGTACATGTCTCAGCATAACATGCACCACATACGAATGGTTCACCATCTGTCCCAGGAGCAGCTACCTGATACACAGACGAGCAGTCAGGAGAAGGGCAAAACCTGTAGATTCCCCCACTTGAAGCAATAAATGATCCCAATGAGGCCCTAAAGAGCTCCTCCAGCTTCTCACTTGATAAGAGATATCTCAGATCACTGAACACAATAAGAGACCTGCAACCCTCGTGTGCACAGCACATTGGGAAACTATCTTGGTTTTTTATTGCAGACTCGCACTGCTCCACCAAACACAAACGACAAAATAAATGCCCACACACCGCAAGCCGGTATTCATCTTCAATCTCACACAAACATATGGGGCAATCAGCTTCACTATTAAACCTCTCAGTTGAACTACCTGTCATCTGTGCAATCTCATAAATATTATCTTCTACTTTCTGCTTCAAATCCTTGTTTCCATGAATGGAAATGACTTGACGGCGAACATTTAGACTAAAATCAGCCCCTGGTACCTTCTCTTTGAGCCCATGGAGGTCTGCCCCAAACCTGTTAACAACCTCTTTCATCAACTCAGGAGGTAAGGCACTACCTTGAAGTCGGATCTCAATCAGCTTATTTTCATGGAGCGTTAAAAGGGAGTCAACCAATTTCTGCTGGACCACACTAACTTGGTCTGAAGAACCGAAGACCTGTACACTGACGTTACGCCTGTCAAAAAGAATATAGGTTCCCGTCTCTCTCTCTAGTGAGTGCATTAGAGCGATGCCATCTCTGGAGAACAGAAGCTGTAAAATAGTTGGAGTGAGGCTGGCATGGTCTATTGTCTTCCCTTTCACAAGCTCCTCCACACGTCTTCTCAGGTCTGCAACTGTTTTTGTAGCATTGGCAGATATCTTCACTCTGTAGGAGCCATTAGCATTCCTATCTAAACTCCATTCTACACCTGTAAACAAGAAAAAAACTCAAGATGGTCAAACACGCACTTCTATCTATAAGAAAACATACATGATGTTCTCAAATTTAGTCATAAGCATTATACAATCAGTAATAAATAAAAAAAATAATATAAGAATGAATTAGCTGGTGCAATGCACAGGGTATTATATGCTTTCTAAGAATCAATGAAATAAAGCTAAAGAGTGCAGTATATTTTTAAAAGCTCCATCAAAAGGACAGTTATGTAAGTTGACACACTTTTGCAAGGATGGAAAGAATTCAGTCCAAATGCATATCAAGTGCAAGACCATTTCCAGGAAAGAAAGAAAAAAAGTAATTCACAGAACAAACAAAGATAAAGCAACTCCAAACCAACAAGACATGAAGGAGGATGAATAAAAATGAAAAAGTTATAACCACAGAGAAATAAAATACAAAAAGTGAAGCAGAGACAGAAGAATATCCAAGTACTTATAACCACAGAAAGGTTAAGATCAAATGAAATTCATTAATGGTTAGCCAGAGAAAAGAAATATAGCATAAAATTGGAAAAGAAAATGCAGCAAGATTACTATATGCGACTAGAAGTACCATTTAGTTGAAAAAAACTTGAAAGTAACGAATCCAACTGCTTCTTGATCACAGGATAAACAGGGGCAGGGCAGGATAGAGAGCTATGAAATAACTGCTGGCACTTCATCTTTTGCCATGAAAGGAACCCAGGCAATACTTTCCCTTCTAATTGTTCCAAAGCTTTTGCCGCCTCCAAGTGTAATCTTCCATCAAATGTAATCAAAGCTCTCATGAAAGCATTCTTTTGTTCAGGCTCGAAAACCTGAATGCTGCAGCTATTGTGGGAGTATCTTTTAGGCATAAAGGTTGATATTTCTTTTAGGAGAGCATCTTCACAAGCACCACATGGTGGATTTTCTACAGCATCTCCTCTCAGCAGAAAAAAATCCAGGATTCTCCTACTTGTAGCAGTCCTCAACACATCCAAAATTTCAGCCTCAGAAAGATCTTTTTCAAGTCCACTGATCACAACAGAATCCATGGATCTTTTGCTAGTTTCACAACGAACAATTCTTCCTCCTACTAAAAGGTTAAAAAAATCATTAACCATGTAAGCAACATCATCCACATCACATTTGACAATTGCAATCCCCCTGCTTAGCCTGCGAGGCCAATAAACTTTAGCTCTAACAGCAGGGAACGACAACATTTTACGATCACCCCCAACCTGAGAAGGAATAACCTTCAGTATGGAGCCACTAAATTCAGATTCATTTAGTTCAACAGCTTTTTGAGCCACATCAGGACTTAAAAATGTTATCCTGGCCGACTTTCCTTTATCAACACTTTCCTGCCCAGTGCCAGTGAACTTATGAATAGCACATATACTACCAGAGGCATACTTTTCAAGCTCACTAAGTAACTCCTTATCATCCATAGAATCTAGTTTTGAATGAACTACATCAACAGTCAAACACCTTTTTTGAAGCTCCAGATGCTTGATCTCAGCACCAGCTCCAAACAATGCTATTGAAGGCAAGACACCAGAACCATGATACAAGCATTTCTCCAAACATTCATTTCGCATCCATTTTCGTTCACACTCCAAGGCATCATATACAAAGCTTGAAACCCTATCCATGTCATGCAAGGTGGCAAACAACGTAATCTCATTCTGATAATAATCGACTTTAATGTTGATACGTTCGTCCTTGCAAATTGACCTAACACGTGAAACAAGATGAAGCAGATAACCGTTGCCCTTCCCACAAAATCTTTTAAGCAGAGTACTGCCAAAACCAGTCAAAACTTTCAGTTGCAATTTTTGACTTTCCATCTTAGATACATCAAACAAAGGAGGAGGAGATAGGGTAGACAAAGAGTTGAAATCAATGGAAGTGACGCAGACTAAATATTGATTAGAAATTGACAGGAGTTCACCAAATACTACCCAACTAGGTTTCTCACCAAATACTAACAATGAACACGAAGGATGCAACCGAACATGTTGCCCGCTTAATGCCACTTCATAACCAAGTTGATCATGTCCCGAGAACATAGCAACATTTTCCACAAGGGAAGAAAGTATAACCTTTTTCAAATATTTATCACAATCATTTGATTCATGTGGATTCCAACACCAGGTACTAGGAATTATCATATTGAGTTCATGTTTAAGGCAAGACTCCAAATCCTTTACCATTTCTTGGCATCTCCTCATAGTTTTGGCATTAATGCTGTTTTCCCAACACCATGTGTTTTTCTTCTCTTGAGCCAAATTATCCCATGTCTTGTACACAGAGAGAAGGGTAAAAAGATCCCCATCACGATGGCAAAATTGCACCTTAAGGCAGTCTGATCTAAGTTTTTCTTCATCATTACCAACTCTACAAAATATACTACTGGAATTTGCCATTACAGCTGCAAGAACAAGGCCTTCCCTACGTAAGCTGTGGTTATAACAACCAAGGATTAATTTACCAAGCCGAGGCTCAACACCCAATTTAACCAAGAACCGACCATCCTTGGTTAATTCAAAAACATCATCAGTTTGCTTCACAGCTCCTAACTGAATAAGGTTCCGCATGGCCATGTCAATAGCTTCAGAACAAGGTGCATCAATAAATTCAAAATCTTTTAAATTCTTGATGCCCAAAGCCAAAATCTTCAGAACTGCAACACCAAGGTGAACTCTACGGATCTCAGGTTCCTGGCAAGGAGGCATCGCCTCAAAATCATTTTTTGAGTAGAGTCTGTAACATATACCAGGTTCCGTTCTTCCAGCACGGCCACTTCTTTGATTAGCAGAACTCCGGCTGATTCTGCAAACTCTTAGAACATTCATGCCACTTGCAGGTTCAAATTTGCTTTCTTTAGCCATACCAGAATCAATCACATACTTTACCCCAGGAATTGTCAGAGATGTCTCAGCCACATTTGTGGAAAATATAATTTTTCTTCTTCCAGGGTAGTTTTGGAAAACATTATATTGGTCTTCAAAAGTTTGTTTTCCATGCAGTGGCAGTGCAATTGCACCAGGTGCTATAAACTTCTGACAAGCCCATTCTACTTCCATCTGGGAAGTCAAAAAGGCAAGAATTGTCCCTTCTTTCTCTTTTTTGTGTACCTCCGTTGCTACCCTCAGCACATCAGAAACATAGGAAGTAGCATCACTAGAAGTTCCTTCACTGAAAGACGGTTTATATCTAACATCAACGGGAAAGCTCCTCCCCACCACATAAAAGATTCCACAGCCATAATAATAATTTGAGAGCACTTCTGCATCAGCTGTTGCAGACATTATAACAAGTCGTAAACTAGGTCTTCGACCTAGTAAACCTTTGATCAATGCCAAAAGGAGATCAGTATTCAAGCTCCTTTCATGAGCCTCATCAATTATGATGCAAGAAATCCCAGACATATTCATATCATTCATGTAGTGCTGCAGTAGACAGTGGTCCGTCATAAATATTACCTTAGAATTCAACTCCTGCCCTGACAAAAATGTCGGATTAAATTTTATTGATTTTTCTCTATAACACCCACTACTTTCTTGTGTAACCCTTTCGGCCAACGACGTGGCAGCAATCTTGCGAGGCTGAGTGCATACAATAGACTGCTCAGCAGCAATTCCAGAATCAGCAAGAAACTGCACCAACTGTGTACTCTTTCCTGAACCAGTTTCTCCAATTAACACCAGGACCTGTGCAAATTCTAGTTAAAAAGAAGACAAAAAGGAAAATCTGAAATGCCTATATTGCATATCTACCAAAAATGACGCTCCTAGTTTTGAGCTTAAATAATTAATAAGTGCTTGAACAATAAATAAATAGCCTACAAGGTAGAAAGAAAAGCATATTATCAAATGATTCAGGTCTCAATACTGCTTTAGCATTTTTTTTTCCACAAATCATACAATGTATCACGTAAATAAAGTGCTTAAAGCATAATATATACGGAAGCAAAAAAATAAAAAAATAAAAAAATCAAGCGCAGTTTAACAAAGCTGGTCCATTCACCTGGCATTCCAGTAGAGTGCTTAAACAAACAGACAAGGTTGCTAATCAAGAATGTCAACAAAAACTGGAGTGAAGAAGATTGCTAATCAAATCCAAAATAACATAAAACCCAACTTGCAAAACAACTACACAACCAGAGTTAAGCACATTATACCTGCTGGGTAAGAATTTGCTGAAGAATTTGCTGCCGATAAGCGTAAATGGGCAACCCTTCTTCGAGCCTGTGGCACTCCCGAGCCATTATGCTCTGAATTCGACCCCAATCATAAACTTCACTTGAAAATTTAAACACTTGCACGCCTTCTTCACCACACTCCTCCAACCCGTTCCCATCAAGATAAGCAAGCAAACAGTTCATTGCCGACTTGAACTCCCCAATCTTACTCTCCACCAATTCCATTTCGCATTTACTCCTCCTCTTCTTCTGAGCTAAGTCATCCAGAGTCCAAACAGGGCTTGGCCTCAGAAGTAACTTCGAAACTCGCTCAAATTCCTTAGACAACAGGGCCCGCTTCGCCTCGCACTTCTTCACTGCTTCCCCGTCGATCAATTTCTTAATTCTTTCGGTGAACAAGCCTCTGAGCCGGTCCTGGAGCTCCTCGAGATCGGACGGCACAGAAACAAACCGGTTCAACTTCGGTGTCAGATTATGAACCCGGTCGAGCCGCGATTCCCAAAGACAAACAATGGCCTCGAGCGCGTGGGCCCATTGTGTGTAGAACAAGGAGACCACTATGACATTAGAGGGAGAGAACTCGACGTTTTCGGGTTTGAACTTGCATTTAGCGATCACGGCGTCGATGTCGGCTTTCCGGTGGTTACGTTGGTCGGAGAGGAGCACGACGATGAAACTCGGGGGCCTGGGAGGGGGTCGACGACAGCAGCCGTCCGGCAGGGAATTGGGTTGCCTGGGAGGGTACCGGTGGGGAATTTCCGGCGGCTGAGGTTGGCGGAAAGTGGCGCGAGGGTATGGTCCGCACGACGATCTCATGGCATCGAGAGCGACGACGAAACCCTAGAGAGAGAGAGAGAGAGAGAGAGATATAGAGAGAGTGAGAAAGGGAAACGGAGAAAGGTTGGGGCTTGAGAAAAGAGTGTATGAGAATTTCAATCTTGAGGGCAATTGGAAACGGTTGAGATGTTACAGACGTGGCGGGCAAAGACTTTATAAGAGTAGAGAAGAAGAAGAACAGAGTAGAGAGAGAGAGTGGGGGTTTGGTGAGTGGAAGTCACCGCTAGTCAATTAATGCTCTCTCTCTCTCGACACCAAATTGCTTTTTTGTCGCTTTTTTCATAGATTATGGAAGATCTAAGGGTATTGTATCAATTGGGGAAGTGAAGGGTCTTGTGACTTGAGGACTAAGTTTGGTTTCTTTTTTCTTATAGAGAATCAATAAAGTTGTTCATAATTCACTAATAAGTATTTTTGAGTACACACGAGAAGTGGGGTACTGAGCACGATTCATAAGTGTGTAGAGAAGTTTTTAAAGGATTGATCTCGTATTAATAGTTGATAGATTTTACGTACATGCATGATGTACACGTGAACGACGATCACGATTTTACGTTCATCAATGGTTGATAAGCCTATACACCCATGCATGATGCACACGTGAACGACACATACTTTAGTTAATTTTTTTTAATTAATACTCATCGTATTTATGTTTATCTCGTTCTCATTAAATTTTATTTGTATAAAATTCTGTTTTTGAACTTACCTACTAATATTCCTAATATATGTCCTTAAACTATTTTGGTAGCTTCAATCGAGATGCCAATCTAAATTGAGTTGCCCTGACATCTATTTTTAGTTTTGCTAGCATCATACTAGGCTATCAAAGGTTTTGTAGATATGGTAGAATTTTGCAAACAAAAATACTTTCCTCTAAGTAAGAGCTCATACATTCCTGCCAATAGTTTGGTGTTTGTAGAACCCATCTTTTCTTTTCTTTTTTCTTGTAGAGAATCAATGTTCACGATCCACTAATTTGTATTCTTTAGTACATACGAGGAGTGGGGGAGCGAGCATAATTCATAAGTGTGTAGAGAAGTTTTGAAAGAATTCAACTCATATTAATAGTTGATAAATTGTATGCACATGCATGATGTACACATGCACGACGATCATGATTTTAAGCACATCAATGGTTGGTAGCCCATACACCCATGCATGATGCACACGTAAACGATACATACTTTATTTATACTTTTTTTTATATACGTATTTATGTTTATCTCGTTCTCATTAAATTTTATTTGTATAAAATTCTATTTCTGAACTCACCTACTAATATTCCTAATATATGTCCTTGAACTATTTTGGTAGCTTCAATTGAGATGCCAATCCAAATTAAGCTGCCCTGACATCTATTTTGAGTTGTGTTAGCATCTAACCAGGCTATCAAAGGTTATGTAGATATGGTAGGATTTTGCAAAGAAAAATACTTCCCTCCTTACCAAGTAAGTAGGAGCTCATACATTCCTGCCAATAGTTTGGTGTTTTTAGAACCCTTCTTTTCTTTTTCCTTGTAAAGAATCAATAAAGTTGTTCACAATCCACTAATTTGTATAAATTGTATTCTTAAGTACATACGAGGAGTGGGGGAGTGAGCGCGATTCATAAGTGTGTAGATAAGTTTTGAAAGAATTCAGCTCATATTAATAGTTGATAGATTTTATGCACATGCATGATGTACACGTGAACGACGATCATGATTTTATGCGCATCAATGGTTGGTAGCCCATACACCCATGCATGATGCACACGTAAACGATACATACTTTAGTTGTACTTTTTTTTTATTTTAATAATACTCATCATATTTATGTTTATCTCGTTCTCAATAAATTTAATTTGTATAAAATTCTATTTATGAACTCACCTACTAATATTCCTAATATATGTCCTTGAACCATTTTGGTAGCTTCAATCGAGATGCCAATCCAAATTGAGCTGCCCTGACATCTATTTTTAGTTTTGTTAGCATCTAACTAGGCTATCAAAGGTTATGTATATATGGTAGGATTTTGCAAAGAAAAATATTTCCCTCCTTACCAAGTAAGTAGAGCTCATACATTCCTGCCAATAGTTTGGTGTTTGTAGAACCCTTCTTTTCTTTTTCCTTGTAGAGAATCAATAAAGTTGTTCACGATCCACTAATTTGTATTCTTAAGTACATGCGAGGAGTGGGGGAGCGAGCATGATTCATAATTGTGTAGAGAAGTTTTGAAAGAATTCAGCTCATATTAATAGTTTATAGATTTTATGCACATGCATGATGTACACGTGAACGACGATCATGATTTTATGCGCATCAATGGTTGGTAGCCCATACACCCATGCATGATGCACACGTAAACAATACATACTTTAGTTATACTTTTTTTTAATAATACTCATCGTATTTATGTTTATCTTGTTCTCAATAAATTTTATTTGTATAAAATTCTATTTCTGAACTCACCTACTAATATTCCTAATATATGTCCCTGAACCATTTTGGTAGCTTCAATTGAGATGCCAATCCAAATTGAGCTGCCTTGACATCTATTTTTAGTTGTGTTAGCATCTAACCAGGCTATCAAAGGTTATGTAGATATGGTACGATTTTGCAAAGGAAAATACTTCCCTCCTTACCAAGTAAGTAGGAGCTCATACATTTCTGCCAATAGTTTGGTGTTTTTAGAACCCTTCTTTTCTTTTTCCTTGTAGAGAATCAATAAAGTTGTTCACGATCCACTAATTTGTATTCTTGGGTACACACGAGGAGTGGGGGAGCAAGCATGATTCATAAGTGTGTAGATAAGTTTTGAAAGAATTCAGCTCATATTAATAGTTTATAGATTTTATGCACATGCATGATGTACACGTGAACGACGATCATGCTTTTACGCGCATCAATGGTTGGTAGCCCATACACCCATGCATGATGCACACGTAAACGATACATACTTTAGTTATACTTTTTTTAATAATACTCATCGTATTTATGTTTATCTCGTTCTCAATAAATTTTATTTGTATAAAATTCTATTTCTGAACTCACCTACTAATATTCCTAATATATGTCCCTGAACCATTTTGGTAGCTTCAATCGAGATGCCAATCCAAATTGAGCTACCCTGACATCTATTTTTAGTTGTGTTAGCATCTAACCAGGCTATCAAAGGTTATGTAGATATGGTACGATTTTGCAAAGGAAAATACTTCCCTCCTTACCAAGTAAGTAGGAGTTCATACATTTCTGCCAATAGTTTGGTGTTTTTAGAACCCTTCTTTTCTTTTTCCTTGTAGAGAATCAATAAAGTTGTTCACGATCCACTAATTTGTATTCTTGGGTACACACGAGGAGTGGGGGAGCGAGCATGATTCATAAGTGCATAGAGAAGTTTTGAAAGAATTCAGCTCATATTAATAGTTGATAGATTTAGGCACGTGCATGATGTACACGTGAATGACGATCATGATTTTACGTGCATCAATGGTTGGTAGCCCATACACCCATGCATGATGCACACGTAAACAATACATACTTTAGTTATACTTTTTTTTTTAATAATACTCATCTTATTTATGTTTATCTCGTTCTCAATAAATTTTATTTGTATAAAATTCTATTTATGAACTCACCTACTAATATTCCTAATTTATGTCCATGAACTATTTTGGTAGTTTCAATTGAGAGGCCAATACAAATTGAGCTGCCATGATGCATATTTTTAGTTGTGTTAGCATCTAACCAGGCTATAAAGGTTATGTAGATATGGTAGGATTTTGTAAAGGAAAAAACCTTCTTACCAGGTAAGTAAGAGCTCCTACATTCATGCCAATAATTTGGTGTTTGTAGAGCCCTTCTTTTCTTTTTTCTTATAGAAAATCAATAAAGTTTACAATGCACTAATATGTATTCTTAAGTAAATACAAGGAGTGGGTTAGCAAGCATGATTCATAAGTGTGTAGAGAAGTTCTGAAAGGATTTAGTTCGTAGTAATAGTTGACAGATTTTATGCACATGCATGATGTACACATGAACGACGATCGTGATTTTACGTGCATCAATGGTTGGAAGTCTATACACTCATGCATGATGCACACGTGAACAACACATACTTTAGTTATACTTTTTTTTTTAATATTACTCATCGTATTTATGTTTATCTCGTTCTCAATAAATTTTATTTGTATAACATTGTATTTCTAAACTCACCTACTAATATTCCTAATATATGTCCTTGAACTATTTTGGTAGCTTCAATCGAGATGCCACTCCAAATTGAGCTGCCTTGACACCTATTTTTAGTTGTGTTAGCATCTAACCAGGCTATCAAAGGCCATGTAGATACGGTAGGATTTTGCAAAAGAAAATATTTTCCTCCTTACCAGGTAAATAGAAGCTCCTTCATTCTTGCCAATAGCAATGTGATATGTGTGCTGAAGTTTTTTTTTTTTTTTTTGTGTGTTTTTAATGAATTATTTTTGTATATGTGTCAAATTGTAATTCACAAGAAGGAGTATATAAGGAGGCAAGTAGTATCATTTTGCAAATAGTTTCATTCAACTAAAGCAAAAGTTAAGCTTTTTCTTTTTTCAATTTTTCTTTGGGTGGTGGCCCCAACTCTTTACAAATGTTATACTAGTAGGTTCCACATTAATAAAATAAGGGTGATGATTTTCATACTTCTATTTGTTTTTTTTGGGAGACATTTCCTATTGAGAGGGGCGATAATATACTAAACTTACACACACTACACAGATGCTAAGACTCGAACTCAAGACCTTACCTGCGGGAACAATTACTCTAAACCACTACACTAGTGGGTCTTTTGCTTCATATTTCTATTTTGTACATGCACTCCTACTCCATATTTTTAGACTTTCATTTTTATTCTATTCATTTGATATATAGAAAGCATAAGAGAAATAAGTAGTGCAAATTTATAAAACTAGAGTAACAAACTTGGTACCCTAAAGTAATAAATTGACATATTAACTCTGTTTGGTCGTGGAGAAATTTAGAACTAAACTTCAAATTGCAACATAAAACTATATCAAATACGATTTTACATTACATTCTAACTTCTTGGGGTTGTAACTGCAATGCTTTTTTTATTTGATTTAGGTTCCTTGTGTAAGGGTTAATGTTTAGTGTATTATTAGGAGAGAATTCTAGTGGAAGAGACCATATAGAACCCAAAAAAATTAATGCAAAGAGATGCATAAAATTAATTGTTGGAACTAGACTGAAAATTAAAGTAAACATACATAGGCCAGAAAAGAAAATATTTAAAATATAGGTTTTCTTAACCAATGGAGTTTCTAAAATTTCTTATTTAATCATTTGCATGCAATTTATTTTTAATAGGACATGAATGATTCAAATTCGGTACATCTTTCAACATTGAAAAGAGAAATATCACTAGACTACACGCGAGTTGATTGTGTGCAATGGCGGATCCCGGATTCTCCGGACAAGGAGTCATAGTGTAAAAATTATGAATTTTTTTTAAGAACAAAATAAGACTAAAAAACATAACATTATCAGTGAAAAAAACAAATTATCATATTATTAATCAAAACAAAAAAAAACATAACAATTATCAATAAGAAACATAACAATTATTAACTCTAATCAATAAATTTCATATCAATATGATAACAGAAACATAGCAATATCATATCAAAAATTTCATTCCATAAAAGTCTTAATTAGAACTTTGGTGTTGTAGAAAAGTCTTAAACTTATTTTCTTGTTCATGGTTGTGAATTGATCTGCGATTTGATCAATAATAATAGTTAAAATAAGAGATATTAGTATTGAAGATTATGCACCAAATCTCGACTCATATCTCAACAAATAAACTCCCCAAACATCTCGACCCTTACCAATCATGGTCAGAAGTGCTAGTTTGGAAGAGATTTTCAAACTGTAACATTTTGTTAGTCTTAAAACATGCAATTTGGTCACTAAAGGTATGATTGGTAACTAATTAACTTTATTTCTCTATTCTTTATTGAGTAACATTATAAAATCACACCTAATTTCTTTTCACATATAGTCTCTTGTAGACAAAATTTAGATACTCATAGTTACTATAAAACATCACAATGCATTCCAAAAATTAGTATTTTGGCAAGGTCTTGATTTATTTTCCTGTTTTATTTTTAATTTCAAAATAAGTAGTCTTTTGGGATATTATTTTCTTAATATGACTTATTTCTTTTAGGGCTTTTAATTTGATATAGAAAAAGCAAATCATATTAAGAAAATGTTGTCCGTAAAAACTAATTCCTAAATGAGGTTAGATTTCCTAACATGAGATTTGTGAAACAAAGACCACTGTTTATTGTCCACAAACTAATATGCAAGAAATATATTATATTAGGAAAATAATATCATGAAAACAATTTACCATACGAGGTTAGGATTCTTAACATGTGATTTGCAAAATTTAGACAAGTGTATACCTAAAATATTATTCTTTACATGTTTTAAATTATTTCATATTACCTACTAGGTATTTGTCTAATGGTACTTTTGTTCTACAATATTGAAAGAGGTTCTAAGATCGATTTCCACCTCCCAAAAGATTAAAAGAAGAAATTTTTCACAGAAACGAGTCTCATAAACTCATTCATAGGAGAGAATTAAATTTGAGTTGGAATGAAAAACATTTGCTATACCAACAGGTCTTCATTTCATGGGTAATTGTTTCATTTAGTTTGTGAAATCAAAGATCTGACTTATATGGATGCAAAACGATATATATTTATAATGAGTTCAATATTTATTGTGGTTAACATCATTATGATGATGCAACTTTGTTATAAATATGTTGTCTCGTTATAAAAGTATTTTTGTAAATAAATTATCATTTATAAAACAAGAGTAAAGTTTTCTATATATGAAAAAAAAAGAAAAAAAAAAGAAAAAAAAAAAGGGCTTCACGCATGTCAGGTTAGTAAAGTTAACGGATTTATTATCAACAAAGTTTACAAGAAGAGGGGTGAAGTAAGTAATGCGGGACAAAAAGAAAGAATAAAGGGGTGGCTCCACCTCATCCTGCTTCCATTCCAACTTTGTTAAAGGAGGGAGCACTCGATTCCTTCTCCAAATTCTTATTTTTGTATTACGCGGGGGCCAAGAAACAGAAGACGCCACGTCAGTTGGGGTTGGGGACCACCTTCCTTTATCTCGTTTAGGGACTCGTGAAACCCTTTCCTCGAAAATCACAAGAAAACAAACGAAAGCGACTCTCAACTCAAGCAGTACCTACTACATGCCTACCTGCACCAGCATCAGAACACGCAGCACCATCAAGGCCGTTTGGAGTGATTCTGATAGTGCTTTTTAAAAACCAGTAAGTTTAGAAGTACTTACAGGTCGTAGAAACGTTTTTTAAAAATGCACCTGTCATATACTTCTTTAGAAAGCACTCTCAAGTAATTTACACTTTGATTTCTTATGAAAATTTCAACATTTTTATAATAAAATCGCTTTTATCGTGCTTCCTAAAAAAACAGTTTTTCTCTCTTCTTTTATTTATTTATTTATTTATAAATTTTATATAGGAAGGAACATTTTCTATTTCTTCCTTAAACCAACACGTGCAAACATTTCAATCTAAATGGAAAACCTGACACAATTTTTTTGGGTCTGATCCTGACACAATATTAGATTGACAGAATCGGATTTAAGATACTATTATTTTTTAGATAGTATGTGATCCAGTCTGACAAATAAATAAACATTTTACTTGATATTTATTTGTACTTGCTGTGGTAGCCGCAATAAGAAAAATGATCACACAGAGGCACAGTAATGGCAGGGAAATGTTGATGAGATGAGAGACAAGTAGAACCCATGAATATAATAATCTCGTCCTCGTAAAATCTTTTTCAATTTATTCACATGGATGAATATAAAAATCCAATAGGATTTCCATATCCTTATAATTCTCCCAAGATAATTCAATCCAATCCAATCCCGCACTTTACTATCCAGTGTGCCAAACACATTATGACTGACAAAAAGATTGTAGCCAAAGTCATATATCTGAATAACTCTGACAGCAGGTTACACACCTGAAGTGCTCATGTCTCCGACATGCCGGTAGATGGGTTGTCAATGTTTGAACTACTTTCATCAGTGGTGCCATTTACATTACCATTAGAATTGGAACCATAGACATGCCCCATTTTTGAACGTTTGGTCTCCAAGTATCTCTGGTTCTCCCTAGTTATTGGGGCCAATAATGGGACCCTGCCAGCAATGGCCAAACCATAACCCTTGAGTCCAATATACTTTGCAGGATTGTTCGTCATCAGCCTCATTGTTCGAACACCTATATCTTGTAGTATCTGCCAAAAAAATTAATCATACGTTCAGAGAGGCTCATGTGTACAACACTTCAGCAGCAGGACATTACATTGCCAAGAATAGATACTTTCATGCTGAAAGTGACAATGCATGTGAGATACGATTGACTCTTAAGAAACCAGTACCTGTGCACCTATGCCATACTCACGAGAATCAACTGGTAATCCTAGCTCTTCGTTGGCTTCAACCGTGTCACTCCCATCATCCTGCAGGTTATAGGCTCGGAGCTTGTGACCCAAACCAATTCCTCTACCTTCATGTCCACGGAGATACACCAAAACACCCCTACCAGCTGCTTCAATTTGCTTCATTGCAAGAGATAGCTGGTCTCCACAGTCACATCTGGCTGATCCAAATATGTCGCCTGTGAGACACTCAGAATGTACCCTCACAAGTATATCTTTCCCGTCCTCAATTTCACCCTGTTCATATTAAAACCCTGCAAACAGTTACTTACAGGAATAACATTGATCAAACACAAAATTTGTTTTCATTTATCAGACAACCTATTACTGAAAGATTGATGTAGGATAAATATTTTTGTGATATCAGTTTAGGCAGAGAAATTGCTACAGTTAAAAGGGGAGAGAAAAAGGTAAAATAGAGGTTGAAGAGAAGAGCTGGAGAACGAGAGGGAAGGGGTACAGTAACCTAGTTCTTTATCATCAGATCAATAGCCAAAGTCTGAAACTCTATTAAAATAAGCTTAAAGCCCTTTCATGTTATCTCTGTCAATTCTTTTGCAGTTTCCATATACACATCTAATGATTACAATTAACTGATTCAAAAAATTCATCCTGACAAGTCAAGTACACAATGTCTGGTATGCGTCTTCAAAAATCAACTCTAAGAGCAATAAAATAGCTATAAAAACAATCGCAGGTAACAAAGTCAAAGCAAGTTCCCGAACATCAACATTGTAGAATAATTGCAGGACTTCCCTACAGACAAAAGCATTGCGAATATCATGAGTAAAATTTAACAATTCACAAATTGACAATTATTCCAACTGCCATTTATTATTGGTGTTCTGTAATAAAGGTAGACAGTTTTAAGAGGAGAATACTCTACATCAATGGTTTGCTTACTTTAACCATTGCAATGTGCTCAATCCCATCAAGCAATGACTTATAACAGTAGGCCTCAAATGGCCCCCACATTGTGGGTATCCGTGCAACTCCAGCCCGCTCCACCAACTTATCCCTTTTCCTCCTATATCTGAAAGTTTTAATTGATAACCAATATCAAAATTCGAATTTCTTCCACTAATTCAAAAAGCAGGGCAAGAATCAACATTTAATAATTACTTGTTTTAACAAAGTATACCAAGAAGGAACAATAAGATTTATTCATTACTTCACTAAATGTTAAATCTCTTAAGAAAAATGAGTGGCAGACTTATTGGCAGCTGCGGACAGTTCTGAACTGATTTAGAGCGATATAAGCTATAACTATTTAAAGCACATTTAAGATGTCAAATAAACATTTTTCACTTACACACATGCTAGCTAGTGGATTCCAGATCATCCACTAGTGTTTCAGTATGTAATAACATTCATCCATTAATGAAACAGTTGTGTAAGGTACCAACTGTTTAACCTTGTCAAGTACCAAGGATTTATTAGGTAACTACAGCTAGTACACTTTGGACTCCTACTGGAAAGACACAACCATCCACAGTACCTGATCAAATCAGCAATGGAAATAATTTTCAAGTTTTCTGCCCGTGCAAATTGACTAAGCTTTGGTAATCTAGCCATAGAACCGTCATCATCCACAATTTCACATAAAACTGCTACCGGATCTTGCCCAGCCAGCATAGCAAGATCAACTGAAGCTTCAGTGTGACCAGCTCTTTTTAGAACTCCTCCCTCCCTGTACTTTAGGGGAAAGATATGTCCTGGGCGGTTGAAATCTTTAGGTTTTGAATTCCTTGATGCAAGAGCCAAGACTGTCACAGCTCTATCGCGAGCAGAAACACCAGTTGTCGTACCATGTTTTGCATCCTATAGAGTCCAATACAATTGAAGTCAACCACATAAGGGTTATAACAAGTCATAAAATTGGTCGATTTAGAAAGGAACACATTAGACATTTTAAAATTATTACATTCATTTGTTTATCTTCACTATCAATCCCCAAGACACAGACAAGATTGGCAATGCCAACTCTATTCAGCTCCACTGTCCCACAAAAATATTGAGTCAAAATACTTGCGTCAAAATCAGGATTCCGGCCACACAACTCGACCAAAATGTAAAATGACATGGAACAAGAGGCCTGTGATCATTGATAAGGTCATTGTTTGCCACCTAATAGCACATCTCCAAGTGCACACTTAGACTTTAGTTTTTATTTGGGAAAGTTTAAACTACGTACCACTGAGACAGTGAACGCTGTACTAAGTTTTTCTTCATTCTCCTTCTGTGTCACCATAAGTGGAAGTTGCAACCTCTCTAAGTCTTCTCCTTTCATACTAACACAAACAATCCCAGTTCCATGCTTGACAATAAAAGCCATAGCTTCTGGCGTTGCCAAGGATGCTGCCATTATAAGATCTCCCTCATTTTCTCTGTCTTCATCATCTACAACAATTACCATCTGCAATATTTTCTTGAATTAATAATTTGTTATCTTATCAACCTCCAAAAAAGAAAAGCACAAGAAAAAAGAGAGTAACCGTATCCATTATAAACACAAAATAACTAGCTCAGAAAACGACAAACCTTGCCTTGACGTATATCTTCAATCGCCTCTGGTATGGATGAAAATCCTTCTACAGGATGATCCAGATCATTTTCATCATTTTCGGAAGAGAAACCACTAATTATAGGGGTTGTTTCTGCTGCAAGTGTTCCAAAACCTAATGCATCAGGTTGTATTTCAATCCCAGTTGGTTTGGCAGCCTGGGAGTTGACAAAAGTGTCTGCAGTTCTATTGCCATTAGAGTAGGACAGGAGATCATCTTCTCCCAACAAAGCTCTTGTCTTATTTGAGCCCTTGAAACTAAAGCGCAGTTTCCAAGTCAAACTTGGTGTGACAAAATCATATAAGCACCCATTTGCCGCAAATGAAGTCCCACGATATAGACCATTACGCCCTCTGAAGATAAGAATTAATTAGGCATCAACAAATATACCTGCTAATCTGAATTGAGGAAATAGCAATACCAACAAACCATCCAAAACCAAATACTTCACATATCAATTAACCTTGTAGTGAACCCTTAAACAGTGTTGAGCTGCTAACCTTAAATCCCATATAACTTTAATAATTAGGTCATGCAAACCATAATCCTCATCCAAAATTCTTTATCCCAAAACTTTTATTAGGGTTACAAAACCAAAGGTTTAAAACCATTTCTTGACTAAACAGGGAATTCCCACATATCCGATTAACTCTGTATATCACTGTGATGCTCAATTGGTCTCCCTATTTTCAACATTGCAAGCATATTTATGTATAACACCCAATTTGTAGTGTTTCTGAAAGACCAAAACATGAAAACCTCAATACTCTATGTAATTTTAGGACTTACATTTCTAATCATTTGTCTTCCTACGTTTGTGCCGAAAACAATCAAATCAAACTAGGACTACGAACTTTATAGCAGGCAAGAGAGAGAGAGAGAGAGAGAGAAGGCTCACTGAGAACGGGACAGAGAAATTGAGGAGCAATTGGGGTTGATAATGATGGAAGCCATTCGTTCAAAGCCTTGAGGTCAAGCTCCTTTAAGCTCAGCAGCCTCTGAGAGAGAGAGACGCCCGCGAAAGAAAGCTAAGAGAAGGAAGAGTACGGACGAGAAGAGCAGTACATAGAGCATAGGATAATAGGTGGCTGTATACGGTTGGTCGCCCAAAACCACCGCCAAGCAAACCAATGATTCAACGGTTCATATTTGCTCAGACAGACCAAAAAGGGAGAAAATTTTGTATGTTGCGGTACAGGCTTACCATCCTATATACATTTTTTTTTTGGGCCAAAGGTAGACCTGGCAATATTGCACACGACCCGTTAACACGACACGAATTCGCACGAAATTATCAGTATTTGGGTTGGGTTGAAAACGGGTGAACCCGTTAGCTACCCGTTAAGCTAACGGGTTGGGTTGGGTCAATTCGCGAATATTCGCATCCACCCGTTAAGGAGGGTAATTTGGTAGTTTTGCAAAATATTTTTTCTTTTCTTTTCTTCTTCCCCTTTTCCTCTTTAGTTTCCTTCTTTCCGTGTCTGTTTCTTCTTTCTTTTTTGTCTTTTTCCTCTTTCCCCTTTTCCTTTTCTTCTTCCTCCCGTTCTTCTCTTCTTCTCTTCTTCTTTGCTTCTCTGCTTCCTTGCTCTTTTTTGGTCAAAATTCTCTTATGCTCTTCTTCTCTCCACTCAATAGACTCCGGCAGCCCATTCATCACGGATCAAGAAGGAGGTTGTTGGTTTTGGTTCTCTCAGTCAATTTTGAATTTTCTTTCTTCCTCAGTTTATGTAGTTGTTGAGTTTTTAATATATATGTGTGAGAGAGATATACTATTTTGGGGTGAGAAGACTGAAATAAAGAGAGAAAGAGGGAAGAAAAATTAGGGTTGGGGTTTGGGGGAAAAAAGACAGAGAAGGTGTGTGGGGTAGAGAAGGTTACCCCCCACCCCCCCCCGAAACCCGTTAATACGACCCGTTTGCCAGGTCTAGCCAAAGGGGAGGGGACTGTACAGTAAACGGGTATCACAAGATTTCAATAACTCATGCTAGTTCGAACCCGGGTGACAATTTGGGAGGGGGTTCCAATATACATGGGACATGTAAAAATATTTTATTTTTAGGAGTTTTAACTACAGAGGTCCTTGAATTTTACCTCGAGTTTCAATTGAGTTTCGAAACTGCTTTTTTGAGGCAATTACATCATTTGACTCCACAAGTAATTGCAATTGAGTCATACAGTAATAGTTTATCAATTTAGCAGTCAAAATGAGGGCTAAAAGTGTCATTTCCAAAACAAGAGTCTCCTATAAGTCCCAAGAAACCCCAACGTAGACTTGTTTCCATTGACATTTTGTTTATCAGCTCATAAACTTATTCCAGTAGCCCAACTCTTCTAAGTAAATCTATCATGCAAGTATAATGTTCCCCTTTGGGCTCTACATTTTAATCTGTAGCCATGCTTTTGAAATGTTATTTGCCTTGAGAAACTAATCCAATGTGGCTGCATATATAGACTCAAACTAAACACAAAAGGATTGAATAATTGTGAATGATATATATATACAGGTTGACTTTTCCAATAAGGAAAAGTAATTAGCTAATTACAAGAAATCCTAATTAGGTAACGTGAATTACACCAGGAAATCAGGGATCATGGGATCCTTGAATTATGCTCACGCCAACACTCCCCCTTAAGTTGGTGCGTAGATATCTCATATGTCCAACTTGTCAAGTGAGTCATGAAAAATCTTTGTTGACACCACATGAGTCAAGACATCTGCAAAATGTTCTTCTGACTTTACAAATGGTATATCAATTAGCTTATCTACCAGTTTCTTCTTGATATAATGCATATCTACTTCAACATGCTTAGTTTTGTTATGTTGAACTGGATTATTTGCTATCTCTCTCGCAGCTTGGTTGTCACAGTAAAGCTCCATGACTTTCTTTGGTGGAAAACCAATTTCGGACAGGAGTATCCTTAACCAAAAAAGCTCACAAACTCCCTGTGATATGCCCTTGTATTCTGCCTTAGCTGAAGAACAAACCACTACATTCTTCTTCTTACTTCCCCATGTAACCAAATTACCCCCAATGAAAGTGAAGTAACCTGATGTAGAATGTCTATATGTTATAATGTCTGCCCAATCTACATCTGTATAACCCTTAACATCCAAATGTCCCAGTTTTCTGAATATCAAGCCTCCGCCTGGAGCTTTCTTCAAATAGCTCAAAATTCTCATAACTACTGCTACGTGATCGTCACTAGGAGAATGCATGAACTGGCTAACAACATTAACTGCATATGCGATATTTGGTCTAGTGTGCGAAAGATAAATTAGTCTTCCCACTAACCTCTGATATCTCTCCTTGTTAGTTGACACCTGATCAAGATAGATTGCTAGTAATGATTTTGCACAATAGGGGTTTCGGCTGGTGCACACCTTAACAAACCAGTTTTTGTCAACAGGTCTAAAACATACTTCCTTTGAGATAGAAAAATATTAGTAGCAGAGTGAGTTACTTCAATTCCCATAAAATACTTCAAAGCCCCCAATTCCTTCATCTCAAACTTTGAGGCTAAGTATTTCTGTAATTTACCTATTTCAACAACAACGTCACCAGTAACTACCATATCATCGACATAGATTATCAGCAAAGTAATATTACCATCCCTACGTTTGATAAATAGGGTATGATCCGAGTTACCTTGATGATATCCATACTTCTTCATTGATTCAATGAACCACCTAAACCATGCTAGCAGAGACTACTTTAATCCATAAAGGGCCTTTCGAAGCCTGCACATATTCCCACTATTATTAGACAACCCCATAACCAGGTGGTATGTCCATGTACACTTCTTCTTCTAAATCTCTATACAGAAAGGCATTCTCACATCGAATTTCTTGAGAGGCCAATCTAAATTAGCTGCTAAGGATAATAGAACTCGCACCGAATTCATTTTTTCCACCGTTGCAAAGATATCATGATAATCAACTTCATACGTTTGCGTATACCCTTTGGTCACAAGTCTCGCTTTATATCTGTCTATTGTGCCATCAACTTTGTGCTTAATTGTGTACACCCATCGACATCCAACAGGTTTATGTCCTTCAGGTTGCGAAACTATCTCCCATGTTCCATTCTTCTATAAGACCTTCATATCCACATTCATTGCTTCCACCCATTTTGGGTCTTGAAAAGCTTCTTCCAATCTATTAGGAATTTTAATTCCTTCCATCTGACTGGCAAATGCTTTACTTTGAGGAGACAATCTGTGTGTAGAGACATAATCAACAATGACATATTTCTTCTTGCCTTTTAGTGATAATCTATTTGGTGGTATTCCCTTGTTTGCTTGTGCAACTAATTTTTTTCACAATTTCAACAATATTTTGAGAAGTACTGGGATCTGAATGATTTACTCAGGGATGTTCAATGGAGCAAGAGCAGGTATGCTCGAGAGAGAATGGTTGCTGCTATCCAGTTCGGGATTGCTGATGTCCAGTTAGGCTCTACTCGATTGGACTGGTTGGCAGCCAGCTTCCAGTAGCTGCTTGGCTTGGCTAGGCTCGGCTGAGCTGAGCAGCTCGGGTTCCAACGTACTATTTTGTGTTTCTTTCCCCTTATTTTTGTATCAAACCAATTATGTGTTTCCTTTACTATATTCTCCACCTAAAGGACATGATTGGGCATCACGTCTGACAGAAAAAAAACATATCATTCGCCACAAACGTAACATTCATGGTAACATAAAACCGACGACTGGAGGGATGGTAACACCAGTAACCCTTTTGTTAAGGTGCAAAACCTACAATGACACAATGTAGGGCACACGTATCTAACTTGGTCCCACAAGATTTATTGAGATGGACATATGCCACACAACCAAAAATGCGCAAAGTGAGATTAAGATGGGAACAAACAGGAATATGAGCATCCAATGTCTGGAGTGGTCTTTTAAAATCCAAAACACATGAAGGCATACGATTAAGAAGGTAGATAACATACTAAATAGCTACGGTCCAAAGAGTTTAGGGAACACGACCCTCAATAAATAGAGCTCAGACAGTCTCAAGTAATTTCTAAAATATCGATGGCATTAGAAATATTGATAGTCCAAAAACATGAAAATTTCAATGGAAATATCGGGATATTATCTATATCGATAAAAATTGAATAAAAACCACAGAAATTGTAAGAAAAACTTGAAAAAATTTATTGAAACTTTGGACGATGTTTATTTAGTCAATTATCTATTAGTTTATCACAAAAAATTAGAAGTAAATATATTGCATGATAGGTTTCACTGATTTAAGTTGATTATACAGCGAGCTGACAAACACTGTGAGTGTATAAAATATGTAGTAATTAATGAAAGAAGATTAAACACACCATAATCATTTGTATATAATGATTTACTACAATATTTTACACTTTATACATTACATGATAACATACATAAGTGATTTAGTACCACATAGAGTTCCCATTTGTGTATTATCACAAAAAAAAAAAAAAAAAAAAAAAAAAAAAAAAAAAATGGTGATTAAGGCATTGGAGGAGTGAAATGGCAAGGGTTCGAATCCCCTTTGTGTGTGTGCTTTGTGTTTTTTTTCCTTTTTTCCATTACTTTGATATTTTCGATATTATAACGATATTTTGACAAAATATTGCTAAAGTGTAAGCAAAATTATTGACATTGATATTTTATGATATTATCGATATTTATACGATATGTGTATGGATATATTCCAAAATATCCGTGACCTAAAAAAAACGATAATATCCTCGATATTTCATCAATATTATCGATATTTTAGACTATGGTATCAAGAATATGGCGATTTGCATTCAGCCACACCATTCTGTTTTGGAGTCTGCGGACACAAGTTTTATGGAGAAGAAGAAGTCAGCGAATATGTGGTTAACAAATTCCCATTCATTATCTGAACGACTAATTTTAATCGAACAAGAATATTGAGTTTGAATCATCTGGTAAAAGTTATTGAATAAAGAACCAACTTCACTTTTATGCTTCATAACATAAAACCAAGTTATCCGAGTACAATCATCAATGAAGATCACAAACCATCAAACATCAAAGAAAGTAGTAATAGGAGATGGACCCCAAACATTTGAATGGATTAAATCAAGAAGAGATGTGTTTTTCTTCAAACTAGGTGGATAAAAAATTTAGTGACTTTTTGCAAGAATACAAGTCTCACACTGAAAATTAGAAAATTTTACTCCACTAAATAGAGATGGAATCAAAGACTGCAAATAACCAAAGGAAACATGAACCAACTGCCGATGCCATAACCAAATGTTCTTATACTTCTCACTGACAACGCCTCAAACCTAATGAACACGACCGAGTGCAATGTCATCGACATAGTAAAGCCCCCTTCCCACGCCCAATGATATCCCTGGTTTGAACATTCTGAAGGAAACAAAAGAAAGAGAACATGAGCATGCAACAATCTAACTATTCAGGAACTTGCCCAACAGATAATAAATTATGGGATAAAAGAGGAACAAGCAAAGTTTTATATAAAGAGAGGATAGGAGTAAGAGTGATGAAACCGAGTCCAGTGACTGAGTTAGATTTGCCGTTGGCAGTAACCACCCTTATGTTGGTACAAGCAGTCATATAATGAAAAAATGATTTATCATAGGTCATATTGATGTAAGACAAAATATGGGTCAATTATGGCTTGAAAAACTAATTAAAATAAAGTGGCTCAAAGTTAAAAGGAAATTGTGTAAGAGAGGAAAATTCTAATTAAATGTCAATTGTGGTACTAGGGAAAAAAGGAAGGCGTATCATTGGGATTTTCATATAGATTAAGGAAGTTTGAAGCAATTATAATTCTGTCTAGATTTGTATTTAATTTAATGTTATGTTTTATATTTTTAAGAATAAGTTATCTATCAGGATATTATTTTCCTAATATGATTTTAGCTAGGATTTTTATTATTTTCTTGTTAGCTAAGTTTAGGAATATTCTAGAACCTAGGGTTTCCTACAATTTTAGGGTTTCTTTGTTTTCTATTTAAGCCAACTCATGGTGTTGTATTTGGGAATTCAGTTTATTATCAATCAAATACCTTTGAGTTTTACTTAATTTTTTGGTGGATTCCAGTTTGTTTGTGGATTCCGACATTGTTACGTTAGGGTTATCATTCGATCTCTATATTCCCTTATTTATCGCTTCGTCAGTTGGGAAATGATAAGATTTTACCTTGTTGTTTCCTAGATTTTCACATATGATCCCACCAAGAAGCGACTTCGTCTTCTAAACAGGACGCCACAATTTTCATCATATTCTCTTCTGGGATCGCTATTGAATCAAATATTTCCTCCACATCTGCAGCCCATTGGAGAAAGCCTTCGATGCAGTCACTCCCTATGAAGTATGGAACAACTACAACATCAAATTCTCTAAAAGTGATTGGTTCCTCGTCTCCACGAGTCATATCTTCTTTGTATGGACGAGCCATTGGAGGCACCTTGAGTCAGGTAAAACTTGCTTTGATACTAACTGACGCAACGAGATATAGGGGATTAGGGAGATCGAATAATAACCCTAACCCTAACATAATAATGTCGGAATCCACCAACAAACTAGAATCCATCATAAAATTGAGTAAAACTCAAGGGTATTTGATTGATAATAAACTGAATTCCCAAATACAATGTAATAACCCAAACTCAAAATTAATATTTAATTATTAATTTATTTGAGAAAAAGACAAAAATACCCCTAGAATATTTTATTAGTTTAAAAGTTGACTTTTTTACTGGGAAGGAATTTGGGGATTTTAGTTGTACCGTTGCGTAGAGCGCGACGAAACGAGTTCGTAGACATGTAGTGGACTCAAATCGGAATTGTAACGAAGGAGTTACGATCAAAAGAAGTTCAGTGGCATAACCGTAAATATTTCGAAGTTCAGATTTTATAAACCCAGATTTT
>NC_024126.1:16600416-16651084 GCF_000346735.1 Prunus mume | reverse complement strand
TTTCCCTATCGCCATAAGTTAATTGGAATTTTTCTCTCTTGTACGATTTCCTTCTAACTTTGAGCTACTTTATTTAATTTAATTTTTCACACCATAATTGACCCATATCTCATCCTACATCACATATGATCAATAGCACCCGAATTGATAATCCAACGTGTATCTCGTTGGTCAAAAAGTAACAAAGCTTTTCCCTAGTTACCTTCATAGTCAGCATGCTCTAGAATGGATAACTGAGAGAGAACAGTAAGAGAATCATCAACTGAAGGAGCTACCGTGGGTGAAGTTGAGACACCCGAGGTAGCATCAGTGACAGCAGCTACACTGCTCCAACCATTCTTTTTCTTCGCATGCATTACCTTTCATTGCTTCTAGCATTCAAGGAACCACTATGGAAACCCATTCTTATGAAAACACGTGGCCTCTGTAAGACGGTTCCCATTATAGTGAGTGCAATGCATGTTTTCTTTTTCCTCGAGGGTTGGACAGGGAAAAGAAAAACTAGCAGTAGGGTCTTTGAAAACCATTACAATAGTGGATTTAGTCTTTCCATCCTTCTTGAGCATCGTCTCCCAGTGTTAGGCCTCTTTAAGAACAAAAGCAAACGACTCCTCTAGTTTTGGCAATAGACTCAACCATAACAAATCTCCTCTAATTTTATCAAACTCATCATCTAGACCTACAAGAAAATCATAAATACGGTCTTTCTATATATCAACATGTCGAATCTTCACATCATCATGGCACTTCATGTTAATTGGACAACGACAATCTAGTTCCAACCGAACGCTCTTGAGCTCACTGAAGTAGGATGCAATGTCGCGACCCCCTTAAGTAATACGAGTTGCTTTACATCGTAATTCATAAATCTGCGACTCATCAGACACGTCATAATACATCTGGCCTTCACTCTCCCAAACATCTTTAGCTGTTGGTAAATCTAAGAACTATTCCACCAAATTAGGTTCCATGATTTTTATCAATCATCCTTAACAATGAAGTCCTCAATACACCATGAATCAAAGTCCGGAGTGTCTTTCTCCACTTGAGCCATTTTCCCTATAAGATAACCACTTTTTCCTTGGCCTGACACATGAAGCAACATCATATTCGACTAAGTGCTATAGTTCTTTAAATTCAACCATATGGAGAATGAGGCAGCGGAAGTATCATTACAAACTGTAACATTTGGTTGCGGCATGTTAAGAGTTTTGAGGGTTTCTGAAGCACTGAATTTTGCTGCGATGCAGGAGGCATCTAAGGTATCTTCGAAAACCATGGAGAGAGAACAAGTTTGGAGGGTAGGTTGTATCGGCTATGATCGGCATGTTTGTGTTTTTAGGTTCTTTTGTTGCACTTGGTTTGTGACAACAAGGATGTTGCCGCTCTTTTGAGGTATTTTTTTTTTTGTTGGTGTTTGGTTACCATCGGTTGTAGAGGTTGCTGATGGCTAGGGTTTTTGAATTTTTGTTTGACAGACCGGGTTAGCCGGCTCTGATATCAACTCAAACTAAACACAGAAGGATTGAATAATTGTAAATGATAATATATTTCTCCAAGAGGATGATATATATATATATATAAGTAAAAATTGACTTTTCCTATAAGGAAAAGTAATTAGCTACTTAAGAAATCCTAACTAGGTAATTATTCTAATTAGGGAATGTGAATTACACCAAGAAATTAGAGATCATGAGAATGAGAGTGGAGATGAGATTGAGAGGGAAGATTAAGGGAGGATGAGAGGATGGGAGGGAGGAGTAACAAAAGTAAAAACTGAAATCTATTTGAAATTGTTTTCACTTTTGTTACTCCTCCCTCCCATCATCCCCTCTCATCCTCTCTCTCAATCTCATCTCCACTCTCATTCTCACACTTATTTTCCTCTATACTCTAGCACAAAAAATAAAATCTAAAATTGAAATCAACATTGAACAGGCCTTCATAAACAAATTAAATCACAATTAAAGTCGTGTTGTAATGTCGCACTTTAAGCTAACTCTGATACATGCAATCCTTCACATTTGGTTTTAAGCATCAAAAAACCTTTAAAATATAGTTATATGTGAAATGTGTTTGGGCCTAAGAATTCCACATGCCAGCCAAATTGAAAATCGGCCCATAACAGAAAAAACAAAAGAATGAGCCTTGTCTCCAGAAAATAGCCCAAACGACTTTGGAAGCCCATGTTTTTTGCAAAGGTGGCAGAGGTTTAAAAAACACGAAAATAACCAATAAGATTGCCATTTAATGGTAACTTAATGCCAAGCAGGTCGAAAAACCTCTAAAAATTGGAATAAACCCAGCTTCTGAAAAATTCTCATCACTTGATCTCAACTCCAAAAAGCAAGTCAAAACAGATCTTTTTTTACTAAAAAAATGTTTTCTCAAAAAAGCCCCACGTGATTTCCTGACTTTGAAAAGTCAAATTTTTTAACTATCACATAGGAGGTGAGAGGGAGTTAATGAAGGCATGTCTTACAGGAGGACTTCTCCATTTTTGCAGCCAAAGAAAGAAGATCAAATCCCCTTTTCATATACAGAGAAACTCTGCACCAAAGCAGGTTGACTTTTCAAGAGATAAGCAAGTTACGTTCTCAAGAGATAAGTTGGGAGCAAAGGAGTTGTTCATCTAGAATAGTAAACTGACCATCATGACATATTGTGTTTTCTATAAGGAACAAATAATGAACAAAGAGAGTTGGTTTTCTTTCAGAAAAAACAAGGAAAAAACCTCCATGAAAGCTGATTGTTGATGGTTCTTTTTTTGCCAGAATAATGGCTTCCTTCTTTTATGACATTGAAAAAAGAAAAAATCTTTATAAAAAAAAAAAAAAAAAGATATGCCGCCCATTATTAAAGTTAAAAACACCACTTCAACTTCCTGTAAATATGAGAGGAGGTGAACAGATCAAAACACAGCCAACAAATCAATCAAGACAAAAACTCTCAAAGTCACAACTGACAAACTCAAAAAGATCAACTCATCTCAAAAGCTTTTAGACCCTAAAGCAACCAAAGCCCTTTGATCCATAAGAAACAAATCAGATATAATTCAAATCTCTGGTTTCGGTTCAGTTTAGAGAAACAGTTTTACAAAGTGAGATTTATCTCGTTACAAATTTGGTTCAGCACAAAGCCAAATTAAGCAGAGTTCGGGTTTTTCACAAATATGAAAACCTCAACAAATTTACAGAAAGCCTTAGTCAAGCAAAACATGCACCATAGCGCAACTCCAACTCAGTGACCATCAATCCAGCCACTTCTGTCCTTTTCAGACTAGAAAGGCCTAAATTCTGCCCGTTCAGCAAGCCTTCCATGGCTCGAAATAAATTGAAGCTCTGCCAAACTCAAACGTTGGTATCGATTTTCAGCTGAAACTCATCAGTTGAAGGTGTTGACGATTCAATCCAGCATAAACACATCCAATCCAGCTCTGTTTAGAGGCAGCTACCCAGGCAGAAATCGAAGTCCAACATTCTGTTGTCTTTTTCGGAGTCGCCATTTCACTTTTTGAGTCATGTAATAGGCAGTTCTGCCTTAACAATTTGTCTTCTTTTTATTTATTCTGACCAGAATTACTAATTTTGTACTATGAAAAATTGTAAAGTCCTCACCAGTTTGAGACAATAAAAGAACTTACTTGGGAGATATTCATCATCCAAATTCAAAATCGTTTGTTTAGAATCAGTAACTTGGGGCGCAAGTAATCTATTTTTTAGAAGTTTGCTAGGATTCTTATTGCTAGCAGTGGCACGCTCATACACAAAAGAAAATTGACTTGTTGACCACGAATGGTTGTCAAGCCGATGGGAAACTTTACCTTACCATCACAGGATTAAAATCAAAACAGGTGAACAAAATGCATCTAACTATTTGCACAAAAGAATAAAGGGATTTTAGGTTAAATATAAAGGGATTTTAGGTTCAATAGTCCCTAAACTTCAACCCAATTCGCATTTTGGTCATTCAATTTCCAAAATCGTTCTCATGGTCCTTTAACTTCACTTTTGTTAGTACAAATAGTCATGTCGTCAATTTTGTTATTTTTTCTGTTAAATGCAAGGGCAAATTTTTTTAAATTTTTTTTTAAGGGTAAATTTCATAATTGTGTTACCCCAATTTTCATTGAGATTTTCTATTTAAACCCCACACTTCTCTTAGTTCACCTCATGTTCTAAGTTCACCCCAATTTTTAATTTAAATTTTCACAATTTCTAAGAAAACCCCACTATCTTCCCAACCTACCCTTAAATACACCCCAAACTGAAAAAATAAGAATTAAAAGAGATTTTCTATTTAAACCCCACAATTTTCTTTGTTCCCAACCAAAAAAAACACAAACAAATGAAACCCTAAATCCGAAATTTAATATCTAGAGGAAGAGAACAGATTTACCTCTCTTCAAGGATTGTAACTGGAATTCTAACACTTGGGTATTGTTGAGTTGAGAACTTGAGAGAGAGAGAGAGAGAGAGAGAGAGAGAGAGAGAGAGTTTGTAAACAGGAAGTTGGAATGAGGTTTCTAAAACTTAATATGAAGAGTGGTGGGGTGTATGGAGTGTGTGTATAAATGTACTAGGGTTAATTATTAAGTTGGATGACCTTTTTTGTCTTTTTACACAATAAAATAACTTACAGCTTAATGATTTAAGTATTGGGGTGAACAAAGAGAAGTGCGGGGTTTAAATAGAAAATCTCTTTTCATTTGGTGAGCATAACCCAATTTTCCTAACTGTGTTAGCCAAATAAGCTTTGGCACCACAATTACTTGAGATAGTACCCATCGTAAAAAAAGTCAGCGTCGACCGCTCCAAGACCAGATTTGTTGACAACCTCAAGTGATTTCCTCTGAGTGTGGTCATCTTCAATGAGGGGAAGGAGTCGGACTCGTCGTCATTGAGCTCAAGTCCCTCCTCAAGGACTTGGGAGTAGTGGGTTACGGGAGTGATGTCGGATTTTTGGGGGAGATGGTGGCTGAGTAGGTTCTCAAGCTGATGATGGGAGGCTTAGGCGGCAGCCATAGAGATGTCACGATGAGGAAGCGAAAAAATGATATGTTATTTTTTGAAATAAAATTTTTATAATTTTTTTCTATATTAATTATATTATTTACTTCTTCTTTTTTTCACAGTCCACATGGCTTTGTTGGAATATTCAAATGGTGGAAATTAAAAATAATACAAAATATAATTTTACCCATTTATTTAACAGAAAAAGTTAACAAAATTGACAGTATAACCATTTGTCCTAATGAAACTAAAATTGAAGGACCACGAGAATGATTTTGAAAATTGAGGGACCAAAATGCGAATTGGATCAAAGTTCAAGGATCATTGAACTTAAAAACCCAAGAATAAATGAAGTGCCTTCGTGACACTAAAATAACTAGTTTTGTTTGGTTTTAGTATGGTTCCACAATCACTTTAAGCTTAAGTCTAAATCCCAACTTCCATACACGAATCTATCAACAATCCCAAAAAGAAACAACGAAAAACAGTAAATAACAATGTTGAAGGCGTTAATGGAGGTTACGAGACCGCGAGGGAGATGAGGTGGGCTAAGAGCAAGTCCAGTGGCAACACAAAACCGGGCAAAAGGCTGCCCTCGAGAGCCCAAACGTCCTCCAGCGCGCAACAATGAGCCTGGGCAAATGGTGGGTCCCACCAACCTGGGCAAGCCCACGGGCTAATCCTGCTTGGGCTGTTGCCCTCGGGCTGCTGACGTTAGCAGCTGATTTTCAAATTTTTTTTTTACTGTTGGACCCACCAGCTCACATTGCCCAATGGTTACAAGCCATGTGGCTTCTCCTGGAGCCTCTGATCAAAAAATCTTGCACAATCCAACGGTTGTCCAATTTTTGGCTAAAAAATTGAAAAAAATATCAAAATATTCTGGAAATTTTTTCATACATACCTACCAATATTATTCACTTTCCACACCAATTTAATTTCAAAATTTTATCCGAAAATGTTATCTTGATTTTTAGGTGAGGATTTTACGATAAATATTAACACTTGGGAATTGAAAATCTTATCCGAAAAGCTTATCAAAATCAATGGTTTAAGTATAAAAAATAAAAAATAAATTTAAGTGAATAGTAATTGCCTTAGACTTGCCCTAGACTTAGCCCTCATGGGTGGAACCACAATTGGCAAGGCTGACACTATTCATGTGAATAGTGGCAGCCTTTGCTTGCCCTTGACTTAGACTTAGCCCTTGTGGATGAAAGTGCTCTAAGAGTGGTGTGGATGAAGGGCGGAGAGGAGATGGGTAAAATAATAATAATAATAATAATAATAATAATAATAATAACAATAAATTAATTGATCAAACAAACTTTCAATGGCTTTTACATTACGTCAACAAACTCAGGATTTCCCAACCCGTATCTTTGGTTATTATCACATGGAGATGATGCACCATACAGGTTTGAAGAGAAACTAAGAGGTTGCTCAGCCAGTGCAATCGAATTACAAGTCCCCAACCAAGAAGTACCTTCTTATTAGGGAATTTGTTATTAGGGAATTTGGGAGAATTCTATTGGTACCGTGATTGGCCAAGCAACTAGAAACAATACCAAGAAATCCCAAGTCGACATATTGCTAGAAGTGAGGACCTTCCCTCACCTATAAAAACACTCCCACTTTTGTACTCACTCTGAATCCCCCTTTTGGGATCTTAAAACACTCTCCACTTGTACACTCTGAATCCCCGTTTTGGGATCTTAGCTATGACGCATAAGCCAACTATTGCATTATGTAAACTACATGAACATAATGGCAACACAACATTATATGCCAAATTGGATTGCATTTATCTTCCTGCGTTTTTTCAATAATACCACCAGACTCAGAATTTCCATCATCAACATCATCAACATAACATTACTACATCCCATCAATTTGGTACAATTTGTCTACACCTAGAGAAGTACTAAATTGCCATTGATAGTATAAGGTTTACATATCCAAATACTTGAAAGAACAGTAAATTTAAGGAGTTACTCCCTAACCCGAGATCCAAATTAATTGAACTGTCATTGAAAGAGAATATATACAAAATCTATCGCATGAACTCTTGCAGATATATAATTTCCTGCTGGTTGCCATGAGCAAACACCTACATATGGTCACTGATGATATCTGTCCACTCGCACCGTACCTCATCAAGTTCGGTCTGTGTGTAGGCATTTAACGTCTTCCCATTCCACTGGAACAAATTAAAGAACCATTTAGTAATTCATAAATTGTTATATATGCAACAAAGGGAAAAATATAGAACATTAAAGTCCAAACAACTATGCTTCTGAACAAATATGGCCACGGTAGCCTCTGACTGCAATTGATAACTATCATATGATCATTACAAACAGAGCATAATAACTAGCAATTCAAACCTCAGAAGATATACAGCAATCAATGCAAAAAGAAATAATACAAATACGCAAATAAATAAATAAACCGAACGTTGCAGAGGATAAAAGCACCTTGTTAAACCAGTACAATTCACACCCTAATGACAAACATTAGAATAGTTATTTGTACCTTTACTGCAAAGGAAAGGTTTTCATCTTCTACGATTTCTTTCATGTATCTCATCACATAATACCCACACTCCATATTCGATGGTTGTTTAGGACCCTACACACAATTCAATAAGTGTCACAGTTGCTATTTATTGCTTCAATACATCTTACTTGTTATTAGGTAAATGAATAATAATAACATACCGTTAGTACTTTCCACACGGGTGGCTTTCGGACTCCCCTGCCTGTTTGGATGTTGAACTGTCTAATCCCACTTCAGCACAGAAAAGATAGGTTACAATCTAATACAATTAGTACAATAATTTCATTTAAATAAGTTAAGCAGGGAAACCTAATTACTTGTTTACAATATATTTCCATTCTTCCTCACGCATGCTCCGCCGAAGAGAGTCCATGAAATATCGCTGAAGAGGGTCCATGAAATAGCACACATCTTTGTCTTCACTGATAATGGTCAACATCCAATGATAACTACATATTGGACAAAAATTATTTAGCGATACATTTTACCCTGACAGTCAACTACTAGGTCGGTTCATCACTCACAAAAAGGTTGGCATCAAATATACAAGGCTAGACTTACCCAGAATTGTAAGGAACCAAAAGTATTTGGTCAGCAGACCCTTTCTGTAACCGGCCTGCTATCACTCGTGATTTTTGGTCAGAATCGCCTGCCCCAACTGAGATGCTTGAAGGGTCAGTCAAACCAACCATATCAACCATGTTTGATTGGTTTAGCTTATCATAGAGGTGCCTGCAAAAACCATAAATGTGTAAGGATTAATTTAGTGGGTCTACACATACCATATCCCACGTTTTTTTTACATGCTTTTATGCTGACATTTATGTTTATAAAAAAAATTACAGGGCTGTGACTCATCCCAAATTGAGCAGATGCCAAAGACCAAGGAGATGAAAGTCAATACACACACATAACAGTTAAAAGGGTTAAATACCAAAATGGCCCAGGTGTTTTAGTCCTTTAGCCAATTTCATCAATGCATTTTAAATTTAGCCAATTTCGTCCTTGTGTTTTACTATGTTAGCTAATATTGTCCATTTAGGGAATTAATTGGCTACTTCTCTTGGATCCTACTTGCCTGCCAATAGAAGTTTGACATGTCCGTATACATTTTTCTTTTTATGTTTTTGATGATACATATGTGTCAAACTCTTATTTGCATGAAGGAGGAATGGCACCTTCCAGGGAAGGAGCCAATCACTGTCCTATCCAAATTGCTGATAAAAAGATTCATAAATATTTGTAAAATTAAATTAAAAAAACTCCAGTCATAAGAACTAAGGAAAAAAACGATTCAAATAAAGTAAAATAAAATAAAAATTAACAAGAACTTTAAAACAAAACTAAAATGAGCAGTTTCCTCATGGCATATTATGCGGTGCATGAAGACCTTTCCAAGTTATCCAAAAAAAATAAAGAAAAAAAGAAATAAGCACTTCCATTCTACAGAAAATAAGAGTCATTGGTAGTACCAAATACTGAAGAAACTTAGATTCTCAATAGTACAGTAAATAAGAATAGAAAACCAAATAATGATTGTAATCATCTAAGAGAAATATGAAATATAATTTGATAATGTAAGCTATAATGAGCATTTTCTACTTACCTATTGAAAAAATATATATCTTTTTTTATAAAATAAAAAAAATTGTATTTACCTCATGTAAACAATTATGCATGTGGCTGAGATTTCCTTCATTTCCATAAACTGCATTACATCTTCTTGGGAAATGTATACAGTCTTGGCAACACCAAATACTGCTTCCTCCATATCAATACTGATAGTTTCGCCATCCAGCATGGCACGCTCTGCATAACGATATAGGAGCTTGAGGGACTTGGGCAGGTTCATGTCTTGTTTTGGTAAATCTTGAGGTTTGGCAGCAGTCTTTCCACGTTTCTACAGTGTTTGGAAAACAGAAGTGAAGGCAGACGATAGTAGAAGACAAGAGAAGTCCATAAAGAACTGAAATGATACTGTTTGAAGGTAAGCACATCATAAAATGAACTCCACTGTTGAACAGTGACATATTATAACTATATCATGAGTTATTGATCTCCTCTAACGTTAACCCAAGCTCTGTTGATCAAGCCACATGAGACCCTACAGCTTGGCCAATGGTCACATGTTGCTCAGTAACTGGGACGGGAAGCAGCACTGCTTTATCAAGGGCAACATCAATAGGAACATTCATATTTCCCTCTGCCAATGGAACACCGTGGACTGTTTGGTTGGCTGCATTCATATTTGCAATGTGCATAGTTTCCCCTCAACAAACAGAACAACATGGAAAACACTGTATATACTTTTCCACCAAATTACGGGCGTTCGAACTGCCCCAATACATACATTTCATATGAATAAAATACAGCAAAAATATATATATATATCAAACTAGTATAAATGAAGTTTTAAATTTTTACCTTGATGGTGTCTCTTTTACCCACAAATGTCAATTCCTCAAAATTAATTGCATTATCCTCCAAGACATTTTTTTTCTTCCCGGAACAGCTTGCCTTCTCGGAACGGTTGGGAACTGGAGTTGAAAGTGAGATAGGTGTGGTCCGGATATTACCATTGATCTTTGCCTCTAACTCAGCAATCTTTGCTTCATACCAGGCCCGCTGCTGCTCAATCATCTTCCTGACCTCATCCAGAATATCTTCCCTATCGAACTGAGCCTGTGGAACATTTGGCTTGAAAAAGCCTCCCACACCTCTAACCCTACCAGAATCTTCAGGAGCTCCCAACGCCATTGTCAGGACATCATTATTTTTAGAGGAGAGACTGACATCAAACTGTTCAGAATGTTCTGGATGCTCAGAATGTTCTAGATGTTCTGAATGCTCAGAATGTTCTACATGTTCAGAAGGTTCTGCATGTTCAGACTGTTCTGTGTGCTCAGAATGTTCTCCATGTTCAGCATACTCTGCATGTTCAGAATGGTCAGAATGTTCAGAATGTTCTTTCGTCAAAAGGTCCTGTGACAAACAAATGCAAAACACATGAATCATTATTAGTTATAATAATATCATAGCCAATAGATTATACAAGATTTAGCACTCACAATTTTTGCAGCCTGCCCTTTTCTATCCTTACGTGCTTTCTTGCAAAGTAGAGACCCATCAAGTTCATCCTCAGGCATAGTTTTCCTCTGACCAAATCAAATGTATGGGTTACTGATTCTACCTCCAAAGTTGCCCTAGGAAAATGGAAAGTGATGGAAATTCTGGAATTCTATGAACTTACTGATTCTGCCTCCAAACCCACATATCCTTTTCGTGACATTCTATGAGGTTGCTGAAACTTCGCCCTTCTCTCTTTCTGTTCATTATGGAGTTTCTACAATAGGTATAAAATTTACAGAAAGTAAGTCATTTTATATATCAAGCATGGCTTTATGGAGTTTCTGGCCATTTTATGGAGTTTCTACAAGGGTTAAATACTTTTTTGGTCATTGGGTTTTACATGAAAATTCAATTTGATCACTGAGTAAAAAGTTCGGCCAAATTGGTCACCGTGTTTTCCAAAGTTTACAATTTATAGACATTTTTTTATCTTCAGTTCAGTGCAGTTTTTATTTTTATTTTTTATGAGGCACCTTCAGTCTTCTTCCTCAAACTCAACAAGTTAGGGTATATTGTGCTATTAGGGTTTAACAAATTGGGGGAAATCATGGGAAGAAGATAAAGAAATGTCTATAATTGTAAACTTTGGGAAACACGGGGACTAATTTGGCTCAAATCATTTCTCAGATTTTCGTGAAAAACCAAGTGACCACAAAGGTATTTAACCTTTCTACAATAGGTATAAAATGGGATGACATACATACCTTGATTAATTCAATTTTAACCACTATGAATTCTGAGAATTATAGTTCATCTACCAGATTATATAACATAGATGAGAATATCATCAAATAAGCAATTAACAGTACTCCATGCAATGAAAACTAAACCCAACCCATACTTTTCATTTCTTCCAAAACTCTTTTCCTTCTCTCTCTTTTTTTTTTTTTTTTGGGACATTTATCTGGCTAGAAAAGAACAAGTTAGAAGTGCAGGTATTCAAGCAGTCAACTGAACATAAATCAGAAAGCAGTTTGCAAAATAGAACTTCCAGAATGGTGACATTTACATGATAATTGACTTGGACACATAACAGTTGGTTTAAGGTTCTGCTAAACTATGTAATTTTAGAGCAATTCAACACTTACATTCTGATCGTTTAAGAAAGCAGCAATCTGAAAGTCTAACTCTCAACAATTAAGATAAATTTCCAAATACATACTGCGCATAAACAACAAATATTCCAAAAGGAAGTCCGGCTATATTTGTGTTTAGTATCATGCAGTATGCATTTGACCAGAATCTCGCTTTATGTGGTATATATATGACCAGAAAGTAAGTCATTTTATAAATCAAGCACACAGAGTTATTATCATGCACTGCAAGAGGAGCGTGCTACCTAGCACTAGTGTGGCGTGGACCGTTTCCTTCCCAAGCCATTGGACACTTTTAATAGGCAAATGAACTGAAAAAGGAATGAAGAAAGGTAGAAATATAAGGAACTGGTGTGGACCTCTTCCTTTACTAGCAAGTCCTATCATGCACTGCAAAACAAATAAGGAAATAGCTAGGAACAAAATGGAATTCCCTCATTGTACCTGAAATTCTTTGGTTAAACGGCCATTTACAAATTGCTGCCAATGTTGTTGCTTAATGAAACCATAGTCTTCTGGTGGGTTTTTTAAGGCTTCAGCCTCATCTTTAAATGGCATAATATATTTTCTTGTTAGGTCACTCTTGAATTGCCTCCATCTATTGGATGCAGAGGTCAACACCATTTTTCTGCTTTTAGGGGCTAAGACAAATGCCGCCTACAAAGTAATGGAGTGAGCAGATAAGTTTTCAAAGAAAAGATTCGAAGAACATGAGCTTAAGTCAACTACATACCTCTACGGATTCCCAAATTTTATTTTTCAAATCCTTTTCCACCTTAGGCCAGCTTTCAACACTGATGGGGACTGTGGTACGTGCCAACACCCCAATGTAAGAAGCCAGTTCTGATGCTACCTTCCCATATGGTTTGCCCTTTGGGGTATACTCCACTACTAATTTCTTACCAGTATTTTTATTCTTCACTATGCGACGCATACTCGTTATCCCACGTTTCCTCTTTACCCCACTTGAGGTAGCGTCCATAGTCTCCTTTGAAGTAGAGGCCTCATTGGGTTTGGGTAAACCCATACCTGAATCTTCCAAGCTGCAAAAATGAGCACGGGTTGATGTATTACATACATGCATACATTAAGGAAAAAAAACATTTTAATCAGTGAATTACAACACTTACACAAAACTGTGAATACATGTAGAAGTACTTAAAGTACTCTGGAAATTAATTAGTAAGGCAAAATTGCTTTAGGTCCTAGCAATGCTCAAATAAACTGGAACACATGCAACAAATTGAAATTATAAAAATTCATGCATAACAATAGTCGAAATTAAAAAGAAAAAAAAACAACATAAGTAAGGCCATGGGACTTATGATTGATCCACTCAACAGTGGGTTTGTCTGGTCATGGTTTGGTGGTCCTCTCATATCATCGGATCTCTATTAACAATTTGTTTAAGGCATTTAGCAGTATGTGTGAAATGAATGAACACAGACAGATGGAAATTATACATGGATGAAAGAATAATCCATTTTCCGACAGAAAGAAGTTAAAGCCACAGTTTTGAAATAAGGCAAACCAAAACAAACTCTCAATTACTAACCATTACCACCAATTGAAATGTGGCATATATATATAAACATTCTCCACAAGAAACGAGAGTAAGTAGACAAAAGAACATAAAGAACTGTCCAAAACCCAAATCAGACAATAGTCAGATATCATACACATATAGAGAAAAAAGGAAGAAAAAAAACAGCATACCCTAGAATCCCAAGGCAAGATGACACCCAATTGGTACTTCCACAGAGAGAGAGAGAGAGAGAGAGAGAGAGAGAGAGAGAGAGAGAGAGAGAGACAAAAATACGCTTCGGTACTTTAGGCTTGAACTTCACTGAGAAAGAGAGAGAAAGTAAGGGCTTCCGTTGGTCTGAAATAAAGTGTAGAAAAATTAAAACTTTATAAATAAACAAAAACCCAAAATCAGTACATACATATTTACACTGAATTCGATTCGAAAATGTTCATGAGAGATTATACCTGATCACACGACGACTTCGACAGTCGCTGAGATTTGAAGGAAATGTTAGGATTAGAATAGTGGCAACGGCAGAAAAACAATAGAGAGCGGGAAAGAGCATATCGTCCGCGGGCGGATGAAGTGAAGAGGACAGCAAAGAGACAACAGCACATTTTAGACAACAGGGAATTCAATCACAATGGCAATGTTTTGCTTCTTTTTTTTGAACTTTTTTTTTGTGTGTAAAATGTCGTTTAAGTTTTTTGTAAAATGTCGTTTATTTGGTGTTGTGTAAAGTAGCAATATGTGCTTCACTTTTTTTAAAGACGTGTCTTCTTTTTTTTTTTTTATACCAAAAAACAAAATGTTAAATTTTATTGCAACCTTGCAATTTATTGAAGCACTCCTGATTTTTATTTTTATTTTTTCTAGTACAAGTGATAGTCTAAAGTAAAGGGTTGGAGGATTTCTCACAACACATATAATGTCATGGGTGTTCGAATCTGACATCTCTTGTCTGTAAGTCAAGACCCTTTTCCACTTGGCTCTTTTAATGTAAAAGTTACTCTAACATGAAATGGTTATTGAGATTAAAGAATTTTTCAAGTTACAATTTATATTATGACTACATCCCATGTTTAATAACACCAAAATGTTTTTAAAAATGAGTGTTTTTTTGTCCTGCAAGGCGATGTGTAAAGTTTGAAGCATTGAGATGTAAATTTTTCAGTACATGATTTATTTTAACAAATATATATATATATAATACAATTAAATTGAATTGAATTACAAATTATTATTAAAGCATAATAATCAGATACAAGTATTAATTGTCCTTCAAGCTAGTAATCTTTGTTGAAAAATATACGAGTCCCACATCGGAAACTTAACAAATAGAAAGTATCATATAATAAATGGTTCCACTCCTAATAACATCGAGGCCTTTTGTATAAAACCTAACACCTGCTAAACAGGTGGTTAAGTTGGGGACAATATCGATGTTGCTAGTGGTGGGTCAAGGGTCCATCTCTCTGAAATCTTAACATGGTATCAAAGCGGGTCAGTTGACTGGGCCCGATTAAACCCAAATCAAATAAAAACCCCAAATTAAATCAAAATCAAACAAACCCCAACTTTTTAAATAAATTTTTTTTTTAAAAAAAAAAGTGACTGATGTGGAATTGATTGCACGTGTGACCCACTAAAAAGTGGTCCCACGTGAGGAGGAGTGTTGAAAAATACACAAGTCCCACATCGGAAACTTAACAAAATAGAAAGTCCCATATAATAAATGGTTGCACTCCTAATAACATCGAGGCCTTTTGTATAAAACTCTACACCTGCTAAACAGGTGGTTAAGTTGGGGACAATATCGATGTTGCTAGTGATGGGCCAAGGGTCCGTCTCTCTGAAATCTTAACAATCTTTAGGTATAATAAAGTGTTTCCACATCAAAGCAAGCATCTAGGATGAAGTTAAGCCATAATGAAAAGTGAAAACATGCTTGTATAGTCGAGCACATTGCTGCCTAAAATAAGTAATAACAAACAGATATAGAGTTCAAATTTATCCCAAGAGAAGAGTTAGAAACTAATACAAGAGTTGCTTATTCAGGGAGAACAATGCTTCAACCGGGGTTATAGGTCAAGTGGTTAAAAGTGTTTATTCCCGTATTTGAGGTCTTAGGTTCGATTCCTCTTCTCCTAATATCACTTGTATAATTTGAAGAGAATCCTTTAAAATAATAATTAATAAATAAAAACCACACGTGCTCTTCTTTCTCGTGTAGATGGACGCCTCATAGACCGAAAAGTGTTGCTTCACTATGCCTTGCCATAGATGTACACGAAATGTATAAGTTGCAAAACTCTCCTATGCCTAAGGCAATCCACCACCCCCTTATCTCGACACGCGCTAGGTAATTATTTTTGAAAAAATTTTGAGATCCAATTATTTAGTGCATAAATTTGATGTCCATAGCATTATTGTTGTTATAATTTTTACCTTTCTTGGAGTTAGCATCCTCACAGATCAAGCAGCTAGCTAATTTGCTATTTGAAGTTGGGTTTGTTATCCGTTCATACAAAAATGATTAATACAAGAAATGCACCAAACATGCAGTACCGCTGCAGACCATGCTTGTCAACGACACCAATGAGTATGTCCTGCCCCATACTCAATCACCATGCAAGCTGAGCAAGTCTTCCAAATAGCCAATGATGTCAACATTCTCCTTCTCTACCAATCTTGGTTTTCGATTACCCAACGATCAGGAGTTAAAGTATCCTGACAGTCATCAGTTGATATATAATTATAGGTTATGCTGGGTTTATTTATTCCCCAGGCCTTGGCCCCATGGCTCATATAGTCTTGATCAAGATTTCTACTTTCCCATACTTTTTTACTCAGCCTTTGGACAGCACTTGCAAGTAAGAAAAAGAAAGCCAAAAAGAAAGTTGCCTACCATTAGGGGGTCTACACTCTACAAAGCCACCCACCAAACCAAATTATACATTTTATACCTTTAATAATTTTTTTCTCTGTGTTCTTTTGTTTTACCTTGTGTAAGATTCTGAGCATACTAGCTCATTCATGATTAAACCATAGGCCTTAGGGACTAGGAGGAGGCACCCCAAAACAAAGAGAATGGCGTACATGTTAGGTGGATAACACTGTTAAACTCTCTTCCTTTTCTGCTCTCTAAAGCTTGAGAACCCATAGACTGTTCTCTGTTCATCTTTGAAACATCAATTTAAAAGCCATGTGATCACCAACAAATTAATTAATGAGTATATATTAATTAACACAGTCCACATATATATATATATATATATAATTGTCATCACAAGCATCATTCTGTATTGAATGGCTCGGGAGATTAGGCACAGTACTATTTGCTCCAGTAGATTGCGATTATGTTGTAGGCCTAGTCTAGCTGTCTTCCAATGCAAAAAGACTAGAAAGTTGGAACCATATGAAGCTATAGATTATGAAGGCCACAATTAAAAATAAAATTAGTGATAAAGAAAGAGCATATATGTCTTAAGTCCCGACATTCTGCCCCATCTTTTGAAGAACATTTTAGGTTAGATATTGTATTCTAAATTGAAACACATCATTAGCAGGTCAAATCTCACGAATTTGGCAGTTTGACCTTCAATTTTGTTTCCCCATATGCTAAAAAAAAAAAACTAAGCTATGGAAAAATGATCAAATCCCTTTTGTTTTGAACACTTTGGGGGAGTAATGAGAATAGGGTTGAGAATTTCTTGACCTGGCCATTCGTGGCTTAATTGATAGGTCCAAGACTTGAAGTTGCATCATTCAAATTTCAACAAGCAATCTTTCCTTTTTGTATCTTTCTTGGGGGTTATGATGACCCAAATCTAGCAGTGTGCTCATTATCCATTTTCATACAAATATGAAATGATGGATCAAAGAAATGTACGTGCCAGCACATATATGTGGTGCAGAAACAGAAGATTGTGCTTTTCAACGACACCAATAAATATGTCCCCGCCCATACTCAATCACCATGCAAGCTGCTCAAGGCCAATATTCTTTGCTTTATTTGAGCCCTACTTTACTACTACCAATCTTGAGTTCGAGATTATGAGACGGGAGAGATAAACATATATATGATATTCTTTATACATCTATATAACACATAGAGAGCATGAATGTCTAGATAATTTCTGATATGGGTTATAACTCTAAAAAATTAAAAGGATAAGATTGTTTTTTCGAGAGCATGAATGTCTAGATAATTTATGATATGGGTTATAACTCTTAAAAATTAAAAGGATAAGATAGTTTTTTCTTAGTGTTAGATTGAATTTTGATTTGTGCTTTAATTAGATGCATTATTATGAATATAAATATATATATATATATATGTAGGTAGATTAGTATAACTACGAATATAATCTGTATCTACAAAGTAGTACCTACGTATATACTTAACGAGATGAAGAAACCCAAAATCTATAATTTAACATCCATGTTTCTTGTAAAACTAAATCTGCATGGACTGTTCATTTTAGATAATTTGAACGGTACAATTAGAAATAGTATTATTATTATGATGTGTGGGCGTTGGTTTATATATAGAGTCTATTTTTATTGAGAGATTTTTAAAATAATTTTATTTGAGAGGACACCCTTTAGGATCTTCTAGAAAAAAAATTTCAACGATTCAAACTATCTATTTTTTAAGTTTATATTCATAGATCATCCTTAAAAAAAATTAGACAAATCGGAAACTGTTTCGATATCTAATTGTGTCCTACAAAATTAATGAACATGATGCTTCAAGAAAATACTAAAATTTCAATAATTCAATTGAGTGGTCAAATGAAATCGGACTCAAATGAATTTTTTTTGTAGAGATGATGTTTGAATAAATATCTACAAAATAGATTGTTTTGATTAGTGAAATACAATACAAAATGGGCCTTACATTTTTATTTGAAGAATCCCTCAATAAAAACTCACTATATATATATATATATATATATATATATCTTGAATACATAGGGCCTCTTGAACTTTAACTTGTTGTGCAGGTTTTGTGATTTTCCACTTGCCCACAACTCACTATCTGGTTTCCTTTTCTGTGTGGGGTTATATATGTTGAAACTTGGGAACCCAAGTCCACCCGTGTTGTTGTCTTCAGAAATAATGCAACGGGTCCACCTTTTACCTCTTGTAGCAAACCAATTATCATGCTGGTGGGCTCTCATCTGTATGTATATGACGATCGTTCTACGGCTAAAATCCCACTTGTGCTTGCTTTGCTTTGCCTGCTACTTATCACTGTTTTTAGCAGTGCTTATATAAGGATTGTACATATTACATCCTTGAAAATTAATTATTTTTTCTGTTCAATAAAATTATATTATATATGCAATTGGATAATGGTAGTTGTGCATATAATATTTATTTACCACATTCCTAACTACCTTTCTAATAAAAAGTGAATCTTTATCTGTGTCAGTCTCATCTCTATCCGATGCGAAAAACTCTTATAAGAAGGTCTCATCTCATGAATTAGCTTTTTGTGCTATCACAAAGACACAATCTTAGAAATGTGACAGATCAGCAGTCTAGTCATATAATTAAATTGACTATACATGATAATGTTGTGGCATAAAGCTAAGCTCTTCTATACCACAAGCTTTAGGCAGACTGCATGGGTCGTATGTCTGCTCTTATTATAATACGTACTGCTCTACGTATGCTCTTGTGAAAATTAATGTAACACATCGTTGAGGATAAGTCAACAATCCGGGTGGCTGTGAAATCATATAAAACCATGTTTTGAAGCAGATTGTGTAGAGGTTAAATCCTCTCCTTGGATCAATTTGGTTAGTTTGAGTTCAAGGCCGTTTTGTGTATGGGAATTAATCTATTTGAAAATTTTGGGCAGTGATTCTGGCTAGCTTTTACGCCTATAAGTCTAGGTGGGTCAAGATTGCTGGGCCTAAGTCTTGGCTTCACGCCACAGTCGGTGCAACTTCATCATTGTATTCCTCGTGACACAACAAGTGCAGCATTAACGTGAAATCTTTGCTAGTATGAAAGAATGTTCCATATATGTTGTTTTGGCGATATTGAAGAAAGGAAGGAAAGCATGCAATCATGCATGTCCTGTACCCTCGTTGTGCTTGTCAACTGAGCAGAAAAAGTCGAAATAAGGTTGTAACTTATAGGTAGCCCAAAAAGAGAAGTTTAATATTTTTTTAGAATGGGGATTCTCTAATAAGTTACATATTTTTAATCTCAATCGTTGAATTGCATTCGTTAAATGTGTTGATAGATTTAATATACAATATATATGCAATCCAACGATCGAGATTAGAAATATATAACAAATCCTTAATATAAAATACTTATTAAAGAATTTTCCTCGAGTTCATATGCATTATATTTATAAATTTGTATTATATTTATGTACTTATTTATTTTTGCTTTTAAATGTTGATATATTTTTTAGAAGTTCAATACCATGAGGTCATTGATCGTCTGTGGAGCTTATCCACTCGTCCTCCAAAGTTGACAGGTAATCATGAGATCAGGATGAGAATATTATATCAGTGAACAGGAATCTTAAACCCAAGAAAAAGTTCTGAAAATAAGCGGACTAAAACAAGTCCCACAAGAAAACCTTTCTTTCTTTCGAACCTTGCAAACTTAGATGATAGTACATTAGTACTCATTTACAGGAATCCAAGCACAGTAAAACCTTTTTCTCTTATTATTTTTTCAAGCTGCTCTTTCTTTTCTTTTGCTGTTTTTTCCCTTGTTTCCTTTTGTTATAGCGAATCATAGTTGGTGGTGTGTCAGTCGGCTTCTGTTTGCTCTAGCATCATGTTGAATGCTCGAGCACAGTAGCCAACAAAATGAGAAATTATATTATAACACGTGTACAAAATGTTATCTAATTTGGCTTTTCACCTTCAAATAAATTTTTCCTCACATCCAGCCTATCATCTTATTTTTCAATAAATAAAATCCAATTTTTATAGTTAAAAACTCGTGACTAGGATCTAATTCAACATGTTACCTAATTAAGCTCAAAATCTGATTTATTGTACTTTTCAAATTCCAAAAGTTAATTTACGTCAAATTTGGAAAAATTATGTACATCTCTCTTTATAAAATATGATTGTAATTGATGTAGGTATTAATTTGAAAAGTTTTTTAATTTCAACATTAAATTTCATATTTATACCGACATCGATTACACGTAATTTAAAAAGGAATGAGTTGGAGAGAAAACGCCCTAGCTGCTCTCTCACTCTATGAGTCCTAAAGGAAAACTCTATAGAGGGGAAAGGAGGAAGAAGCATCACTGCCCCTCCTCCCCCTCCTCTCTTCTCGTCTTTTCCTTTTAAGTTAGTGAATAAGGCCACTCGACGTTCTAAATAAAAAGTCTCTTGTGGTGATTTCTTCTTAGCCATGCTTAGATTGAAATTCCTCATCACCCCCTTTTAGTTTATATTCTCAATCAAATCATTCTCCCAAAACACACTCTCTAACACCTCTCATGTTCTCCAAATTTGATTCTACATCATCTTTGACAAGAGTTGCTGCAAATCACCTCATTGTTCTTTGGCATGGTTGTTGTTTTTGTTGGTTCGTTTAGTTTCATAGGTTGTTTTAGGGTTTTGGTTATATTGGATTTGTGCGCTTTGTTTGGACTTTTGTCCGCTTTAGTTTTGTTTTTTGCATGTTAGTTTGTTGCCCTCTTGGGATTAGTATTTTAGATGTCTTGTTGAAGTTTATTTAATTAAGTTTTTTTAAATGCTATTTTCTTTAATGAAAATAATGTCAACTTTTTCTTTGTGTGAATTATAGGTTATTTTAAGAAACTTTTCTACTTTTTTTTTAGAAGAAGATTTCATTCATAAGCCAAAACGACATACAAAGATTGGCATGAATATAGTAGCCTCATTAAAACCTTTATAGGAAAATAATTTGGGACAAATCCTAATGTAGGAAAGAGTACCACAAATGCCAAGGACTAACAAAAGAGTCCAACCCATACCACAAAAGGCTGTTACAAGAACAAAACAAAAAATCAACTAAACACCAAAGAATCACATCACATCCCAACTCTCAAAAGAAGCCTTCTATGAGAAAATTTCATAGTCTTTGGACTGCCCACGAGAGCACACATATGAAGAGTACAAAACAATAACAAGAGAATCCTCTCAAAAGCACCACAACTCAACTTAGAACCTGACAAAGAAACTCCTACGATAAAATATAGGTCTTCGAGCGACGAAAGGCAGAGACAAGTTGCAAATGAGCAACAAAACTATGGAAAAGGACAACAAAACATACACTAAAATCAACGATGAAACCCCTCATAGGGCACAAAACCATATCCCAACACTACCACCAGCGACGCTGCTGCTGCCACTATCAAAACAGAGACAAAACATCAACCACCAGGTATCACAACTATCCCGAAGAGAGACCCAATCCAACATCACTAATGTCGATGTCACTGAGACATAGACAACCTTACAAAATTATAAGGTTTGAGAAAATTAAAAATCAAGAAACATGAAGGGTGTGAGGGTTTTTTGAGGAAGTTCATCAAGTCTTTGAAAGGAGTAGGAATTTCATATCGACTAGTGCACTTGATTCTCAAGGCTATAAGGTTATTATCAACTTGGAGCTTTGAGAGTTATCAATGAATATCAAGTGGTAATGAAAGGTGAGAAATTCAAGAACTTGTACTTTCTTATAGGGAACACTTTTCAAGGTGGAGCAATAGGCCTCTAAAATTGAAAAGATTGGCGATAGTGGTTCTTATAGGCATTGCTTAGGGATGGACATCTACAAATGTGGATTAACAAAATTTGCCTCAAGATTTGTGTTTCCTTATTCCAATAAATTTGAGTGATTTAATCTAGTGCAATTAGGGTTTTTATGGGAACCTATAAATATATCATATAGCGTGTTAGCCTTTTGGTCTAGTGGATGCGGAAATCTCTATTGAAAACGGTTGAGATAAGTGACATTACTTAAGAGTGATTAAATAGACTATTTACTATTTCTTGTGGTTCATTGATTATCAAATTTGTTTTATTTTGTTTTGAATTTCATTCACACAGTCAGTCGTGAGATTTTGAAGGCCCTGTGCTAAACTTAAACTGAAACCCTCACATCATCCAAAATAAAACTTTTTTTGTTGTTGTTTTGAGTGGGAGAAAACTGTCACATCCAGGATCGGCTTCGCCGTAACACGATATTGTCCGCTTTGGGCCCCCTCTCTGCCTTCACAGTTTTGTTTCTGGGAACTCACGAGCAACTTCCCAATAGGTTACCCATCCTGGGATTGCTTTAGCCCCAACTCGCTTAAATTTGGAGTTCCCATGACTCCGAAGCCAGTGAACTTTCAAAAGGCCTCTTGCTAGATGAAGGTGGACATGTACATATAAGAATAGGAGGATTACCATGTATTCTTGCTAAAATGTAAACAGAACTAATACAAAATCATTTACCATGTATTCTTTATTTTTATGAACGATTTAATCTCGTATTTTTTATTCACTTAGGGGTCATTTGATACACGGGCTTGGCTTGGACTGGCTTTGACTAAATTTAGTACCATGTTTGTTTCATTTAATTCTAGTCTTAGATGGGATTGCTAATACCGGGCCCACCAAAAACACCTCCTTAGGAGGGGACTACTAAGCCCATGTAGAATAGGAGGATTAACTAGTCCTATGTTCACCAATGTATAAGATGCATATATTATATTGTAATACTAATAACATATATTACTATTATTATTATTATTATTATTATTATTATTATTATTATTATTATTATTATTATTATTATTATTATTATTATTATTATTATTATTATTATTATTATTATTATTATTATTATTATTATTACGTACACATTTACTATAATGTACATATATACATGTATATTACATGTATATATATATAAACACATATATACATATATAAACACATATATACATATATAATATATATAAATACATATAGATATATACATGTATATTATTATTATTATTATAATATACCCATATACACATACATATTAATATTATAATAATAGCATACATGTATTTATGTAATATATATATATGTAATATATACATATATGTATATATATATTATACCCATGTATGTATTATAATATACATATACACACGTATATACACATATACATTATATATTTATACTATATGTGTATATATATATATATTATAATATACATATATACACGTATATACATGTATATTATTAATATAACATACCCATATATATTATCTATTATAATATACATATATATATGTATATGTATTATACCCATGCATATATTATAATATATAGATACACCTATATACACATATATTATATACATGTATATATGTAGGTATATTATAATATATAATATATATACATATGTATTTTATAATATATATAATATATATGTATATATACATACATATATATATATATATAAATATATATATATTATAAAATACATATATACATATACGTAGATATTTTTGGAAAAAAAAAAATCTAGTCCTAGTCCAAGCATACACCAAACGCAAGATAAGTGTTATCCAACTTAGACCAAGCCAAGTCAAGTCAAGACAGTCTCTTAGTATAGTCCATGCCAAGACAGTCTTTTATAACAAACGAGCCCTTAATATACAAGAATTACTCATCTCGGCCCAAATACTATTTATGATTACAACTACTGCAGTGACGAAAAGGGGTAAAAAGAAATAAAAACCAAAGCGGTAGGACCATTTTCTGTGGCCGATTAATCGCACCGACCATGCCGTAGTGATGGCCCATGATACGCTGACGCCAGCCAAATCTGGCTCCAGCTAAAAGAAAGCCGAGCCGCCAGACGCCGAGCCATACCACCTTAATAGCAAAGCAGACTTACAGACTTTCCACTTTCCGCAAGCAACGGTAATATCTCTCCCTCTGCACTATTTATTAACACCAAAAAATAAAAAATAAATAAAATAAAATAAAAATATCTCCCATAAACCGGAAAGGCTACAGGCTATAGCCGGTGAAAGAAGAAAACTGCATTTGGATTGAATTTGCGTTCATTTCATTTGCAACTGCAGCTGTGTAAATGTACCTAACCCTAGTCAGAATTTAACCCAACATCTGACCCAAGTTGGTTTTATTTAAAGAGAGAGAGAGTGTAAGGCCTGCTGGGTTGTGAACTGGTTCACTAACCTTCCCCTTTCTCCATCCAAGACCCACTCACCACACCCCCCCGACACACCATTTTAGATGAACAGTCATAGACTATACAGTCCTCACAACCATGCTGAATTGATTGAGTAATGATGTAGAGAGAGAGAGAGAGAGGAGTGAGAAAGAGAGAGTCTTTGGTTAATTTACTTCATTGTGTTGTTTTAAAAAATTTGCTTGCTTGTTGGGTTTTGTTTTGTGGGTTGGGATTTTGCTTTCCTTAGTTTTGATGGGTACTGAGGGATCAGAAGAAGTATTGAGAAAGAAGAAACATGAGGGAGCAGAGAGAGGAAATAGGTTGTTGCACAGTAGTTGTATACACCACTATACAAGTTGGTCTACTTGTTTCAGACAGAGCACTTGTGCTTCTTCTTCCATTGCTTCCTTTAAGTAAACATATCTTGCTCTGAACACTGCCTTGAGCTGTTAAAAGATTCACTGGAAACTTATAAAAAAACAAAAACAACCAAGATTTTGAAAAGGATAAAAAGGAAGGAGCTTGCTTGATCTATTAAGATCTGATATCAAAAGTGCCTTTCCCCCAAGCTCAGTAGTAGTCATCATGAAGAGGCTTGGAAGCTCAGATTCATTGGGTGCTATGATTTCCATCTGCCCATCAACAGGTTAATTTTAATAAACAATCCATTTTATATATAATTGCCCTTTTTCTATTGGTGTTTCCCCAAGATTCAGACATATCATGTTTGTGTTTTTTTTGTTTGTTACCTTTTTCATGATCAATCACAAAGAAAAACATGGCCATGAGATCATGACACTTTTTTATGATTCAAATTCATCATGTTGAATTGAATCCATGTGTTCTTTCTTTCCTGTTTTGGTACTTTAATTTCAAGTCTATACATCCACTGTTTTTCCTTTCTTATTCAGTTATTTGTTCCTGTTTCTGATCTAGCTCATAGTTGTTAATTATGTGGACAGACTTAAGATTGATTCACTAATCTCTTTTGTTTTCATAATTGGTTTTAGCGGAGGAACACAGTCCAAGAAACAACCATGTTTACCGGAGAGATTTCCATTCCATGTTGGATGGCTTAGATGAAGAAGGTTGCGTGGAAGAGGGTGGCCATGTTTCCGAGAAGAAGAGAAGATTAAGCGTTGAACAAGTGAAGGCCTTGGAGAAAAATTTCGAGGTGGAGAACAAGCTTGAACCAGAAAGAAAAGTGAAGCTTGCCCAAGAACTTGGCCTCCAGCCAAGACAAGTTGCTGTGTGGTTCCAAAACCGCCGTGCTCGTTGGAAGACCAAGCAATTGGAACGTGACTTTGGCGTTCTCAAGGCCAATTATGACTCTCTCAAGCTCAATTACGACAGCCTCCAACATGAGAATGAAGCTCTTGTGAAGGAGGTATATATGATCCAGAGTCTCATCGAAATAAATGTTCTCTTGTTAAACAGTCTGATAAATGTTTTATTACGTATGTTGTTAATTGAGTGGGTCGTGTTAGATCTATAGTTTGACAACATGTTGACGCTTTAATTAATTAAGTTGGATATGATCTAAATTTTTGGATTAACTTGTTCCACTGCAGATAAAGCAATTGAAATCAAAGTTGCAAGAGGAAAACACAGAGAGCAATAATCTGTCAGTGAAAGAAGAGCAAATGGTGGCAAAAGATCAATCCAATTACAAAGTGGTTGATCATGAGAAGAGCAAATCCCCACCACCACCACCTCCTGGTTCCTCTGTTCCAGCAACTGAGTCCAAAGAGCTCAACTTTGAGAGCTTCAACAACACCAACAATGGAGCAGTGGGCTTAGAAGCTGTCTCATTGTTCCCAGATTTCAAAGACGGGTCATCAGACAGTGACTCAAGTGCAATCTTGAACGAAGACAACAGTCCGAACTTGACCATTTCTTCATCTGGGATGCTCCAAAACCACCAGCTCATGAAGTCTCCAGCTTCCACTTCACTCAAATTCAACTGCTCCTCCTCCTCCTCACCTTCCTCATCATCCATGAATTGCTTCCAGTTCCAGAAGACCTATCATCCTCAGTTTGTGAAGATAGAGGAGCACAATTTCTTCAGCAGTGAGGAGGCTTGCAGCTTCTTCTCTGATGAGCAAGCACCTACACTTCAGTGGTGCTGCCCAGATCAATGGAACTAAATCATAAACACCCCACTCCATCCCATCCAAAAAAAAAAGAGAGAAAATCTGGGATCCAAGAAAGACCCTCCATGAATTTTATTGAATGGGAAGTGGGGTTGTGTATAAATTAATGTACTTTGATCTCCATTGTGCAAAAGTGAAAGTTGGAGAGCAACTGCAGAATGAAGCAGCAGAGAGAGGAGGGAGAGAGGGAGAGAGAGGTTCACGTGGGGGGTTGGGTTGGGTCATGCTCATGGGTGGAAGATGACGACCAAGGTATTTTCCCTTGCTAAGCCGTGTGGGGGAATATGATTGTGTCGTAATTAAATTCTCAGCTGTAAAAATGAAATCTTGGAAAAACTTTAGGGGGTAGAATTTCCTGTAATGGAGAAAATAATCATTGTGCCTCACTTTTTTCCTTCCATTCATGCTCTGCTTTTTTTAAATTTAAAAGTTCGGTGGACAATTTATTTCTTTTCCCATGGTAGCGACGTCTTTTAAGAAGAGTATTTATTCTTGTATAAGTTAGTTTATAAAAATTATTTACGAAATCCTTTTAACATTTTTTTCTTCTTCTAAATTAAAATTACCGTTCATAGAGTTTGAACTCATGACATCTTCCAACAAAATAAAAATTGATATCCGAGACGGACCTCGTTTTAAATATTCCTATGTGCTGGAATCCTAAAAAACAAAATGAGGATTTACATATAAATAAATGTTGAAATCATGTACGATCAAAATTTTCAATGTTGATTTATAGAGAGAAAAATTACAAATGTAATAACTAGAATAACATCACTAGTGTACTAATTGGAAAATTGTGGTTTGCTATAATTCGCACATGATTATGGGACCTATTTGGTTCAAGTTTTCTTAGGTTAAGTTGTAAATGTTTGACCAAAAACAACTTGTGCATGTTAGCTGAAAACATGCAAGGGAGTACTTTTTGCTGGGCAATTGAGGGAACATCATCTCAGTAATTGAGTTGAACTCCATATATACATATATGCCTTTTGTAAAGATGGAGGAGTGTGGAACCTTTCTACACATTTATGCTTCTTAAGGAGTAGGGATGGCCAAGGGGCGCATCGGGTCGATTTGCCGTTACCGTGCTCACGTGGTTTGTCGTTACCGTAAACGGGATTGCCTCAATCATAAAAATGTTAAATAATGAAATAAAACTCAAATTTGAAAGACAAATATAAACAAAAACTTATATTAAAAAAAACATATAAAACTATAGGCGAACAATGCTGATTTTTATACATGCACAGTTTGTCCAAGAATTAAACGTGCACTTATTCAAGAGTTTGACTTTCATCTTAGGTTGGAATATTTTCATCATCATTACAATTAGGCATCATTGTGACAAGAGTGACTGCATACTAATGAACAAAGAGGATGATAGAGATAAAGCAAATCATGAAGATTAAGCATATCTCAGCCTAAAACCCTATAAAAATGATACACCAAGAACTCTTGAATTCAATCTTTAAGAATTTTTTTTTTTTAATTGAGAAATTATAGGATTGCATTCATTATTAAGCAAAAAAAAATCACTAATTATGTCATAAACGAGCTAAAGAAACATAAAGGGAGACGATGCCGGAGGGGGAAGCAAAAGAGGATGGAAAAGGGAGGAGGGGGAGATGAAAGAAAAAAGAGAGAATGATGTAACAAAAAGCATGATAGTCACCACTCAAAAAAGGGTGGAGAGTAGGGTTTTCTCTCTTAGATTTTTTATTTTTTTTGGTTGATTGCTAACTCTTGAAGGAACTTAGACATTCTTTGGCAGGAAAAAAAAAACTGACCAGCACCATAGTTTTATCATAACAATAGAGAATTTTATTTATCTTTTCATGCCAAAACCAAGGTAACAAAAACTAAAAAGAGCTTTCTGTGTATGGGAGGAGAACTCGAACCCCACAAGAAATCCAAAAGAGCACTGAAATCCTATAAACAAAAACTTTGATTTAAAACTTCAAGAAAGTTGAAATGAAATAGATCGTACCACATACACATAATCGGCAGCTTTAGCATTCCTTTAACCCAAAATCAAATCAAAAATGCCAAAAAGAAAAAGAAAAAGATGATTAAATAGGGCCCCTAAAAAGATGTGCCACATGATTGGATCCCAAAAATATACGTGTCCTTCCTTCTTTTGCCAGCCGCAGCTTTTGTGTTTTCCACCCTAACATCCGCAACTTTTATGTCTCAAATTAAAATTTAACACACAACCACTAAATAGGACAAAAGAGAAGGATGTATTTTTGCTCATTATTTTAACTTAAGGACTCTTTTTTCATACTTGACATATGTTTATAGGTATAATTATGGTTAATTTTTTACGTTGTATTTATGGAACTACCATTATGTATATAGATACGTGTCAAGTGTTGAAAATCTGATAAGAATACACCTTAAGTTAAAGTGATGAGCAGAAATACTCTCCAAAAGACAAATAAAGGTAAATGGAGTATGATGTAACAAATTGGGTGAATTACAACTAACAAGATCGTATAAAGATTCACCTAAATCGTAAATTATTTAGTGATTTCATTATTATCATAATTATTTCATTGTTTACCGAAATTATTGCATTTGTCTATTTATTTGTTCAAAATTAAATAACTGAACGATTTTTCATTTGAGTACATTTTTGCATGATTGATCTTTGAATAAGAACCTGTAAAATACACGATTCTAACCGTGATATACATTATGGAGTGAGCCTGAGTAGTTAACGTCTATACAAAAATATTTAGATTATCAAACTTTTATAGATGAGAGAGTAGATTGTGAAATTTATAAATAAAGAAAAATTATTTATATATATATATTATTTTTTTTCCGGAAGAAAAGTCCAGGAAGCACGTCACTAGAAAGTAGGAAGAGGGTGCCACGTCGAAGGCTTCAACCAGTTTTCTTCCCTGTAAAAAGCAGAGAGTCTTTTTCTTTTTGTAACTTTTATAAATTTGGATTCCAGCAATGACTTTTCCATCTTTCTTTCATCTCTTTTGGGGCGTACGGCTTTGGCAAATAGCGCAAAACTCGCTTCCTTCTGATTTTGAGTGCCAGACGTGCACATGGCGTTTCGCGCCTCTCTCTCTCTCTGTCTCTCCTATTCTGCTGCTCTATCTTTTGGGATTGTGCGTACGAGCTATCCATCTGGACTTATTATCTACACGTGAACGGTGACTGGGGCCAGTAGTACCCATCTATCTGCTGCTGCAAAATCGAACAAAACTGAAATTTTCATTGAAGAACTTTAATCCAAATTGAGATATTTAATAGCTCAGTACTTTACAAAGTTAGTAAAGTTAGCTAAAAAATCAATGCATTTACATATTTGTCAATAGGGTCTTACCTCATTGGTAGAGATGTTGGCATGCAGGTTAGTAGTGGTCTGCGGTTCGAACATTCATGACACTGTGGTCCGTGTGTGTAAAACTATCCCTTCCTTTTTCTAACCGTGATTAAAAAAATTATATATATAATATGTCAAGTTTTAACATTAGATTTTCTTGTTTTGATAAGGGTGATATTTTGAACTACTTTAATGCGCAGAGTAAAGAATCAAACTTGAACGCGAAGGGCCGGACACATTGCTTTAGGTGTAAGGAGGCGATATTCTAAATTATTTTCATATTTAGATTTTTTCTAGTTGTGGATTATTCTGACATTAAATTATTGAAATTCGACTCCATAGAGTTGTCATGTACAAACAGATGTTCATGTCATTATATTCGAAGGTTGTTTTGATTCTTCCTTGTTTACCACCCGCAGTTTGTTGGGCTATGAACACCCAATTAGGGTTTAGCAGAGAGCTTTGTACTCTGTATTCTTGCAATTATGAAAATTCGAATATGCGTAGGGTGTGGGAAACAGAAGAGATTCCAGTTCAGCTTTGCTCCCATTTTCCTCCTCTAATAGAATATAAGACTTAAACTAATGGGGGGGCTTAGCTGTGCTACCACCTAAAGTAGAGGTATCCCACATTTTGTGGGGCCCTTTCTTTCTTTCACTTTTACAAGGGTATTGGTATAGCCATGTGATGTGGGACCCATGATGTATCCAGCTTGTCATTTTCATCCAATCTTAATCACATAGAAATTGCAAGCTAGAGAGCTGGAGGATCCAATTGGTGACAGCTCATCTTGCTGCAAAATCTTCATCATGATGCAGTTGTAAGGAATTAGAAGCACAGATTTATAGCAAATGACAGCCCATTAGTAATTGTCCTATTAATCCCTCAAATCTCGCCTTCCCCATCCTTCAAAACCCTAAAGATTGCTACATTCATAGAAGTGTAATTGCTGGAAATTTTGTAGACCAGTTTCGCTGCTGTACATTCGTACTCGAAATATGCTATTATGATTGAAAATCTCACATTTGAAAAGTAGTATATTTTATAGTGGTATCAGAGTTTGAGTCGTGTATGAAAGAGGAGACCAAAGTTATGGTTTACACGCGACAATATTAAGGTTTCTTGCACTTTAAGAAACATGAATACTTACCTTCAATCAACGTCCACAAACCATGACCTAATAGAAATATCGCTTGGCTCACATTTACCTCATATTTACGTATACAGATATTGGAACCACCTGATTTTTCAATGGAATATTCTGAACAAAATTGCTAATAGCAAAAGCACTGTTAAGAAAAGCATTAATGAAAAAGGCTTCATGCATGGAGAAGCACTCTTAAACATATGTTTATTATCAATAATGAGCTTAATTAATAGTTTATAGTCAGTGACGTGGTCATCTTTTTTATTGTACCCGGGATCGATGGGAGGCTGTATTTTGCGATCGAACCTGGCTGTACAACATCTGGGCACAAACATTGAAAATTCAAAAGTCAGAATCACTTTGTTGCCTCTTTTTCCCACTTCAGGTGTTTCACGTTGGCTTTTTTTAGTAGTGCTTTTGATATTTCTACCACCACTGACTCTTTTTTTAATTTTAATTTTATTTTATATATATGCCTACTTTCTTAACCTCTAATTTTCTTAATTGTTAATCATCATTATTCCCAACTTTATCAACTATGTTTTTGGTTTTGTCCTCGGGAGCTTACAAATAGAGTGGCATGCTCCCACTTTGTTATCACCAAAGAATATCACGTCTAGGCGCTTCATACAAAACTAAAAAGCACCCATTGTTTTGTTCTCTCTCATTGTTTTTGTTATAAGGAGAACTTCATTCAAATTGTTGACACCATTCAATAAATTCTTTTAATTAGAATATTGCATGCATATAGGTGGGAATCTTTCATGTTTCGATTGAATATTAGACTAGCCTTTCGGATGGAACAAAAATTTGCCATGGATCGTCTGTGGCAAACATAAATATAGACCACGGATTGTCTGTGGCTTATAATGAGATTTTCTAGTAGTGAATTGTTGTTGCATTTCAAGCTTAACGTTGGGAGACATGCGAAAAATTCATAATTTCGATAACTAGCACAATATTTACAAAACCTCCAAATTTATGGCAAAGAGAGGAAGCTTTTCAATGCTTCCAAACTTATTATTTGATGGAGACATGAGATGGGTATCGTCAAAATAATATACTTAGGAAGATAACCACCAAATGGACCCTATGTATATCTCATCCATGACATGGTCCTCAACATCCTTCACAACTTTCGCGGAAGATATAAATATGGATAGAGTGTGTTTCAAAAATTAATGATGCGCAAATGGTCAACAAATAGTAATTGATTTAGATGCTAATTAAGAAAACAAATGCACATATAATCAACAACAATTTTATACGTGGTATGTGTACATAAAAGTCACATAAGCATCACTATCTCATTTATAATGACCCAATTAACAATTGGGTTTGATTATGAAGCGGTTGAATGACATATATAGGAGTCTGGTGGGAGGTGTTTTCCATTATAATTAATTAGAAAAATTAAGGATTTGATGTTGTCATTAGGGAATTGGGCATCCGAATTCCTAAGATATGCTCTAGCTACCTATAAGTTTGGGGTAAAATCAATACCTTTAAGGCGAATACGCCATTATCAATCCACGTGTACCTTTCTAGATCATCCCTATGAGCAATAGTTGGTTTTTGTATATTTTATGCTCAATGTTTATTAGTTTAGAAGATTGAGAATCTTTCTAAACCTTTTCTTTATACCTTGATGTATGTGTGTGAGGGAGAGAGAGAGAGAGAGAGAGAGAGAGAGAGAGAGAGAGAGAGAGAGAGAGAGAGAGAGAGAGAGAGAGAATGGGCTTGCATGGTTTGACAACCCGATTGGGACGGTAAACACCATCAAGATAATAGTCATTAGCAAGAAAACTAATCTACAAGATACATGTTTCCCAAAGTTTGATTTTGTTTCCTACCGTTCTTCTATGATTCTTCTATGAAGTTACTTGTTCAACCTTCTTTTGGGACATACTGAACCATTTTTTTAAACTTGCAATTCTGCAACTGGAGTGTTTATGAAGGAAAACCTTGGATTGGATTTAATTGTTGGTAGAAGAGAAGCACAGTAGTCTTACCAAAAGGTTTTGGCAATAGGTTGCTTAACTTGTTCAAGGAGATCGTTGGGTTACATATGCACCAAAGTAATTGTGGAGACAAATTCCTTGAAATTGGTAACACCTCGATCCAAGTAGAGGTAGTTCGTCATTCTGCAATCTCATATGATCTGTAAGGATATTTATTTCCATTTGGAGGTAATTATCTCCAGTTGGTTTAGACACTATCGTTTGTATTAAAACAAAAACAAAAACAGAAAATGAATCAATCCTAGGGTTGTTGTGAATGCACATTTACCATACCAAGGGAGATTTTTCATATTGCTGTGTCGTTTCATATCGTATCACTGTATCCGTGCTTCGTAGGGTAGAGGCCAACAAAAATTCATTTTGTGTTCTTATCTTGCCCCTGCAAAGAAAAATTTATGAATCCAATAGTATTCAAATGGATATAAATCTTATATATTCCACGATTAAAATGAATTACATGCTAATGTCGGGGCATACAACCACTTTTTGGAACGACTTTTCATTCATTGATTCCAATCCTTCATATACAACAACAAAGTACAATCGCATCATCCTGAAGAAATTTGCACCGACTTATCAGATCATGCTGGCAAATACGACATTGGTTTCCCTTAACCCTTGGTAAGTTTTTCTTTGACTTTATGTTGATGGATAACATGCTAAAATCTTAAATCGTTTTTCAGGTCAGGATGAAATCTTAAATCTTTAGTTTTTGGAAGTAAATAGTCTCCAGGTAAGGAAAATATGAGCAGCAAAACACGACAACCTTTTTTGTGTTTTTCTTGTTTTTTATACGTATCGAAGTTAGGAAGGAGGAGGAAGATTTTCTCACTCATTCACTATATCAATTTGGGATGTCTAAAATTTGGAAGAAAAAAACGCCACCTGTTGTGTTATTTTCCTTGATTCACTTATCTGTCCAATCTTTTGGATAAAAGTTACTCACTGATCAAACTGTCACATAATTAAAACTTGGAAAGTTCAACATTGCTGCGGAACCAGACTAAATAACCAGTGGGCAGTAGCACCTGGTAACCCCGAGTCCAATTCACGTAGACGACTAGATGGGCACAAAACAAAACAAAAGAGGCCAAATAAATCAACGGTCAATTTTCAAAACAGGGTGGCGTGGAAGGACATGCAACCTCGGATAGCGACAGTATGCTAGATCGATTCGGAAAGTTGAATGAGACGTCGCCGTTCAGGACAAAACCCTAGAGTGACTGAAACTGCTTTCCATTAACAAATATTCAACAAGAAGATAAAGAAAGACGATTTTAAAATGAAATAGTGTTACACAAGTAGTTTTATTAATTTACGTGTTATAATACGAGAAGATGATAAATATGTTGATATATGTCTTACGTGTTGATAAAACTAGCGTTCACATGGAAATGTTGTGACGCGAGCATGGTCAATTTCTTTGACTTTATAAGCATCTTTTTGCGGGACCAATCTGTCAATTATGACCTAGATAGATGAGTTTTTGGGGACCATTCATGCACATGGTTGGAATTTCTCATCCGTGGATGATATTAGATCTTTTTTCTTCTTCTAAAGCCAATGTTTTTCTTAATCTTTATAAATCTATACTTTTTGAATCAACATGCTTACCAATTAGACAGACATTCCTCTTTCTATCCCATCTCTATGTATATGCCGTTGCACCTCTTGCTCTTATTACCTTTTTTTTTTCACTGGTCTTTCTTGATAAAATTTCCGACTTTGCCACTTATCACACACTTTATGTCGTGGTGTGAGTAAATGAAAAAATGAGTTATGATTATGTTAAGTTTGGATTCGCTTCCTTCAGAAAAAAGAACATTGTATTCGAAGGAGATTTTAAGATTGTTAATTTTCAAGGAGCTGAACCTAGCTTTATTCTGTATTTTTTTATTTTATCTCCTTAAAAGAAACAGGGTAGGCGGCCATATTTAAATTAGTGACAGTATCGTAGTGGGCACTATTTATTTTTGTCTTCAGCTTCAACAAAAAGAAATGGAAAGTTAGCTATATAGCTTTAGGCTATCCAAGAAAGCAAAAGATGTTCTTTCGCTGAACCTGATACAATAAAATTGAACATTCTTTATCAGAAGGAGCTTTACTGGAACAGCCTTCAATCAGAAATATTTTAATTTTCATTATAAACTATTGGCTTCGCGTGGTGCATAACATTCGTCGGTTTCGCCTACCCTTGATTGATACTTTAATATTGTGGATTTTGAAATGGATTTTATATAAAAGGCAGACGTACTTATTATATGAAGCAGTAAATATGAAAGCTCATTATCAATTGAAGACATGTAGCCATGGATTAGTACTGTATGAAACTCATTTCGATCTCTTTTAGCCACTTGCCTTTTAGGAATGGGTGGGTGGTATTCATCTTACGTTCACGTGCAGATCTAAAGTGATCACGACCCTTCACTTATATCATAAGTGAGGTGGTTGTAACAGACCTGCACGTAACTCTCGTATACTTAAAAACATTTCTAGCATTTTATAGAAGAATTCTTGACATCTCCAAAAATTGTTTTCTAGCTCCTGCTGATAAGGGGTCAACGGGAAGAAATGTCCGAAATGATAAGCAAACAAGTTGTCTGCTGAAATTGCTTTTCTGAACATATCAGCGATTTGCTTGAGCTGAAAATAAGGAGTGCAAATTGACATGCGTGCATGTTCAGAAAGTTCATTTGGTCAAAAAAGATTGCAATCTATCCAGCTGCCATTCAGAACTCTTTTCTTTTAGCAGCCCTCTCTGCATGCCGTCGGCTTTTATGGCAACTAGTGCCTTTTCATGGAAGCAATTTTATTCCTAATAAGTTAAGAGAATTACTTGAAAATCAAAATCCAAGCTCAGTAAAAGTTTTGTAGGGTAACACAAGAGCCTACCACTACAGTTTTTTGAAAGAGATATTCGAACTCAGGTGCAGAGAGGAGAGCACATCCACTCTAACCAACTTCGACTAAGTTTATATCTACTTTTAAATTGGTATTTATTAGACTACAAACTGTTTAAATCTTAAGCCATATCTTAACAACTTGAACTTTTATTAATACTTCCATGACAAATTAATCCTGAAATTGAGGGGGGAAATAGTCAAATGCTATAAATGTCTAATAATATAGAACAATTATGTTTCTTTCTTCACACATTCTCGATTTTGTCATATATAGACTACTACGTCATGGAGATTGGTACAACAAAATTAACATAAGGAAAAAAAAAACACTATTAACTTGTCATTGGTGGAGCCCTGGATAATTAGTGGGCTAGCTGGAGAAAATTTAGAAAAGAGTTTTATATGTCAAGCTATTTTGGGTTGGATATCAAGGAGGTACTCCTCTTTTATGCGCATTACAATTTGACACATACGCAAAAATTAAACATTAAAAATTTCTGCATACATGTCACATTACTATTAATAAAAATGTAAGAGTTCCTACTTATATGACAAGGAGCGAAATATTTTCCTTCTGGGTTTAAAGATGTAAACTACCATTTTATTTTTCCTGGTTTTGGATTCATCGAAGAGCTTCCAGAATGAAAATGGGTGAAAGGGATATCTTTCTTTGAGGCCCTTTTTTTAATAAAATAAGTTGGGGTGGGGGACATGACAATGAAAGGCCATGGCTCTATGCAAATAATTAAAAAAAAAGATTTTAAAAGCTAGGTTTGAAAAAATGGGATTTCTAAAGACTTAAGAAAGGATCACTTAGGTCACCATCCAAGCTGTCTTACATCAACCAAGCAATAGGCTCCATCGGATTCGGCTCATTAAGCGGCTTCTTAAGCCGCTGATCTGGTTAGTTTTAACTTAAAGTAGTAATTTTGAAAAGCTTACTACAACTTCTACTTAAGACGAGGAGTGTGCACGCGGAGGTGGTTAGAACTTGTCCATGCTTGTTCAAATGAGTTATTCAAGCTTCTATTTTTCTTTTAAACAAAAAGAAAATTATAAGAAGGAAGGATTTGCCTCGGATTCCTAAATTGCACGCATCATACTTAATTTTACAAGCCATAGAAATTGAAAATTTTGATAACTGTTTATACCATGGATCGGTTAGTTATTCTGCGACACGTGTATAACGGAACTTACCGAAAGGGCCACAGAGCTTAGTTAAAAGCACTGAACTATTTAGTTGACCATCGGTAGAGTAACCCTTCGACAACCCTACCATGCGCAGACAATTAGCAGGTGAGCCTTCGGCAACACACCTGTTGATCCAGCTCAAAGAAGGCGCATGTTTCTGGACAGAGGACACGTAGCGGCCTCTTAGGCAATGCTCAGAGTCCCACATTGAAATCCGACTCATGATGCACACCTCCCAAAGTCAATAAATAGGGCCACAAGTCCCCAGAATGAGGTAACGGTTTCATTTGACTACTTAATCCTTACTCTGTCTTACTTTGTCCAAATTGCTATTTAGTCCGTTTTTGAGCTAACTTGAACATCAGAGAGCCTTTGACGGGTACCACACTGGTGCTCTAGGTCTCACTGTTTCTATTTGTCTTGCAGGTTCTCTTCATATGCCGAAGAGCCAAAGGAGCTGAAGGTGACACAATATCTCTAAGTTGGATCCAAAAGTGCTCGACTATTTTTGTGCATCAACAATAACCAAATAGATGGTTGAGATGTATGTCATATATTTCCCTTTTTTTCTATTTAAAAAAAAAACAAGTAAGAAATTACAAAGAAGATCCTCAAGGGATCTTTAAACCAAACTAATCAAAATACAACAGAGGTAAAACATCATAAGGAATATGATCAACTGTTTTCCCTAAAACTAAACAGATAGAGATAGATGCAACTTACAGGTGACGTAGGCGGTCTAAGGATCGAGTGAGCCCTTGGTGCGAGCACGTTCTTCCTTGGGACGCGATGCTTAGAGCTAGGCTAAGAAGAGAAAACAACAGATGAGGTCTAGAGCACCAATGTGGTACCAACCGAAGACCCTCCGATGCCAAAGTAAGTTTGAGGAAGAGCTTAGCTGTTTTACAAATGCTAGGGCATGAGAATCAAGCTGAAAATCTTACCCTTTGTTTAGGGCAAAAGGCCCTATTTATAGAGAGTATTTAGGATGCTCTTAGTACTTAGTTTCGATGTATGACTCGTGGGAGTGCCCACTGAGGTCGACACGAGTCGCAAAATATTAGTGGAGGGGGGTTTCGAGTTTGTCCCGCCTAATCGGCATGGCGCATTATCGTTATGTCTGAGAAGCTTCCGGGAGCTCTTGCCGATTGATGGGGGCGACGGCTATGCTTTGTGATGAAGACGCCAATTCATACTTAACTAGTCTGTCAATGAGCCACGGTGTTTTCTAGTTTCGTACTCTTCCGCGTGTCATGATGCGAGTGGAAGGGTCAGCTATGGTACAAACATCAACCATAGAGCATTCTTTGCCAATATGTCAGCAACTTGATTAGCTTCTCTATACATGCCCTGGATTTCCTATAGCATCTGCTGCTAAGTTTAATTTTTGAAAAAATGTGTTAGATTCTTCGAGCTTCTCATACTTTTGAAGTTATGGCATCTTGAACGGGTTGAGAAAAAAAAATGATAGTAAAATTTCAAAACAACCATGGCCTTCAAACTCTCTAAGTCAAGGCTCTTTCCACCGGGTTAGATCTCGTTGACTTCAAAACAACTATTTTAAACAAATCTAAGTTGAACAACCATGAAATAGGTATTATTTAGATGGAACATCTTAGAAATAATTTTTCTTAGACGAAAACAGCAACAGCCTTTTTTTTCTTTTTTCTTTTTCCTAATTAAGCCTTTTGGCTATATTAATCTTCATTATTAAGTTATGTAGGCATAGGAATTTCTAAGTTTTAAGTTTTAAAAAAATTATTTAGAAGGGTAAATTGGATCCTTTAAAAAATAAAAAATAAAAAAATTGCTGGGTAGGCCCTGAACCCAGGTGTCCTAGGAAATTTATGTATCTAAATAGTCACACTAGTAAATAGATTCTTTATACTAGCTAATCATCCAAGATTTAGAGGTCAATTTATTTACTTCTATTGGAGAAGATTCCAAGAACTAACATAATAATAATAACTTGACCGAAAAAAAAAACATAATAATAATAATAAATAAGATCACATCTAGATTTGATCACATATATTTTTATATCTTCTGCTGAGAATTTCTATAAACATTAATCCATTTGTCGTGCATGGTATTGAATCCCATGTGCAGGCGTTTCATCTACGTCTGTTGTTGATCAGCAGCAGATAGGCAAATCTTCATTATAAAATCAATGCCATGATGCAATGCAAGCTATTAATTTTTCTTTTCTTTTAGTAATGTGCAGAAAAAACGAAATAAAAAAACTCGCACATCGATTGGTGTCCAAAAATTAGTGTTCTAATATTTTTAATTTCAATTGGGAACCTTCGTAATATTTATTCAGGTACCGGACAAACTCATCTGAGAATATGATGGCGTCTGATCCTAGGTTTATTCTCAATGTTTTATTTTCTTTTTGTTTTCCCTTCTCTTTCTGACACGCTTCATCTGGTGGCTCTTGTTTAGTATAATATGGCTAATTAATGTCAAGATTCTGAATTAGGGTTGCAGGATGATTATTAATTATATATCATCTTAATTAGGTAAGAACAAAGAGAATAATAATTTATTTAATGGTGTTGAGGCTTGTGCCAATGGCTACGTCCTCGATGACATCCTGGGGGTGTTTGATTCTTCACGAGTTTATTCTCATCATTTTGAAATTCCGACCAATTAAAGTGCAGGCCTTACATGTACATTTGTTCATTGGGTGGAATCCTATTTATCCCACTGACAGAATCTATGTATGTAGTTTGGGTTTGCCATTGTTGTACTTAGAGGGTGTAAGTAAATTATTGATTAAAAAAAAAAGAAAAAAGGAAGAGTAGCCTGCAAATTCTGAACTAACGACATGCCCGAGTCAGTTTGAAAAATTACTTATGGTTGTAAGTGCAAATGTCGTTGTTCAGGGGTTAGATTTAAATGTTGTTTTATAATTTTTGGTTATAACACTAACCACTGCAGTAACACGCCAGCTTGTGATTTAAACGTAAACTAAATCTATTTAATGACTTTTAACGCTAGTCTTTATAAGTGAAAGAGTCAAAACCCTAACTGATCTCATCTTTATTCCATCTTTATAGTCTTATAGCATTTGCGTCGTTATCCTCTTTGGTGCATTTTCCCTCTCTTTCTCTCTCTTTTTCTCAATGGCGCTTCATCGCCTTCCTCTCTCCATCTTTTCCTTTCCCCTCTATCTCAGTCATGCCAACCCTACTTCCTCCCTATTTTGCCGCTTAGATCTAGCATGCTTCTCCGCTTAGCAACCGCACAGCCTTGTAGAGTTCTCAAGTACTTGAAGGGAATCAAGAAGTCGATTCTCTAGTACTTGAAGGGAATCAAGAAGTTTGTGATCTTGTTTGAAAGACAACAATGAATGGCATGTGTGTTGGGATATGTGGATTCAGATTATGCAAGAACCTTAGACAATATAAGGTATACTACAAGGTATGTCTTCACTTATGGTGGATATCCGATAGTTGGAGAGTGGTGCTACAATCAGTATGTGCCTTATTTACTACAAAAGCAAAGTATATGACGTTAATTGAGGCTTTTAAGGAAGCGATATGGCTTAAAGAATTGGCGAATGAGTCGGGATAAGCCAAGGTACTGTGGTGGTGCGAAGTGATAGTCAAAGTGTCATATGCCTAGTCAAGAATCAAGTGTTTCATGGGAGGTCTAAGCATATCGAGGTACGCTATCACCGGATATGGGATTGGTTGAATTTCGAGGGTCGTTGCAGTTTAGAAAGTTCATATAGCGAAGAATACTTATGACTGCTTGACAAAGCCAGTCACAGTTGAATAGTTCAAACATTGTTTGAGCTTGCTCAATCTTGTTGCATGCTAAAGATTGAGGTGGAGCTTTTGAGAATTATCAAGACGCTTTCCAAGAGGCATTATATAGATTTTGGGGGCCGATAATTTTCACATTGTGTTTTAGGCTCGGGAAGGTGGAGATTGTTGATCTCACCTAAAGAATGTGGAAGGAATGGGGGAAACAGCCAGTCAATAGGTTGCAGACCCAATGACTGGGTTCTACAAATCGAGCGACAACAAGGCATGCTCGAGCGGCAGTTCTCAGACTCAGGCGAACAAGAATACCCGCTTGAGCGACAAGTCTCATACTCGAGTAAACACATGCACTCTAGCAGACCTGAGGCGCGTGATGAGCGGCAGTCGCGTAACCAAAGTTATTCTTATTACTAGCAAATTTCTTGGGGCGATCACTAAAAGGACATAGGCAAAATGCCAAACATTTATAAATTCTTGTGTTCTCTAGTTGTTTGCTTTACTTTTGGCTGTGTATGTGCCTTCAGTGGCATAGCTAGAAAATTTTCACAGAATGAGCACCTCATATATTGAAATACAATTTTCTTTAGGGTGACAATGTAACTAATATTTTACTTGATACAAAATCCCTAATTTTTTACTCCATTATTTTTACATATTATATTAACTATCTACTCAACATCAATCATAGGAGAAAAAAAAATCAAATGAAATGTAATTTATTAAAAATACACACCAAGAAAATTTGAACATTCATTAATTACTACAAATCGAAGTACGACAAAGTAGCAATGATAGTGAGAAAAGGAAAATTAGAAAAATACAAAGAGAGAAATACATGGGCACTTCAAAATTTGGTTAGAAAAGTATGATTATATTAATAATACAATAGCCTAAAATAAAATTTGAGAGGGGGCACATGCCCACACTAGGCCTTAGCTCCCTCCATCACTGTTTACTTTTATTCTTAAGTGATTTATATGTGTGCTCGTTGCGTAGTCCATCATCGACATCATATTAGATTGTTTCCATACAGAAAGACCCCTCAAGATGGAACGGTAACTATCAAAGGTCCTTCGCTACTGAAGTTGAATTTGACTTGACTTGAGTTGTTTTACCGTAAGAAAAATTGTCACTCCTACGTTTTCTTTCGTTTTTTAATCCACTCCTATATTTTCTTTCATGAGCTGATGATTTTGAGCTTGAGCTGTGAGGATGGTGTTCAAAAAAGGATAGCTTTGGGCTAGGACCCACATAGAAAGTTGCTCTTTTCCCATGGGGCCCATGTGTGGCCCAGACCCAAGAGACGGTACATGAGAACTGTAACAAGTTCTGTGTCCACAAGACAAGAAAGTTGAGCGAGTGCACGCACACACCCATGGCCCAAGGCCTACGTAGGAAGAAAGAATGGATGGGGCCTGTAAACTCACATGGTTGGTGAGTGGTAGAGAGGGCCCCCTGTCCACAGGGGCCCACCAGCACTCACGGATCACGTCACATCAAAACAGCAACATTCACATCTCATCGTGCGTCGCGGAGCATACCAAAAAAATAAATAAATAAATTTAGAAAACAAAACAATGTTTTTGAATTGGCCTTTGAATTTATCCAATGGCTTCTTTCTCCAACTTTCAGCATTCTAATTTTTTCGTTTTTATGGCAAGAAGAAAATAATAATAATCACTATTCTTTCTGCACGCACTTCTCCGCCTGCGATAAGCTTTTTAAAAAAAAATTAAAGTTATTTTAGAATATAAAAATATAATGAGTAGTTATATAAAAATAAGATCAATTATCTGATTTTTCTTTTAATTTTATACTTTTTTAATATAAAAAATGTGAATTCACCATATTATTTTTATTTAATTAATAATTTTAATTTTTAATATTTACATTAACTAATGTCATTTTCTAGTATTTTGAATATTTTACCATTCTTTCTTTTGTATTTTGTTTTATATATAAATAAATGAAATTAAGTAAAATATAAATAATATTTTGTTTTCTTGTGTCTTATTCATATGGTGTCAGTCAGAGGGACCCACAGAACACTGTTTCTGACATTTGCTTTATTTGGTTGAGAATTGAGAGAGAGACATTAGGGGAGGGGAAATCAGAGAGCCGGGCCCCACTTTCAGACTCACTCAAGTCTTTTGCTTCCTGTGGGTTGTGGGGGCCCACTTACAACGTCAGCCATCTTTGACTATGTGGCCTCTCTCCTCCCTCTCTCTCCTCCACCTCCTGCTGAGAGAATCCTGAGTGCTGGCCTCTTCTCTTCTCTTCTCTTCTCTTTTCATTTGTTTTCGCTTTCAGCACAGATCCCGAGAAGCATCTCATCTGATCAGATCTAGGTTTCTGCGCGCCTTGTTTGGGTTATGGGGTTCAAACAAGTTGCTTTGGCCCATTGGACATGCATCATGTTCCTGATGTGAGTTATCTGTCAACCAGAAAATTAAACAAAATTAGGCTCTTTACACGCAATTTTGTATTTATAAAATATTTTTTTTAAAAAAAAACTAAAATTTATTTTAAAATTAAAAAAATAATAAATAGTTGTATTTCATAAAAAAGAATTCATTATCTGATTTTTTTTAAATTTTAATTTTTTTAATATGAAAAAATAAGAATTTATCATATTAAATTTAATTATTAATATTTGAATTAATCTAGGGTATTTTATGGTATTTTGAATGTTTTATCATTCTTTATCTTTTGCTTTATATATATATAGATAAAATATTTTGTGTTTTTTAAATAAAGAAGGCAGAAGGAAATTTTTTTCATATATTTTGCATCGTTTTAGCGGCATGGCCGAGCGGTAAGGCGGGGGACTGCAAATCCTTTTTCCCCAGTTCAAATCCGGGTGTCGCCTGATCACCAAAAGAATCGAAATACCTTCTTCTGTTTTTTTTTTCTGAATTTATTTCACAAATTGGAAGCCCACTAAAGATGATGGGTTTTGGCTCAAAGGCTAAGCCAAGCCGAAAAGCTAGCCCATCAGCTAGGAAGAAAAAGGCTCCCCTACAATTTGCAAGTCTTCCCAGTTGCTTTAACTGGACATGTCAACCATGGGGTCACTGCCACAAAAATGGGTAATGCCACAGTGCCATTAATTACCCGAAGGATTTCTGATCTCACCAATGCATTGGCCCTAGACATTTGGGGACACCTTACATTATAGAGTCATTTTCTAGTTTTTGTAGACATCGTCCACTTTTCTAATTAATATAGTGTGTGTGTGACCACAACATGAGTATCTATTATCCATACCACCTATGCTTGATTTATTTTTCTATAGTGACTGATATATGTGAGGCTCAACAGCCATACATGCTTTATGTCATTCAATATGTTGTCTATGTGTTAGGCATGAAAGTTCGCCGTATGTGAGGGAGCGTGTGAGAATGTGAAGGAATGTCCCCAATTGGAAAGTTAAGAGACTCAATATATGCTCATTAGATACTATTGTCTGCAGCTAATTGATTATGGGTGAAACCTCAACTTCCTTTTTTTTTTTAAAGAGTTTCACTAAAACACCCAAAATGGGGATTGAAATTATAAAAAAACCCAAATACTATTTAAACATATAAACACACCCAAAACCCATCATTACACACACTCAAAACCTATTTATAAACACACCCAAAAAGTTGACTTTGGGGTTGATTTTGAGTGTGTTTCTATGTTTAAATAGTGCTTGGATTTTTTTATAAATACATGTCTAGGATTGGGTTTATTTATAAATTTGTATTTTTTTATTTTTCTTTTTTCTGCAAATTTCGAAATTCTATTGTCGGCCATTGAATGTCGGAAACTGTGTGGCCACATGACTGAATTACACATTGCAATTTTTGATAGGGACAAAAGGGATGTTGATGTTCTTGAGGTTGAGGTGTGGTAGGTTATTTGCACATGTAGAAATTAATAAGGTGTTCTTTCAGTCAAACGATCAAACCCAAGTGTCATGTAACTAGTGCCCAACCAGCACCGTCCCCCCTAATAAGGGAGCTTTCAGTCTTATTTTCAGTCCCCCGTACTAATTGCTTTGCTGTTTGTTTGTATATCAAGACTCAACAGTCCATATCTTATCTGACTGACCTAATGAATTTGCAACTTTAATTTCGAAGAGAGAGAGAGAGAGAGAGAGAGAGAGGGAGAGATGGGGGGTTGAAGTTGTGGGACAATATACAATAGAGAATTGGAGCTGAATTCCACGAACTTAATTATAATTTGCTTTGTGTTAACTTCTTGTTTTGTTTTGGTGGGCTAATTAGAATTGTTCTAACATGCAAATATGTAAAAGTTGAAGAGAGCTAAATTTCTTGGGGTTGAAGCTATTTGTTTCAGAGCAACGACCGCCCGCAAAAGAGGTTCATGTGTATTCCTTCAGTAGGGGAGATTTTATGATGGTTAAATTCAGCAGTACACTCTTTTGTTTGCTTTTGTTTGTGCGTGGACATGTGGAAAGGGCCCAAGCCGTTGCTTGCATTAACGGCTCTCTATTTCATTAGGTTTAACTCAAGATAATCTTTAATAATTAGAATATGATAAATGGACTATTTTACTTTTGGGCTAGCTCAATTTGGTTTATACTTTTGTTGGTTATAGGTCAATGAGTAAGCCCATGTTCTATGGCCCTGCATAATATGGGAGTTACATTTACATTACACGAAGTAGCACCTAACCAACCAAGCTAGGCTTTACTTACTACTTATCGTGAGTTTTTCTATTATTTATACTATATGGGGTGTTAGTTGGATTGATTCAGGTATTCGGTGTGCTTCCAAGTGGTCCTGGGTGCCTCTATGGTATTCATGTGTGCAGTGACGGGGCCATAATTTCATATATATGTGGGGACCTCTTAAAAATTATACAATAAAAAAACGATGTCCCAATTCATTTCTAAGTAACCAAAAAGACCAAACCATCATACATAACACATATATAAAGATATCTATACAATTTTTTTCTTTTGGTAATTGACACATAAATTGAAATGCCCATTAAACTTAATAAAGAATAAATCAAATTTTCACAAATCCTAACAAACCATAGGCAAAGAAAAAGAAAGTAGCATTTAATTTGTCAATATAATTGTAAAATAATAAACATCGATATAATAGTAACTAAACTTAAAATTACCAATATAAGAGTAACATAAAAATACCAACCCATATAGACATTGTATTGCAATTTCGATTCTATAAACCTAAAATTACCAATATAATAGCAACATTTTATACACACTATGTTGCAGTTTCTATTATATGAGTCTTAATTATACAGATATAAGAGTAACATAAAAATACACAGTGAGTTTCAGTTTCTATTCTATAAACCTAAAAAAGACCAATATAAGAGTAACATATACATACTATGTTGCAGTTTCTATTCTAAAAACCAATATAAGGGTAACATAAAGATAAACACTGTATCGCAATTTATAATCTATAAACCTATGCCAATGTGATTGTTGTACATGGTTTTATTTGTTTGAAATTAATTTTTGTTGTGGTTTAAAATACCGATGAGACTCATAAACAAATGACAATAATAACGATACTTGTGTGTTTCCAAAGCCAAATAATAAAACAGAATCAAGTCACAAACTTAAGAAAAATTGTGATTGTCGGGCATTGTTGGCTTTGTATGTGTATAGCTTTGTATGTGTATGTGTGTGTATCTATATTGTTTTTAAGGGTTTCAAACTTGTAAATTTTATAAATTTAAATAGACCTATTAACCCTTTACTTTTAATTTAAATATTATTCAACTTAGTAAATATCTCAAAAATAAGGATTTCTATTGCACAAGGTTTTACCATGAGTTATGTTTTACCTCTCAATCATATCATGGGATGGGCTTTTCAAGGGTCCAAATTCCAACAATATCTTGGGCTTCATATTATCTGAAAGAGTGCTGTTATTTTTCATCCATCCGTCCTATTTTCCCATATACCTTATAAACAAAGTTTTAAAGATAAATTTACCCCTTCATAAAATTACTTTTAAGGACTTGGGGAAAAAAAACCTCAAACTCTTCTTAAAATAAAATAAGATTTTCTTCATGAAAACAAATTCTCTCTCCCTATGTCTCCCCCTCCCGAGCCACCCCCAACCCATCTTTGGAATCTCTACAGCCCCCTAAGCAACCCTAGCCACCATTCCCCTGTAGCACTTATTTACAAGTCTTGTTCAGCAGACTAAGAAACATTTAAGATTGTTGGGGCTTTTGGTATCTGAACCAAATCTTAAAGGAAAGCTTAAGATGATGTTGCCATCATGCAAGCTTGAAACTTTACTCGATTCTTAAACAAGACCAAGTTAGGGCACACATAAATATAACAAGCAGTAAAAGAAAGAAATTTTCATTTTTCTCTTTTTCCTTCAGGAAGAAATTTTTTCCCATAATTTGAATTTTTTTTGAGAAAAATTGAAGCTCACTCTTCTAGAATCCAAATTCCTAAGAGGAGGAAGACAATGGAGGCTCTGGTTTGCAGAAAATTGGAGGACCCAACAATACCCATTTCAGAAGAAGGAGCAGAGAAAGCAATAGTTACAGAGAATAGTTATCTAAGAGCATCTCCAACCGATGTGTCAAAAGTGCCACATAGACCTTTAACAGCTCGAAATAACATCTCACATCACTCCAACCGATGTGTCAAAGCTGATGTGGAATGAAGGCTGGAGATTGAGATGTTATTTTTGACATCCCAAAAGTAAGATGTCAAATGAATATTTTATTATTTTTTCTTTTCTTTTCTTTTTAATTAAAAATAAATCAACACTAAAATGTAATAAAATAATAATTTAATTTGATATATCGGGTGGAGTGTAAAGCTATGTAAAATGTCAAATAGCCACATCAGCTATCAAATTTAAATTTGATGTTTGGTATTTGACATCTCCCTTGGAGATGCTCTAATGCGTGTCAAAAGAGGGAATTATGGAGGCTGAACGGGGTTGGGGTAGGTCGGGAAGGTGGGAAGAGAAGGAGAGAGACTTGTTTATATTTTATTTCTATGTTATTTATTATTAATATTTTACTTTATTTTGGTTGAATTAATAATTAAATGGCATTTTAGGAATAATGGTGGGTGGAAAAATAGGATTGTATTTTTTCAAATTTACATGGTAGGTAGGAACATAAGGTGGGTGGAAAAATAAGACAGATGAGTGGAAATAGCAACACTTTATTAGAAATGCTATAATGAGAAGGGGGTTCAATATGAAGTTCCATCTCACCATCTAACAAGAGAGAGAAAGTGTTGGAGTTAAACTTTTTAAATGAACGAATGGTGCGATGGAACCCCACATTAAAACCCCTCACCAAAATCCCTCTCATTATAGAAGCTTCCTCGTTTTATTGGCTTTAAGGATTTTAATCCCTTCGTGTTAAAAAAGTGTTAAATAATAATAATAATAATAATAAGGGAATTATTATTGACACACTATAAAAGTCATTGTGTATGTACTCTTGTCTGAAAATAATTAAGCAAAGAATTTGGCTTTAAAACTCATTTGTGTATGTCTGCATCACAATCACACCTATTATTATATATTTTCCTACACTCGAGAATACCAATTCTACATTATTTATGAATCAAAGTTGGCAGGCTCGGTTTAATAAGAAAACAACCACATCATAGAAACTTAGAGAGTGATGTCTCATGTCATGCTCGTCTAATTTAATTTCTGAGTAACATTTCAACCATAAGACTGCCCAACAAATTCTTTAAATTTTTAGTCTCTTGACAAAGTGCTTCCATGCATGTCATTTTCCTATTTCTTTTATTTTCTAATTCCCTTTTTTTTTTATTGTCAAGTACATGAATGATGGATTTGTAGCCGAAGAATCTGATAACTTCAAAACATTTGGGTCACGTTTATTTATTTATTTGAAAAATACATCCATTATTTAAATCGTGAGTCAAAATTCAAAACCATGCATTTCATGCTAAAATGACATGAAAGCGTTAAAAGTCGCCTCTTATTTAATTAAATAAGAGTACAAAGATCGGGTTATTTCCAATCATTTTTTGATACAAGCGATATTGTAAGATGATTCATGAAACTCGGATACATGGCTTTCTTTCGGCCATTTTTATTCTTTTACCATGACTGAATCAACCTGGCCCAATCCATGGATGCCGTTGATCCTGATCTGGTAGTGTTTGAAGTAGTTGGAATTGGATTTGCCCATACGCCACGTGGCCTCATATCATATTCTCCTATGCAATTTCCATTTCCCACCAACGACCAAACGAATTCCATTATTTATTTATTTTTGGCCTACGTGGCTCGAGAGAAGAAGCGTGCATTCTCTTTCACGTGCACCGCCGCCCCACAATTAAAACGCCCTCCACACGGTTGGTTGTTTGTTTATATGATCTAACTTGCCCACGGACACGTAGCAGCCAATCACGGCACATAGAGTCTTGACTCTTGCGTACTGGTCTTCTATTCTAGCCCAAAATGGGTCCCACGTTTTTGTATTGGCATCACGACCGTCCATCGCTTTGACGGTGCCCATCTCTCCTCACGCAACAACCAACAATACATTATTGAATTTCCCATTGTATCACAATAAATAATTTTTTTTTAAAAAGAATTATTTTTTGGTCTGAACCACGAGGTGGTCCTGGATGGGCTCCAACTATGGATGGCACCTTTAAGCCTTAACCACAACCCAGACTAATCCCCGTTCACACCGAGTCGGCCCGTAAGGAGTAAAGTGCTGGCCAAAGTGGTGACTCCATACGAGAGCAGGGATCGAACCCCTGACCTCTCTTAAGGAATGAGAGTAAAAGAATTATTTCATTTGATGGGTTGTGACTATTTAGGATCACAGCCCAACCAGTACCTTGGATTAATAGAATTTTTTTTTTGGGTCAACTACCTTGGATTAATAGAATTAGTTGCTCTTTTTGTACTAGTCATTCTTCATCACATATGCATTGTAGTTTCACATGCGTTCTTTAGTAAGGCTGCGTTTAGTTTGCGGAAAGATATTTACGGGAATTTAGTTTCGTGTCTTTTCTAAGGGAATGGAAAAATAGAGATTCATTTCTCATGTTCGGTAATCTTGGGAAAGTATTTGTAAAAATTTATTTAGTTATTCAATTATACTTCTGCGTTTGCTGCGATTTCCTCTGAGAAATGAAATTGGAACTGAAGCTTGATGGATGATTTCATTTCCGGCCTCATTTTTTCATAAAGCATGAGCTATTTTTTCAAACTTGAACTTACCAAACATAAGAAACAAAATAATTTTTCAATCCCAACCTTCTTTTACGTGGACCAAACACTTTCGAAGCAAACCAAACACTTTCGAAGAAATAACGACTCCTAGCAAGTAAAAAGTAAAGCAGTGTTGTTGTCATGAAAATAGTTCCCACGTGTGGGCTGTGATATTGATGACAGCACCTAGCTGTAATGGTAGAGCGGAGAGCCGAGTCGTAATTAATTATAACCCTAAAAATGAACCTTCGTAGGAAAAGTCTACGAGCGTGTGTGCGTCTTGTCCTGATATAAACAAACCAATGAAGTAACCGGTAAGCAACCAAATCCTGTACTCTCTCTCTCTCTCTCTCTCTCTCTCTATATATATATAT
>NC_024126.1:16578859-16598566 GCF_000346735.1 Prunus mume | reverse complement strand
AATCAAGCGGCAAATTCATAAGAAATATATTCAGAGAAAAAGAAAAGATGGGTTGGTCTGAATCAGGGAGAGGATGCAAGAAGCACCAGCTGTTTGGAGGCGACGACATGATGATGAAGCAATATTCATCGCCAGGTGTTTGTTCATCTTGTCTTAGTGAGAGGCTCTCTGAGCTCTATGCCCCCTCCTCAACTTTCTTCAGTGAGAGACTTGCACGTACTGTTTCTTCTCCCCGTAATCAATCTAATTCCTCGTTTTCTTCTGTTTCCTCCTCCGCGGGCTCTCCTCCTGTTAATAATTATTATTATTCTACAAGCTTCAGCGGCCGAGGCCCTCAGCGTCATCATCGGCGTCATGCTTCGGAAATATTGGGTTCGGTTTCTTTCATGACAAGGAGTAGCACGAGTACTGGTGGTGGGTATGGCTGCGGCGGCCATGATGATTATGATGATGGGGTGATGAAGAAGAGCAGATCGGTCGCCGCGGTTGTTTCGAAGACAAATCATCATCGCTTCGGAGATCAGAAGGCTAGTAGTGGGGGTGGGAAGCAGAAGAAGAAAAAAAGAGGGTTTTGGTCGAAGCTGCTTCGGACAACGGGAAGCAAAACCAAGGAGGTTTTGAAGCACTCAGAGAGTAGTCTAGGATAAATATTTTTATTTATTATTTTGTATCTCTTTCTGTACCACAAGTAACAAGTTAGGGTGTGAAGTTTGTAATTTGATTATGCAATCAATCGTGATAAGGTCTTGCTTGTTCATGTTAATCAAACAATTAGCGTTTTTTTCTATGGGAGGTGGACTAACTAATTGCTGGTTATGGATTGATTTGAGTTTATGCCAAAATTTAATCCACATATTGGATGCCAAATTCAAATGTTGCATAAAAGAAATTTTGCAGAACATTTGTGATGCTGCAGTGTTTTACAAGTTAGACTGCAGTTGACATCCTTACCCTTTTTTGCCTCATTGCATCAAAATTTCTTCAAAGTTTCACAACAATTGTGATTGGGAAATGTGAGACTTTGACTTAAAAGGGCCTTTGTGGTTGACCACGTGCATGACGTGTTTTGATATATTATTCTTTGGTCTCATCCAGTTAATTGATTTGAATTGATATGGAAGTTGCATGGCTTGAATTGTTTTCATATGATTTGCTTTTTTGACTAAAATTTCAAAGAAACTGTTGAAGCTCCTCTGTTAAACATGGTCTTTATAATTTGTTTGGCTAAAATAGATCCAGTTCTTTTTACCTGATCAAATAGGTCTGTTTTTTTTTATCTCTTCCCTTCAAATAATCATCCTCACTGGGTGAAGCATTCTTAACAGATATCGTCACAAGCAGCTCTATGAAAGAATGTCAAAGAAAGAATCGCACGTCAAATGAAAATGAGTTGAATCTGGATCTGGTAATTTTTTGACAGTCGGCCACTAGGTTACATTGCAGAGGAGAAACAAAATGGTGACATTCTTTTACAAATACACGTACAATTCAAATACAACATGAGTCCCCAACTCACGTTTTTTTTACAGGTAACTGAAATTTTCCTATCTTTCCTGTCAAATTGTCTAGAGTCTTCCAACTAGACGTATGTAGTTTTGGTATCGCAAAATATCTTCCCAGGCTGGACTAATCTTTGCGGTCAAAATCGTTGCAAGCAAATGGTATCAGCCCTCACCACATGAGCTATACATTTTATGGGCTTAATATTCCCAATTCTAGAATGGTAACAAGTTCATTACCTAAAACAGATTATAAACATTATCTGCTAGGACCAGACTTTCCCTCCCTGTCATCTTCATCCTCGTCAACATAGCTCACATGATCTACAGATGGCCGTTTCAATCTCTGAAATATCTCGTCGAGGGACTCATTAGAAGAAGCACGAGATAGGTCTATAGTATCTTGAACTTGGCGTATGGGAATAAATTTTTTGGCTGCTATGTTTGCCTTGAAATTTTGGAAACCATTTTTCATTGATTCCCACTTTGAGGACAAGCCAGTAGGTGACCCTCCTGCTGTGTTATCAGGGTTAGAGTTGTCTCCATCAAGCAAGGAGACCTTGGCAGCAGAAATATTCTTCTCCACCGGATTTGTGTTGAAAGAAGCTTGTCTGCTCTGTTCTCTAATGGCAGCATACTTGTTGCTGATGGCTTCTTTACTTGAGCTATATCTGCGATCTTCTTTCGAAGATTTTGAGGGAGTTCCATTTGCCCCCTCAGCACTTAGACTGCTTGTTGCTTTCATTTCAACAAGAGTCCTATCCTGAAAATTCCACCATTATTAGGAAATGATCTATTATCCAATATACCAGCAGAGCATGAAGAAGAAAAAAGACAAAACAAAAAAAAAACTAACTAGAAAAGAAAATCACAGATTAGGATGGATACAGTATGCCAGATAATTTATTCAGTAAATCTAAGCAAGTATGCTAAATGTTAGTGTACCATGTTGCTGCTGCCAGTCTCAACATCCGTGCTGTTGAAATTCCTAGCTAATGGGATAACATGTTCACCGACTTTGAGACCTTGTTCAATCCAAGATCGCTCTGAAAAAACCAGGACAATTAAGTTCAAGCACGTCTCTTTATTTATACGCGCTCACAAAACCTGTGGTTTTGAAATTTGTAATAAAAAAGAGAATGTAAAGGATCTGTGATATTCACAGATGGCCCGTGCCAAGTGAATAGTAGTAGTCTAAGCCTTCTAAAAAGAGAAGATCACGAAATATGCCTACCCTTTTGTAAGATAATTAACCCAGATGGATCAAAACCATCCGTATCGTCAGCCTCAGTTTGAAATCTAAATCGTTTCCATCTCCCAAAAAAATTAATTATGCGGTCAAAAAAGTTGCTAGCAACCAACAGGGTGTACACAACCATGATAAGTGGATAGATTCTGTTAAACTCACTCCCAAAGAAAGGGACAGCTTGATCAATGTTTCCCATTCGCTGCAATTCACATTTACAAAGGTAAAATAGTCAAAATCATTAACTAAAGGGAGGAGGGAAGTTCTACAGTTAAACATACCAGCCAAAACTAAGAACAGAAAACAATAATATTAGATGATATGAAATGCCAAACCCAAAAACTACACTGGGAAAAAAAAGAACATTATAGCAATGTTTGAAAAGGAATTTACAGTTAATGAGAAAACTTTTTTTTTTTTTTTTCGTCAATAATCTACAATTGATGAGAAAAACCCAAAACGGGAAAAGAAAAGGAAAAAAAAAAGAAGAAAAGATTTTACTGAAGAAAGTTAGAAAAATCATCACTTGTAAAACAACCAAATCTGCATGCTACCCAAGATTAATTTTCTTTTTGGTTACGGTTGCCCAAGAGTATTTAGATTTATACTAAAATCATGAAGAAAAAAATTGTTTGAAAAGCTTTTAAATTGGCTTCCGCTACAAGAATCCCATGTAACTATAAATAGAAAGAACTATTAACACATTCCATTTTACTTTCAGCTAGGGCAAGATATAGATCAGTAAGAGGACAGATGAGATGGATGAGATAAATACTTTTTCAAATATAGTTTTATGTTCACCAAGACGAATGAGATTGAGAAAGTTGTATGAAACTGGAGGAGCATAACGAGCGACCATCCTGGAAGATATGAAAGAAATGGAGCGTGAGTAATTTTGTAACAAAAGATGAGTTGGTTAATAGCTAGAGTTAAGATCAAAACTTACGAGCATATCATAAGCAAGTTGACTGAACTTGTTTGCCTGGGCGTTAATGAGTAAAACATCAACATACCGATTTTGAACAAGGAGTAATATGTGCAGACGCACATATACATCAAAGGAACAAAGGCAAATACCTGGGGTAAAGTTGAGTCAACAAATTTACATCAGCAACCAATAGAGTAATAAAAAGAAAGTAAGAGCATGCTTTCAAATATGGAGGCCCATTTACATAAAAAGATCAATGCACATCTAATCATTTATATGTGCAACTATTCACAGTGATGTGGACTCATATGGATCCAATGAACATAATGCAGATAGCTTTGTTCAATTTTTCCTTTTAAACAATATGTTGGCGTCAGCAATAAAACCTGGGTGAGAAATATCAACCTTCACAAACTGACAGAGCTTTTCCTCATACACCGATTACACAATGCCCAAAAAACATAAAGACTACAACTTACTAAAATAACTATGACCCACCTGCACAAGAACTTCTTGCTTAGAAACAGAATTTATGAGAATTGAAAAGAGAGATAGGTCAACTCGAGGAAGCAGAGTTGCCTCTGCTAAAAGAATAGCAGCTGAAATGATCCCAAGTATGATAGCCAAAAGTTTTTCAACTTCTTTTCTTAGTATGCAGCGCCAAAAGAATTCTGCAAAGGGCAAGAATTAATTTTCATGTCAGTTTAGGTCTCAACTTCTAATATTCAAAGAAAATCAAGCTACAATCTAAAATTAAAGTTTAATTATCAATACTATAACATTGATTTTTGAGAAGCCATATATAAATTAACACATCATGCTCATACTTCCTCAGTACAATAATACATTGTGCGTCTATCTAAAGTGTGCTTTTATAGGCCAATAGAAGACAAAGTAAAGTGTTGTCTTCAGATTCGATTTAGGTGAAAGCATACAGGCCCCTCAATGCAACTAAACAAAACAACCTGACATTTATAGGACAGAAGTGCAAACTGCCAAGTACTCAAAATTTAAATACAAGTGAATTTATAGATCTGAATTTTACCTATTGTATCAAGGATAGATCCTAATCTGCCAGTTCGAGAAGGTCTGAAGGTTGAAACATATTTCCTGAAATGGTATAATGTAGTTAAAAGGTGAAGGGGTGGCGGATAAATATGTATGTGTGTATACATACAAATAAACATGTAAGGACTGGAATAAGAATGATGGAGAATGGCAGAATCAGAGGCTTACCATCCAGTAGAATTCCGGCGTTCGTAATTTTTTATAGTATCTTCAAGTTCAAGGGCCTCCATAACATAGGTCATATACTCACTGCAAAACTAATGGTAAATTTTAGATACTACAAACCAAACCATCATAATTACAAACCCAGAAAAATACTAAATGTGAAGGTGAAAATAGTATTTCAATGTGGATCCCATAATCATAATCAAAACTTAAATCCCATAGTATTATTAGAAAAATCATATACGTTTAGCTGACACAGTAAACAGTAATCAGTCTATATAAATTACCAGTAATAAGCAATTATATAGACTGATTCCATGAACATACATCCAACAGAAAACAGTACACAAACGTTCATTTACTTCTCAATTTATAACACAAAACTTCAACATGGAAGCATTAACAACAGAGCAGCACTAGAAAGGATAAATTAGAGAAAACAAAAATCTCTTCCCCTAGTTAGCAACCTCATTGATTAGGCATTGCCGCATAGACTGAATTAAAATGAATAAAATGATTTAAACAAATAGTTTTACCATTAATTTAGAACTAAATCAAGCCAAAAGTTAAGTTCTAATACTATGTTCAAACAAACTGACACGCATAAGAAAGTGATGTTCTAATACTACATGCAAATAACATACATTTTTAAAAGTCAACTAGGAGGATAAACCATAGAGCATTATTCAAGCATCAACAAACACCCATCTAAAGGGAATTTGCAACCTATGGTAGCATGTAGTTCCTGATCACTTAAAAAGATAATCCAGAGCCAAGACCACAGATACAGAAAATACAAAATGCCTACAGCGCAAATAATATTTAGGCACGAGTAAATGCAAAATAATTTCAGTGAATAGAATGCATATGATGAACATATAGGCAATGCATTCAACTAAGAAGTTTACCTTTTGTACCGATAATACTCTTCCCGGGCACCTCGAAGATGACGCCTAAGCGTTGCCATTGATTTTTCATCAGTATCATAGTCCATATCATTTTCGCCTAATCGGCCCCCTTGGGGTTTGAAGGATGGATCCTCCTTGAACTGGTATAAGAGAATATTCAATATATTACCAAGAGAACCATTACAGAACTAGTTAAGATCAATTATTTTTTCTTTCAATTCTTTAAATCAGTAAACAAATACCATTTGAGCTAACAAATTGTCTATAATATCCATGTAGGGTCTCAAAGGATCACGCTTGGACATCTGAGTGGATGTTGCTTGGGCGACCTAATGAAGAAACCAACAAGTATAAATAAAAGTAAATAATACATAAAACAAGTTAGATACAAGTACAACCATACTGTCAGACAAGGATGAAAATATCGGTGATACAGATATTATCGGGCCTTAAATTTACGGATATTTCGGGGGATATATCGATGTCGTTTTAGGTATCAGGGAAAATTGACAAAAAAGACAGATATTGGCTTAAAAACACGGAATTTTGAAGTGAAACTTTCATAGATATTAAGCACATTATCAATGAATGCATTGAACAAATAAAATTCAAAATATACTAAGTATAAGATATGCTATGATGAAATCTACGTGTATATAATGTGCGATGAAATCCACGTGTATATAATGTGCGATGAAAATCCTGAAAATAAATACAATTAGACTTAACACAACAAAGACAACATTATTCAAACATAACCCAACCCAACCGATTAGTATTTAACCCAACATTATATTACAAGAGTTAGACTTAATGATAAAGGAAATGAGAGATAGAAGATTAGGTGAAAAATAAAATCAAACACACAAGAAACCGAGCAACCAGAGAGAGGAGAGGAAGAGCCAAAGATAGCCGAAATGACTGAGGAGAGAAGAAAGGAGAAGCTACTAAGAATTAGAGCTTGGTTTTTGACATTGATTCAGTGGCTGGGACCTACGATTACTTTCAAAACTGAAGACAAATTTCTGGTTTATTTGTCTGGTATCGGGAAATATTGGGAAATATCTGTAAATATCGAGGATATCAGGGATATATCGCCAATAAGGGGGAAGAAAGAGGCTTACCCCTCTGTATCTGTATCGACACCTAAAAAATATCGGGACATCGGGCGATATTTTCATCCTTACTGTGAGGAAGTGCAAAAGATAGTTCATGCTTGGTAGATTAGAAGAAAAAAGACATTGAAGATCATTCGAGTTTATAAGAAACATGATACAAATAAATTATAATAACTTTTCTGAAGCGAAGTAACCAATTACACACAGCCACAAAGGAAACAAGGCAAACCATGCAGCTTGTTTCCAAGTAAAGCACAAAGACATTATCAATATTGCATACATTCCCTGTGGTCATAGAGACATCATATGCTGGACATTTGAGCTCACACATTGCAAAAATGTCACTGTAAGTAACAACATACCCACTTCCTCCTCTCCCCCAACCCCAATCTGAAAACAATCATAAATAATCAGGTGGTGATTTTTCATGACTAAAGACTGACCGTACCCCATTAAAAACCAAGCCAAGCCAACCCACCAAAAGTTGGGTCAGGTTGAGTTGGAAATCGAGTTTAGTAAAACTTAAACTTCAAAACAAATTCTAAATGGCCCAAAATATTACGAACTTAGTAGGCCTGAAAAAAATGCATGGCGAACACAAGCTCAAGCCAATTTTCTAGAACTGAGAGCCCTTGAGAGAGATTTGCACGACATTGATCAAGAAAATAAAAGGTTGAGTCTTCGTTTTTTAGGTGATGTGTTATCTGCTTGTAAAATTTGGCATTCAAAAAATGAGAACAAGATATCCCAGGAGAGGAAGAGAATAGTTCGGCAAAGGGAAAGTTTGAGCATAAGCAAAGTTACAGAGGAACAGTTCTGCCTTTCTCACCACCTCTTCCCAGCCCAAATGTCTCTCGTCTCGGTATGTTCCTTAAGGCAGAAACGAAGTTACAGAGATAAAGACAACTTTCAGTAATTTTCTTATCATTCTTTTAAATAGATTAAACATGTCACATCACACGTCATATTGATTGGACTGATACATTGATATCTCTTTCTTTTCCTCGTTTTGGGGAAAAAAAAAAATTTCCTGGCCACCAATCTTTATAGGATCGTGTGCTCTCTTATCCCAGTCTACTTCAAGATCAAGCATATAAAAGATGGATCACTGTGTTTGCCACACAAGTTTCATTCCAGGCAATTATTTTAATTCTTTGCATCTTATGTTATTTGATTATGGGAGTGATTAATCAATGTTAAACGAATGGAAAAATGAAAAGCTACAGTCTGCTGCAAGGAAAAACAAAAGGCCAAGCACTTGGCCAAGTCAGCTTTGGAAGACATTCAAAAAGATTATTTGAATTTGGTCATTCGCATTATGTACAATATTATCAGAAAAACAAGTTTAGCACAATGGTTGATGCATTTGTGTTAATGCAGCATGTGGTGATTCAAATACTGACTGAATACGAACGCCTCAAAATTTTACTTAATTCAAATTGGGTGGATTTGGAACTTTCGGGTCAAGAAGTATTTAAAACAACACTGAACCTGTTTTATCAGGTTGAAATGGAATTGACTCGATTTCATCCAAAAATGGAAAGAAAACTGGGGCAACTGGGTCAGGTTGGCCCAAAAAATGCGTACCATCGTACTTAGATCCAAGTTACAACAAGATAAACAAACAATGAATACCAATCAGAATTTCAGAATGGACATGCAGATAGAGAAATTTTCTGCACCTTATAAAACAAAACATGGATATCTTAAAATTGGAAATTGAAAGAGAATACTTACCACAATAGCATTTGAAAGATCTTGATGAGCGTCATCAAGTTTCACAGCCATTTTGGCAATTTTATGAGAAAGAACTTTTTGGCGGATAGTCCAATCTGAATTTTTCCAAAGGCCCTTAGGGATTTCACTCAAACCAAATCCAAGAAGAAATGCCCCTGTAACAAGTCCAAAAGTATTCGAACAGCCCATGGCAAATCCTAGAACACCTCCACCCCTGTTATTTAAGCACCAAAAAAAAAAAAAGGGAAAAAATGAGGAATGAATAGAATAGCTCAATAGCCAGGGAAAAACATAAAGTAAAAAGAATGAGCCCCTGTTAGACTGGTAGTGATATATCATCTTCCTAGCCTTCTCTACTGTGCCCATACTTAAACAGTGATGTAAGCATCCAACCTAAAGCCAATTGGCAATTGGTGGAGAGGGCCCAAAATCTTTTAAGCTCACACGTTAGACTTCCATCTTTGTGAGATACTCTCAAGACCTTTTTCATATCTAATTGCACTCCATATTGATTCCTTTTCAATTTCATCTATTGTAGCAAGAAATGATTATTTTAAAGGTTATTGGGAACAAAGAAAGACAACCCCCCTCTGGCTACCATAAAATTTGCAGAAGCTGAACACAAAGCTAGGGATCATAAGGGAAGATACAAAAACAAAGATCAGCAAGAAACTGCCAAATCTCTGAAATTCTTTCATGCATGCGAAAGACTGGGAATTAGAGCCTGGCAATGCTTTCACGCATGCTAAACACACACGGACATGTCTTGAATGTGTCACTCCAAAGTGCGTTCTTACGTTAGACTGCAACCACATCTAATTGCTTTTATTATGCAGCATCCACTGTTTACGATCAAATCTTTATCGCATAACAGGGAGGCAGTGCCACTCAAAATAAGAATATAACAACTTATGTAATATCTCTGGACTCCTTGAAGGCAAACCTAAGAAGATACTAATATCCACATCAATATAAATCATCTTTGCAAGAGAAGGAACAAACCAATTCTTGTGCATCATGATGAGAAGAACCAGTCCAAAAAGGCCAATAGCTCCCAGAATTAGATAGAAAAGTAAGTTAACATGTACACTAGTCTTCAATCTCTCTGTCACAGTGAAGTCTCCAGCATCTTCAAAACCCTGAATAAGGGGCACCACAGTCCTGCTTAGAGATAACTTAGAAATATGAGAAGATTTACAAGTTAGCTGAAATATCTACACCACATTAATTTTATATCCAATCAACAGTAAATTGGAAAGGGCAGATAAACATATAATCATCATTTCACAGCTAAAAACTTAGAAATGGCGCAGCATTAATACTTCAAAACTCATTAAACAAACTCAACAAAACAGTATAATATTCACTAAGATTCCTATTTTATATATAAATATCTTCTCAAATAGAAAAACACCAGTCAGGATGGATAGAACAATTAAAAACAGAAAAGTCATTTAATGGAACTTATTCGACCAAATTTTGTTGAGCAATTGCATGCATAATACATGACTCAAATGACTAAAAATAAGGGCCTTGACAGTAATGTTAATTACCAAACTAAGATAGAGGATGATAACAGTCGGATGATATAATAACTGGATATCTTGACATTCATGTGATCCAGCTATATACAAATATAGAAGGGGCAACTAAAAGAGTCCATGAAGTTCCATGTTGCTTACCAAGTTAGTAAAAATGTACTCCAATATGACCAGCTCCAAAAGAATGAGATTCCTCCACTCTCAATATGATTTATCGCCTGCAAATGTAATAAAAGAAAAGAATCGGCAACAATCGTGAAACCAGTAATTGTTGCATGGACAAATCATTATGAACATAACAACTGGAGCTAGTAAATAAACATAACAGATAGTCTTACAGCTGATAAACATGGAAGTGGCATGTCAAACAAACAATTGTCATACTGTGTCCAATCAATGAAACTAGTTGTTCTTTTATGCCATATAAACAAAGCATTACATTATTTCAATGTTAAGAGATTAGATGCATGCCATTAACATGAAATTTAAGTCCATTTTCGGCTTACTTTCTTGTTCGAACCCAATGATACAATTTTTAACTGAAATAAAATCAGCTACCCAAATCACAAATAATAGCGGTTTTGCATTATGAGAGAAAAAAATCCCAAAAAAACTTTGTTGAGCATAACTGAGCAGCAGAGAAAATGTCCCGGTAGAAGTCAACAAACAGTTGCAAAAGTTTCTAACAATGCGCCCATGAGAGAAACTGAAACAGATTACATTGTTTAAAAACTTTTTTAATTCAAAACAAAACAAAACCCTAATCGAATCAAATTCACACAACCATAAACTGAATGAAATGGCAAAAATTGTTGAAATTGCAAATGAAAAGTACCGTCCAGATGTCAGCGGGCACAATGACGATGATGGAGAGAGAACAGAACCAGGTGTACCCAACGGTGAGCAAAACATAGCGAGGGACCTCCGGGCCTGCGAAGTACTTGAGCGTAAAAAGGACCATGCCCAAGGTCAGGGGCAACGAGATCAGGTAGAAGACCCACATCTCTCGGTCTATCTAAAAAAGACGCAGTTGTGAAACGGGTCAAGCGGATCCGACGACCCGATCGCTGCCAATGGGAAGTTCGGTGAGCCACCGGGTTTGGCTTGCGCTCCGTGGCATGCGCTCAGAGAACGTTGTTGTTGTTGTTGTTGTTCTAGTCGGAGGTCGGAGAAAGACTTGAAAGAAACGTGTAAACGTGTAATTATACCCATTTTATTTGTTTTGGGCTTTTTCGGGCTTTTTGTAGGGGCCAAGAGACAAAGTGAGACAAACGAGTTTTGTAAGAAGAATTGAGAGATGTTATGTTTCGGTCCACAATCAAGGTCTGGATTTGAGAGATTTGAGAGAGTTTTTACACATGCATCTTAGGCCTTCTCCAACTCGGGCTAAACTCAAATTTTCCCCCTCTAAAAAGTGACTATTTGAGTTTTGCCCGAACTCAAATTGTTTTTTCTCCCAACCCTAAGAGCACTTCCACCAGTTAGCCCCTTGCCATGGCAAGGGGAGCCCTAGGGCGGTTACTATTCACGTGAATAGTAGCTGCCCTACCCTCCCTTAGCAAAGTGTGTTTCCAGCAGTTTAGGTTTGCCATGGCAAATACTATTCATTTTTTTTGTTTTTTTCACAACTTTGTTTACTTAAACAATTAATTTGGATAACATTTTCGGATAAGATTTTTGGGTTCCTACGTATGAAAAATCATTTTCTCAAGATTTTTAGCGGAGGTGCAATATTGACTAAGTATGAAAAATGGTTTTTCGAAATAATCATTTTCTCAAGAAAATTTTTGGCGGATTTTATTCCTTACACATCAAATAAGAAAACTTGATTTTATGGGATTTTAATATGAAGTATATATTGACTTAATGAGCCATCATTTTTAGCCTAAATCGTATTTTGCACTAAAACCGATTTTTCATATTTTGATTTGGTGGGAATTTGATTTTCTAGTATTTTTATTTGAATCCAAATGGGGGGTACTTCCTTATTTACATTGTAAACTTAAGTAAATGGAGTAATATAAAAATAAATAAAAGTAAAAGGACAAAGAGTCATTGGCTCTCTGCCAGTTGTTGGGTTAATAACAATATATATATTATCAAATTCAAACACATGCTTTGCTTGAATTGAATTAATAATTCCAAAATAATCTTGTAAAATTCCAATTGAATACACTCCCTTAGGCCATCTCCAACCATGTTGGGCTAAACTCAAATTTCCACCCTCCAAAATACAACTATTCATGTATTTTCAGGACTCAATTTTTTTTTTCCTCAAATCTTGCGGACTCAAATTTTGAGTCCGCAACTTTATTAAATTATTTAAGAATGGTTTAAGTTTAAATTTTTTTTTTTTATGGATAACTTTTCTTCATTCAATTTTTTTAAATAACTTCATAATTAAAATTTTCGAATAATTTGACCTAATTAAATTAAAATTCCACAAATATAATTTTATTTCAAAAAAAAAAAACACACAACATAATTCTAAAATAAAGAAGATTGATGAGATTGACAAAGGAAAAATAAATTGAGAAATAGATAAAATATTTTTAGTAAATTATTTGAAAAATGGATGGGTATTTATAGAGTTTGTAGTGAGTTTTGAGGTTGGATCTGATCTAGATTAATTTAAAATATTATTTTGACTGTTAGATTTAAATTTCAGCCGTTTTATCGTTAAAATAGCTTAGATTTAATCCCCATTGTTTATTTAAGTTATATGTATATAAAAAATATAAAAAAACAAACAGCAAATAATTTCAAATGTTGCAACGGCAACTCAATAGGGCTTTGACAAGTGGCGCTTGTGGAAGACAAGATCGCAACATAAAAAAGAAGGTGGGGGCCACGAAGGAATCTTTGCACATGGGGCTGTTGAGATGTGCAGTGGGCTTTAGTGAATAGTATTGGGTCCAGGCAATACTTGGACCCATATTTGGGTCCAAATTTGGGTTTTCCCAAATTTTGGATACTTCATTTTCTTAGGTTGGGAGAGGTTTGGGGGGATATTTTGGGTTTAAGTCCAAGGGTTGGAGATGGCCTTAGGGATGTATTCAATTAGGATTTTAAAATATTATTTTGGACTGAATAAGTTATGTAGAATTCAATTAAGACTTTTAACTAATCTATACAAATCTTGTGGTATTCAATTAAGACTATTAAGATTTTTAAAAGAAAGTTGTTAAATCTAGTGGTATTTAATCAAGAATTTAGACAAGTAACAACAAGTTTTATGGTGTTCAAAAACTTGATAATTTTGAAGGATTGTTTTAAATTTGAAATTGTGTGGGACTTTTTAGTATGAGGTATAAATACCAAACCCTATTTCAAATCTTACCCTAACCCATTAGATTTCACATGAGATTTTTTTCTTCTTCTTGCTTTGTAGCCTGGATCGAGAAACGGTCATGAGTGATGATACTGAACCCAGTTTTGAACACAAAGGCGATTTCCATTGTGGATACCAGTAGGTACGTAAGTCCAATAGCTTTCAAAATTTGAACCAATCTTTGTCTGGTTAGAGAGTAGAAGGTGTCGAATTTGTCCAATTTGGCCCTCCTCATCCCCAATCTTATGAAAAATCAAAATCCCAGAAGATAGGAGTGTATAAGATCCAATCTAATCCATCCAAACTGACCAATCCAATCCAATTCTAATCGGTTTCTAAAATTTGACGGATTGGATTGGATCCGTAATTTTCAATTGGATCGGATAATGGATTTGCTTATGAGAATCCAATCTAGTTAGTTTTATGCTTATTTTGCTCTTGTAGGAATTTATCGTTGAAAATGTTATGAATATTTTAAGTCATTTAATGGAGTTATGTTTAATATATTATATAATCAAAACAATTTTCTCTAATATTTCATTTATATTTTATATTTATGTCTATTAATATGTTTGATTATATTAAACATAAGGATAAAATGTTTAATATTTCATTATTGTATTTTTCTATTACAAAAACCGATCATCCAATCCAATCCAATTCAATCTAATATCAATTAGATCAGATCAGATTGGATTTAAACATCTAATATGATTGGATCATAGTGAAAAAATCATAATCCAATCTATATTGGGTCGAATACAAATTGACTAAATTGTATTGGTTTCGAACCAATGTACACCCCTACCAGAAGAGCATACCTACAATAAGGGTTTGGAGGCTGGTTTTAGAGCTCAAATCCAATTGAGCCCTCAAATATATATATATATATATATGCCAAATTTTCAAACTCTAATCCCAGGTATATGCCAAATGTTAATAATAATTTCTGTTAGAAACGTTATCCTGGGCACTAAGAGAGCTCTTGAGTGCCACAACATTGCTCAAACTCTAATCCCATATATATGCCAATTGTTATGTTTATAAACCTAATAAATCATTTCTGATTACCTACTCATTATTTTTTTTTCCAGCTATTTTGATCACCTACTCATCGCTAGCAACTATGTTCTCTTACTCATCATATTTTTGCTAGCGATGAGTAGGTAATCGAAATTGCTTATACATATGATGAGTGGCTTAATTTTACTTACATACAATTACGTAAAGATATATCCAAGGCCGGTCCTGAGCAATCTAAGGCCCAGAACCAAAGTCTAAATTGTGCCCCTCTATAGACACACCCAACAATAAATATGTAATTTTTTAAAAGAAAATGAAGAACACTTTTGGGCTTAAACAATATCATACATTCATTTGAATCCTAGTAAATAATTTAAAGGAATATAGCATATAATTTCTCCAAAAACTAAGACTAAAGACAAGAATCCACAAACCAAACATCCAAAAGGTACACAAATAAATTGTATACACGATAAAGAAGCTGTGAAATGCATGTAGAACTAGAAAAAAGTGAAAAAGAAAGGGCAACTAACAAAATTTATAGAAAAAAAGGATAAAGCATGGATGCAAAATTTCTTTAATTTCTATTAATCATCCTTTATTATTATTATTTATATCAAAATCTCCAATGCTTACCAGAACCAAGATCAACAAAAAAGTGAAACTCAAGAATAGATAAAATAAAATAAAATAATGGAGGGTGAATTACCAACTTCATTAAGGTATGAACTTCAGTATATGTATGTTTCTTCTACGACTATTTCACTAATTACTAAGTTGATGATGAAACAAACATATTTGAATTATTAAAAATAAAAAATAAAATGACGAGAACATAGTTAACTGGTTATGACAAAGGAGACATGTCTTTTAGTATTGCGAGATACACCTGTTTTTTGAGTCAAAAAAAAAAATCATTAGAATTTCCTCCTTTTACATACCTTTTTTTAGATCAAAATATCCTTCTTTACATTTTGATTCGGGAGCCCAGAACGAACTACCCTCTCTTTCTCGCATATTTCTTCTATTCCTTCTTTTTCTTCTTCTTGTTGTCTTCCTCTTCATTCCCCTATGTGTAGTTACTAGCATCAACTTGCACCAGCTTGAGCTTCACTTTCTTTGCTTCTTGCTGCATCTCTTTCTTCTTCATAGCATCTCTCATTGGCTTGTTGTTTATACCAAAAGAAATGGTATAGGTATCAAAACATTCCTTCTACTTGCCTTTCTTGGAAAGTTGGAAGAGGGAGGTGAGATCATCTTTAGAGGAAATGAAGAACTTCTTGCATGATAGTGCTGCACGTGTGGCCTCATTGAGGTTCTTCTTAGCAATAAGTTGTTCAATTTTTGTCTCTTCATAATTTGAGATGGCCATTTGGGATGGAAATATCTTTCTTTTTTTCTAGATAAAGGGGTGTTGGGAAGGCTAGCTAAAACACCTACCTATCGCAAGAAATTTTGGTCGCCAACTCATAAATGTTTTTGCTTACGACGAATAAGTGATCAAAATTTCATATATCTAAGGTCGGCCTTAGCCTAGGTCGAGTAGGGTAGGAGCCCAGGTCCTAACAAGTAAGGGGGCACACAAAAAAACTCATATATTTAGGAGAAAAAAAACCCTAAATGAGGGAAGAGGTACTTTAATGTTTCATTAAGTGTGTCTCGCAAAACAAAATGACATTTTACACTACTCTGGCTTTGCGAGCTTCACTTTCTTTGCTTTTTGCTGCATCTCTTTCTTCTCCTTAAGATCTCTTATCCTCTTGTTATTTATGTCAAAAGAAATGGTGTGGGTTATAGAATCTTTCTTCCACTTTCCTTTCTTGGTAAGTTGGAATAGGGAGATGAGATCATCTTCAAAGGAAATAAACAAATTCTGGCATGACAATGCTGCATGTATGGCCTCATTGAGGTTCTCCACAACAATAAGTTATTCAGTTTTTGCATAAATGTAGTTTGAGAGGGTGATTTGGGATGAAAATCTCTGTTTTTTAGGTAAATGGGTGGTGAGAAGACTAGCTAAAACACCTACATATTGCAAAAAAAAAATTGGTCACATACTCATCGCAAGCAATTTTGGTCACCTAGTCATAACTTTTTTTTTTGCTAACGATGAATAGGTGATCAAAATTGCATATATCTAAGGTCAGCCCTTACTTAGGTCGGGTAGGGCAGGAGCCCAGGTCCCAACAAGTAAGGGGGCACAAAAAAAAATCTCATGTGTTTAGGAGAAAAAAAAATGAGGGAAGAGGTACTTTAATGTTACATTAAGTGCGTCTCGCAAAACGAAAGGACATTTTATGTTGCTCTAGCTCTACGAGCTTCACTTTCTTTGCTTGTATTGCATCTCTTTCTTCTCCGTAGCATATCTCAACCTCTTGTTGTTTATGTCAAAAGAAATGGTGTGAGTTCCATAACCTCTTCCTTTCACTTGCCTCTCTTGGCAAGTTGGAAGAGAGAGGTGAGATCATGTTAAGAGGAAATGAAAAACTTATTGCATGACAGCATTGCATGTGTGGCCTCATTGCTATAACAATAGTATGATTCATATCATAATTCGGAGATAATCCCTATTTTCGAATCACATCTCTGTAATTTGAGAGGGCGATTTGGGATGAAAGGCTTAAGGATGATGGTTTCATAAGGGGCAATTTGACCAACTCTTAGGTCAGTTGACAGCCTTGGGGCTTGTTAGGACTACTATTGAAAGCAAAAAGAACTAGTGGAGCCATAGAGTTTTCATCATGGGAGATGTTGTTGGACTCATTGAAATAAAATAATACCAAGAATGGGTCAAGAATGAGGTATAGTCTAACCAAACCTTGGTTATCAAAATCACTAGCAAAAAAATAATGAGTAGGTGACCAAATTTACTTGTGATGGGTAGGGCTGGCATTTTAGACCGAAAAACTGCAAATACCGACTAAGATTTTACTGCATCTAAATCAACCTATCAAGAAAACCGTGCGATTTATAAAACTGATCATGATATGCGGTTGCGGTTGTGGTACCGCAAACCGCAATATAATTTAATTAATTATTAAAACAAGTACTTATAATTATTTTATATTAACTAACAAAGGCTAGGACTTCATCATTTAGATGAATCTTTCTTTCTCTTTCTCTTCTTCTTTTTCTTTTTATTCTCTCTCTCTCTCCCTCTCTCTCTTTCTCACTTTCTCATCTTCTTCCTTTATGTGGGACTCGCCTAGGCTTTGAATGTATTACTAATGAAGTATATTCTCTGACAATCTCTTGAAGTTCCCTCTATTATTGTTCTTTTTTTAAATCTCAGCCTTGAAGAAATATCAATTGAATATTTAGTGAATTAATATAACTTAATTAGTAAATAATCAAACTTTTATCTAGTAAGAACTTGGATTTCAATTAGTATCGCAAACTCATTAGCTGTATTTTGTTAGGTTGTTATTAGTGTATTAGTCGAGATAATCTTTAGCTTGCAATCAACTATTTAGTTGATTAATTGTGCATTAGCAGGATTGTGGATTGTACTGTTTTTTAATAATAAAGTTCATTATTTCCATATATGAGTTAAAGAATCATTGTCAATGATAGAAAGTTGTACTTATTTCAGCAGTATTTTTAAGCATGAGCGTACTCTCTTTTTTGTTGATAGAAAGTTCTGTAATGTTATGTTGTTCTCTATATCGACAATTGCAGTATACCAACTGCAATATACTGACATATTACAATATACCGTAATATGTCAGTCGGTTCACGGTTTCATTGAAAAGTTGCGGTGACCGAATCGTAACCTCCCCTAGTGATGAGTATGTGATACGAGTAAGCATATTTCTTGTTTTGACTTTCTTTTTATCTTTGGATAATCTATTCTATTTTACTATAATCAATATCTCATTAAAATACTAAAGCAATGATAGGCATTCTAAGCCACAACCTGTGTTGAGGCCCTTTATAGGTAAGTAATTAATTATTCAAATTTTTGAACATAGTATTTTGTTCAATATCCCATCGAAAGAGAAACAGACGAATGAGGCATTGGTGGGGGATGACTTTTCTTATATCGAAGTATTCAAGGTGACAATGGAGAAGTCACTTTACAATACTGGAGTAAACAATAAAACGGGCTTCCTGAGTAAGACGATCTATGGGCTTCTATCCCTAGGAGTAGGGATCACATTTAGCCCGAGCCCCGATGAGCTCAAGCTTGGTTCGGCCCAATGGGCTAAAGCTTGGTATGGCCTGATGGTTAGGCCCACTCAGCCTGGCCTATTCTAAGGTTGGGTATAGCTTAGGTTTAGGATTTGAAACTCACAGCTTAGCCCAATAAGACCTGCTTATGGCCTGACTCGACCCGAGTATGCTCACCCATTGTCTTGTCTTTCTACTTTAATTTATTTTTATATTACTCAATTTACTTAAGTTTATAATGTAAATAAGAAAGTAACCCCCATTTGGATTCAATTAAAAATACTAGAAAATTAAATTCCCAACAAATCAAAATATGAAAATCCAGTTTTAGTATAAGATACAATTTATACAAATATTGGTAAAGTCAATGTATACTTTGTTGAGACCCAAAAAATCCACGGTTCTGCCCAAATAAATTCTCAGCCAATGCAATACCTTATCAAGAAGAAATCTGATTTGGGCACGCGAAAGTTCGTCATATATGCTTTGCACACATGCCACGCCAAACAAATAAGCAACACGCCATGCTACAAGCTTAAGTGGGTCTAAGCCACGCAAGATGCCCGGGGCTTGCTTGAGTAGGTTGTGGTATAGATGGTAATAAATTGTCATGAGACCCATTGATCGGCCGAGAAATGGAAGTTCCGGGTTGCTTGGGAGCCTCGGGACTCAAGCCCATTTCATAGGCCCAAACATGTGGGTGAGCACAAGAGAGAAAAGAATAGCCCATCACTCCAAACAAACATAGCCCAACCAAAATAGCATATTGACTCAACCAAAAGCCCAAATGTTTGATAAAGAAAGCCCACTTACTTAATAAATCAACTTGGGCCATACAATTACAATAGAAAAGTTGCAAAGCTCCAGCACTTGGCCGAAGAACAAAGCCACGAAGGAAAATTTGAAGAGCTGCTGGAAGGCTCCAGCACATAGAAGGGAGCAAGTTTCAAGCAAAAGACACCCAAGGGACCAA
>NC_024126.1:16534699-16569630 GCF_000346735.1 Prunus mume | reverse complement strand
ACCGTTGGGACGCCGGCGCACTCGCGAGCCGGATCGCCCAGCTCTACTTCGGCCAGTACATGAGGACCAGCGAGGCCAGGTTCCTCGTCGAGGCCTACGTCTTCTACGAGGCCATTCTTAGCCGGAGCTACTTTGAGGGGTCCAATTCCAGTTCCAAAGCTTTCGGGAAGAAGGATCTCGGCGTTCGGTTCAAGGAGTTGAGGTTCTACGCCCGGTTTTTGCTCGTTTCGTTGATTTTGAACCGGACCGAGATGGTTCAACTTCTAAAGCCAATTATCGGGTAATTCACATCGTTCTTTTTTAGCGGCACTAGGATTTGTTTGGTTGTTGAGAACCAATCAATCATGCAAGTTACAAGAGTATGTTGACTTGGTCCTTAGCATTTTCGGGTATTTTTTAGTTACTTCTATACTCGGACATACAGAGCAACAAGTACTACTAACAAGATAAAAGCTTTCTCAAATTAAGTGACAATTTTTTTTATTTATTTATGCTTTTTTTCTGTGATTGGATCAATTGAGTGATTTATTATTGGACTTCTGAATTTTATTTCCCGTTTTGATATGGGGTCTTTGATTTCAAGTTAAGATTTCAATTATTATTATAATTTTTTGTTGAAAAAATAGGTTTTTTTATTTTAATATTGTCATAATATTAAGTGAAAACGACCTGTTATCTAAATCAGATCCGAGTGTCAAGTGTTGCCATGATGTTATGAAAACTGACTAAAGAGAAGATGTAAATTCCTTAATGAAATGGTACCTCCAGCTGAGATTCCGCTTGGGGGGAGGTAACTCACTGATTTGGGTGGGTCTGAAAGTTACATCATGTTGAGGGAGAGATATGGGGAAACTTATTGATGGCTCAGTCTCCACTAGAAAGTCACTTTGTTTGTGATAGTAATGTGCTGGTTGCTTTTGTGATTTTAAATAAATTAGTCAAAGGCGCATTCACAGTTGAGATGGCAGATCCAGAGAAATAAGAACTCTGATAAATAAATGGTTTCAAGTTTTCTTCAATTTTATCCATATATCAACTACCGTTTGAATCATTAACATATGTGAATTCTGATGGCATATAATTGAAGCTTAGATCAAGTATGATGACTTGGAAATTAAATATCAACCTTTAAGTTTATAAGGAAGTTGAGACTAAATTTAGCATCTCATGCATACCAAGGATGATAAACCTGTCTTTACTCTAATCGGGGAGAAAGGTGGAAGTGAAGCTAATCAAGGACAATCCAAGAATGAAGTCAATGGATGTGTACTTGGTATTGTGGTTTGATTCTTGTCCGGAAGCACTTGCCTCGAAATAGTGATATATGATACCTAGATATACATGGCTTAGATAACGCATTTTATATGCAGGAATGGTGCTTCTAGTTGAGCTAGGCAGTTGGTACAGTGACTGACACACATAGGTGGAGTTGGTGGAATTTATACAGAGACACAGGGACTGTTAATTTTTGGGGTGGGTGAGTTTGTTAGGTTCAATAGTCTTTTGAATTACTAAGTTGTTGAGTGAAGCAATGCGAAGTTCTAAGTCACCGAATGCCATTCATTTTCTGCTTTGATGCTTTAATTGAAGCAAGTAAAATGTCAAGGTTAATCAATTTTTTACTGATGAAATATGCGTGCATTCATTTATGTCTCTGTTCAAATAGTTAATGTGCATGTACACTTTCGTTCATGTCTCAGTTCAAGTGGTTAATTAGAAATAGGTTTCCTCAAATGAGTTCTTGTGTACTTATTTCGATGGGTGCGCATGATTTGGACATTTGAGCTATCTCTTCTCAGGAAACTAATTTTAAAGAATGGAGGCTAGTGGTGCAAGAAATTGTTCGATTTATGAAAGTTGATACGGCCTTTATGAATGTCAGGCCATTGCGATACTCCGCCTTGTTTGATTCACATCCGTCGTCTCTTCCATATGTGGCTCGTTTCCATGCAAAGAGGGTTTTAAAATTTCAAGATGCATTGCTGACAAGCTATCACCGTAATGAGGTCAATAAATTATTATTTTTTCCCGCATCTTTGGCTATTTATTTTAATTTATTTCACAATTGATAATAGATACAGGCCTCACTTAGGAAAGTTTTTGTGAATGTTTGTGTACTGTGACATGTAGGTCAAATTTGCTGAACTTACATTGGACACTTACCGAATGCTGCAATGTTTGGAATGGGAGCCAAGCGGGTCTTTCTACCAAAAGCGTGCAGTGGAATCCAAAGAGAATGGCACTTTTATTGATCACTCCGGGGCTTCTGCCGCATCTGGAGTAATCGATATGAACTTGGCTGCGGACATGACTGATCCAACTTTACCTCCAAATCCAAGGAAAGCGGTTATTTACCGTCCATCTGTGACACATTTGATTGCGGTTAGTGTTAATCCCATCTTTATCATATTTGTTATCTGAGGGATCTGTCTCTGGAACTTTTGGAATTTGAAACGCATGTTGTGTGATGCATGAACCTGGACATGCAACATTCAAAATTATACCAAACTGACAATGGAATCCAGAAAAAATAGGACAGAAGACAAAAAAAATGTAATTTTGTTTTTATTTGATACATTGAATAAATTACAAAAGCTAAGGTATGATTTAAGGAATATTCATGAAATTTGATCAAATTCCTAACTTCTAATTTCCTGAAGAAAGTTCAAAGAATTAAAAAGAATAAAAGACTAAAAATCTTTGAGCTTGAAAAATTAATTACATACAGTTTTAACCTTTACTTTGTTCAGATTAAATTCTGTGGTGAAAGAAGAAAGAGTTAAGCACGACCCTTCATGTCCAACTAGTCCCTATTTTGTTAGTTGAAATGGGTTTTTGTTTGACAAAAAGTACTTTTAAGCAGACAAAGAAAAAACAAAAGGAAACTTTAAAAAATTACAGAATGAACTCCAGTTTTTCACATTTTTTCTTTTTGAATTTAGCCTGTCCATGTTGGGGCTGGATTCCAGATGTTTCCAAAACTTTTTTTTTTCCTTCACACATCATATGTAGCAATGCAGCCCTTTGGGTCTGTTGGTCTGTCCTTCTATCAGTGAAATGGCCTATAAACTTAAAGACGCATTTTATTTGCATGATTCTGACAAAGTTTCTGTGGCATATTTGTGTGTAACTTATTTGTTTGCTCAGCTTTATCATGTGGGGTTCATTATAACTTTGATTGAATAAGGGCATTGCCAGTTTCACTGTTCTTTCATGTACCTGCAATAGAAAATGGTGTAAATATGTCTTTATTGCAACAACATGGAGTGGGTCCATCAAATAACAGTTGCTTGTTTGCCAGTATTAAAATTTTCGATCTATAATATACATGTATTTTAATTTATTCTTTCTGTTTCTTAATTATGTAAGTATTATTGGTAAGGCTGATTGCTTAAATGATGCATCGGCAGGTGATGGCTACAATATGCGAGGAGCTCCCTCTCGACAGTATTATGCTAGTGTATCTGTCAGCCTCAGGTTAACTTTGGTTTCTTAGGATAAAAATCAACTCATCATTTATCATGTCTTTGTCATCCCAGATTATTGAACTTGATGATAAATTGTGCAGGGAAGGCTGGTCGTAATAATGTTACTCAGGCATACAACTCTGGAGGATCACATAAATCCTCAAAAAATAAAGTTCCTCTCCCAGCTCAGAATAATTCTATGCCTGAATCTTGTATAAACAACAAGGGAGAGTCAAGTGGCTATTATGACCAATATTTGTGGTTTGGCCCTAGAGGAAATGGTGGTAGGTTCCTGTTTTGAATCATTGTGCTGTCTTGTTTTATTGTGACCATTTGTGTGCACAGTAACCTGTTAACTCATTTATTATGTCTCGTCTTCCCTGTGTTATTGTTCCACCCTTTCATTTGCTTCTTTTGGATTTTCAGGTTTGAGTAACCTCTACCCTGGCGACATAATTCCTTTCACTCGGAGACCTCTTTTCTTGATAATAGATAGTGACAACAGCCATGCATTCAAGGCAGGTTTGTCAAAACTTGTGCATGAATTCCAAGGTTCCGTGTTTTGTTTACAGTGGAGTGTTGTTTCTAAATCACATTTGTCTAACTTTAAGAATAAATGACATTTATGGTTATCGTCTGAATTTCACTATATGGTCAGTGCCATGTCTACACTATATGTTTGATCCCGGAGTAAGTTTTGACATGTTGAGAGGAACTTACTCACTTTCTGGAACCAGTAATAGTTTACCCACTGAATGTTATTGGAAGCACATTTATCACTAGCAAAAATGGAGCCCTTCAGGCTCAAATATGTCTTTCGTATCTAAACTCAAAAGAGCGCCAGTGTCTTCTGAATCTTTCTAAAGGTTGCACTTCTCCAGATGCAACTTTTTTTCATGGTGCTTGGCCATTTTGATGGAATCGGAGAAGCTTTCTCCAACTCATGGTGTCTGTTCATTGCCCGATGTTCAATATTGAGTCAATCTGCCTCTGAGTCTGGTTTGTCAGTGAAATTACGTACGTTCTGATTATGAATGATTTCAGGTTTTACATGGTGCGGAAAGAGGAGAGACAGCTGCTCTGTTTCTTTCACCTTTGAGACCAGCATTCAAGAACCCAGCTGATGCTGATTTAATGCAAAATGGAAGTCAGTTTACCTTTTTCTTGACTGCTCCTCTGTCAGCATTCTGCCACTTAGTTGGCTTCTCCTCTTCTGATGGTGAAGCAGTAAGTTAGTTGCAAGACCTGTAGTACTTCTGACAATCCATTGTATTTTAGGTGTTCCAATTAATTTGTTCTGCTTTTAGGAGGTTTATAACAATGCTGAAAGCATCCTCTCTGCTGCCTTCTCTGAGTGGGAAGTTATTCTTTGTACATCAACAAGCCTGGATCTGGTATGGGCACAAGTTATATCTGATCCATTTCTGCGGCGGCTTATTCTGAGGTACTCCTCTTTCCACCTTGCAAAGGACTACAAAGCAACGGATTCATAATATGTTATGCTTAGCGCTATCTTACTCGATTCTGTGACTTGAAATGGGCTGTGCAATTTCTTTAATAATGAGAAACAAGATAATAGCATTTGTCTTGGAGTTCTGTTTCTGTTTATTTGCTGGTGTATAATTAAAATAGTGGAAATGCTTACATGATGCTCCTACTTCCAGATTTATATTCTGCAGAGCTGTGCTTTCATTCTTCTGTCCTCCAGAAGATAGTGAGCAGTATTTGCCGATTTGCCTACCTCTTCTTCCCATTTCTGTTTCTCCAGAGTCTGAAGTTGTGCAGTCTGCCGTCCACCGGCTTGCAAAGCACCTCAGCGTCTCTGACTTTTTTCACTTTGTTGACACATGATTACTTGATTAGATATCAAAGCTAGATTGTAAGTATAGCATTGCATCTTCTGGGGTTAACGTCTCGTATATCCGGTTTGACCACAGCACAGATCAATCAACTGGGCTTATTGGGTTTGAGAAGATACTGGTTGATAAGCGCAAAATATAGAGAAAATGTTTTGAGCGTGGTCATGCAGCCCTGTTGTTTCTCGATGATGTATGGTGGTTTCGTTGTATGATCATTATAGTGCGGTGTGAACTTTGCCAGGTGAAACTTTGGAGCTTTTTCAAATTACATATAATTGTCAATACCTTTGTAAAAGAAAATCAGCTAGTGAAATGAGATCTAATTTTTTTTTTTTCTTCTAACCTTTCTTGGCGGCACCGTTACATTCTTGGTGAAGCTTAGGTAGATGTAAACGGTTACCGAGGAGTTTATTGAAGGCCTCTGGTACTGACTCTAGAATTCGATTTGAGTTTTTGGTTTGTATTGTTTTAGTTTTTACTATTGCTCATTTTTGCCGGGGGACTTGGTATAAAAAGCTTTCTTTGTTCTTTACGTTCTTTTTGCTTCGTTCAAATTTCAGTTTGGTTGTTAATGTGAACTCCGAGAGCAGCCCTAACATAACATGGGCTAACTGACACTAACCAACATTAATGTGCAAGAAGACTTTTTTTGCTTGTAAGTGACTTCAACAACTAGATAAATTTCCTAAAGTAGCGTATTAGACAACCTTAACAGCTATTTTGGTTGAATTAGTCCCGCTACTCTAGCTACCTTTGACCCCAATAGAACAAATTGATTTTTCATTTTGAGGACTTTTGCTATTGAAAGAGGCGATAATACACTAAATTCACACATAACACGAATGTTAGGATTTGAACACAAGGAGAAATTATAGAATGGTACGGTATCATAACGTCAGATAGTGAGACTCCTACTCAAAATCTACCACTTGTGACTTTTTACAGCTGGAAACACATCCAATTTTATCCTTTACAATAAAATTAATAAAAGAAAAACCACAAAGAAGAAAATTGCACCAGACTCCCACCCGACTAAAATTACCAGTTCTCGTTCGCCGCCCCCTCTCTCTGAGTTTCTAATCCTCCTTCCATCTCTCTCTACTGTACCAACAACTACTTTATCTTACATTTGTTGTTTATTTCCACATTGAAATTCTACCCATTTATTCATCTTCCTCAAAGTAAAAAGAATTAAGAATCGAAAAAACTAGAATATTGTACGCCAACCACTGCACCCAGCTTTGCCTCCCCTGGCCATCGCCCATGCTCTCTCAGTTTCTCTCTCTCATTTAGAAGAATGAGATCTACTATTCCAATTGATCCCAAGTCAGCTTTTGGCCAAGCCATATTCAATCGAATGAGATTGTTGAGGCCCAAAAATCCAAGGGGCTAAGCCCAAATTGATCCTTAGCCCAATATGGATAATTGGATGCAAAATAAGCTCAATTGGGATAAAAGGAAATTTATAAGAGCCGCCAACACAAGCTAAAAGCCACGAATCATGCTAAACAAGCACGTGCAGAAGAAGCCAAGGACATACCGATATTACTAAATCATGCTCACATGCCCATTCGGTGCTACTTGGCCCGACTCTAGCCTATCATGGCATAATAAAACCCCAAGCACGAGCATAGAAATTATGCGCATTCTAATACCAAGCTACGTCACGAGCTTAAGTGGGCCCAAGCCACGAAATCAACCGGGGCTTACTGAGAAGGTTGTGGTATGGAAGGTGACAAGCAATCACGGGGCCCATTGAGGGTTCAAGGAACATAGGTTTCAAAGCCACTTGGGGACTTTGGAACCCAAGCCCGTTCCTAGAACCCAAACATATGGGTTAGCATGAGAGAGAGGAGAAAAATTGACCCATGCTCTAGGAAGACACCAAAGAACCCACCAAAATATTTAGCCCAGCCCACATCAATAGAATTAAAGGGAAAGCCTTTCCAGCAGCTTGACGAAAGCCTGCCAAACGTTAGAAGCAGCAAAACCAGAGGACCCAATACCATATGTACAAGCCCAAACCCAACAACTTACAAAAATCTGGCGTCAAGTCCTATTCCCGTTTGAATTCCAAACAATGGTCATAAGGGAGCCATGGCAAGACCAGAGGAAATCCATGGGGGTGAGGGAAGTGTCCATCGGACAAAAGGCTCCATCTCTCCCCTTTTCCCCTGTAAGCTCTGCCTTGGAGAGAACATAAGTAAAGCAGGTGGCGCCTTCCCCTCTATGGGAAAGCCCAGCTGCGTCAAACCATTGGAACTATAAAGGGTTCCTTACCCATGCTCCTTGGGTGGGGAAATTCATCAAAATAGAGCTAGGTAGGAGCTGCCCAGGAAAAAGGAAGAAGAAAACCAAACAAAATTGGAGCTCCTAACGCCTATAAAAGGAGACTTTGGCTACCCAGAAAAATCATCCACAACTCAACGATCCAGACCTTGACCAAGCTTTGTCAAGCAAATCTGGAATTTTCTCAAGCCACCCAAACCTCTCTTCTGTTCATCTTTCTTCTTCTTAGGAGAGGGCTCGCACTGATATTTCCTCCGTAAGAAACCCACGCTGTCTTCTCTCTCTCAAATTTGCTAAACTTGTTCCATCTCTCTCTACTGTACCAGCAACTACTTTATCTTACATTTGTTGTTTATTTCCGCATTGAAATTTTGCCTATTTATTCATCTCCCTCAAAATAAAAAGAATTAAAAATTGAAAAAACTAGAATATTGTACGCCAACCACTGCACTCAGCTTTGCCTCCCCTGGCGATAAGGAGAATGAGATATGCATATTCCAATTGATCCCAAGTCAGCTTTTGGGCAAGTCATATTCAATTGAATGAGATCTGCATATTCAATTAAAAAGTCTCAAGTTTTCTCATATGTTATCGAGAGAGGACAAAGAGATGTAGGGAAGAAGAGAGAGAGAGTGAAAGAGTGAAGGAGATAGTTTGGGTGACTCATTCTTTTTTATTTATTATTTTATAGATTTTATTTGAAAGGGTAAAAGTATAATTTCATGTCCAGCTGTAATTAGTTTCAACTTTTAAAAATAAAAATAGACAAGTGGTAGATTTTGAATGGGAGTATTACCAGCTGATGTGGTGATACCGTACCATTCTATAATTTCTCGAACTGAGGAGCTTACTTGTGGGGTGCAATTACTCCAAACCACTACATTAGTGAATCTTTTACTTAGAAGAAATTGATTTTGCTAACCGTGTTCTCAACTTTCCAATCCAACAATTAGTCTTTGTTGCTTCCGAATTTGCCCTTCAATGATGTGGGGATTTGACTAGTAGGTCTCTCCCAAGCTGACTTTTGGGCCTTGCTTTGGGTTGAAGGCAAGAGAAAAGGGTTGCAACATGTAACATTGTTGTGTTCCAAAAAAAAGACTCTAATTATGCCAAGTTACCTACATGGTCTAGTCCAATGAAAAATGAACTTGACTTGTGGACTAATAGTCTCAAGTTTAAATCCCTTTAGAGCACTTCCATCTATTTGTCATGTCAAAGAGCAAGGGGAGGCAAGGGCTATTACTATTCACATGAATAGTGCTAGCATTGCAAAAGTCAAAGTGTGTTTCCACCCATTGCCATAGCAAATGACAATTACTATTCACTTTAAATTATTTTATTTTTTTATACATAAACGATTAATTTTGATAGGGTTTATGGTTTTGGCGTGAGAAGTAAAGAATATGGTTAGGTATATATATATATATATAATTTTGAATTTTGGGGTTTTTTTTTTCAATTTTTAAAATTATTTTAATTGGCTAATGACGTCATTATGATGTCAGCATTACGTCACTTGCTCAGGCAACAACACATGTTGGATTTTCCTGTGGGCATGCCTAGGTTGGTAGGCCCCACACCTTGCCCAAGATGCATTTGGAGGCTAGAATCACAAAATGGGCCTCGTGCCCCTCTTGCCTGGGCTAGCTCTGCGCGCTGAAAGTGCTCTTAGCACCTTGACAATGCATGCTTGAGAAATAAAAATATATGAAATGAACTTGACTTGCTCCCCCAATATCATTTGTATAGAAAAAAAAAAAAAATTTCATCAATTATTTTCATCAATTGTCATATAGAAAATGTCAAACACATGATTTTACATGTAAATTCTCAAACTCAATGTATAGGAATCTGTTAAATAAAAAAGTTTTACCCAAGTGAGTTTGGTCTAGTGGAAAATTGAACGGGCTAGGCCACACATGTTGGGCGAATGTGATTGGGCTCCTCAATGAAGTCTCGAGTTCGATCCTCCGCATGTGTAATGAACCTCTTGGGGAGAACTTTTCCTTAACCCGTGCTCGGGTCGGAGAGGTGACACTCCTACCACCTTTTTTTTAACCAAAAAAAAAAAAAAATCAGCCAAAAATCTAATGGCATGGGTTAAGAATATGGGTGACATTTTAGACAAAAAAAGGGCAAAAACCAACCGACAATTTACAGCAATGGAACTGCAATCGCGGGAAACCGAACTGCATTTGCGATATGAAGAATCGAACCGCATTTGCGGTTGCGGTTGGGTTACGGTATTTGATTTTCAAAACTTGCTGTTACCGCAAACCGCGACTATATATATATATAAATTGCATTTTGTAAATAGCATTTGTGCTTAAACAACACAACGGAGTCCTTCAAATCCACTCACCACCACCAACACTTGAATTTATAACCTTAATTTGTAACATTAATGCATTGCATTTTCCCTTTAGTTTGTAACTTTAATTTGTAACATTGGTACATTGCATTTTGGGTTGTAACTTTAATTCATTTTGCATTGCATTTTCCTTTTGGTTTGTAACTTTAAATGATTTGTAATTGGAATGCTTGAGAAGTTTAACTTTAATTGGAATGCTTGGAATTGTAACTTTAATCTTCTTTAGGTTGTGAATACTTGGGAAGTTGAGGAGGTTGCGAATTTATATATGCTTGAGAAGTTGAGGCTGTGAATTTATATTTTTGGGTTAAAGTATGTTTGAAATAAAAAAGCTTCAAAAGAAGCATCAAAATTAGGCATAAAATGTGAAGATTAGATTTTTATGACACAAAAAGAACTTGCAGTTTTAAACCGCTAATTTACGGTAACCGACCGCTTTTTGCGGCCACAAAAAACGGTCGGTTTGCGATTTGGGCAAAAATTCGCGGTTACCGAATCGCAACCACCCTTAGTTAAGAATCCAGATCTGATTAGAAAAAAATAAAAATAAAATTGTTGCGGTAAACTGCCAAAAATGGTCGGTTTGCAATTTGGACAAAAATTCGCGGTTACCAAACTGCAACCACCCCTAGTTAAAAATCCAGATCTGATTAGAAAAAAATAAAAATAAAATTGTTTGCACGCTCAAGAGTAAAGTTCACATAGCATTACGATTTAAAAAAATGAAAAATTTCTCCCGTAATAACGTTTTACCATCCCAATTACGCAACCTCCGTTTGGTCCGTTTCCCATTTGTAACCAATTGTTTTTCTCGGCCAATAGGAAGCCTGTGTTAGTCCGTAGCGATCCGCGTCACCACCCCAACAACCCATCGCGACCGTGCACTTAAACTGAGAAAACACAACTAAGCCCCTCCATCACCGTTAGATACCACAAAGAGAAAACACACGGATAGTGGATCTCATCCGTCCGATCCCCCAGACCGTTTTGAGTCACACGCTATATATATTCCTTAGCCTCTTGTACGTTCAAATCTTTAGAGAGAGAGAGACAGAGTAAAGAGAGACAGAGCGCGAAGAACACAGAGGTATGACTTTCGTTTAATTTTTCAAAAGTTTTATTTATTTATTTCTGAAGGTAAATAAGGGTTTGCTTTTCGTTCCTACTCAGCTTGCCTATGTCTGTGATCTTGATTTAGGGTTTTTGGTGGTGTAATGGCAAATAATTTTGATTAGGGTTTTCCGTTGCTTTTTCCATTTCATAGTTGGGATTTAAGGATTTCTCCCATTTTTCATGGTATTTCAATGTGAAGATTTAGGGTTTTCCGTTGTTTAGGGTGTTTCATTGTAAAGATTTGGGATTTTCCGGTGCTTATGGTATTTCATGTAAGGATTTATGATCTTGCGTCGTTATTCCATTTCGATGTCAATAATTAGGGCTCCTGAATTTTAGTTTAGTTTTTAATTAGGGTTTATGAAAAGACCTGAATGTTATGAACTGGGTTTATGCAGATTCTATATATTCACTTTTCTATCATTTGGGCAATATCCATCGTTGTTAACGTTTCTGAAATTATTTTCTAAAAGAAATACTTCTTTTCCTGTCGTCTTATATTTTTGCCAACAAAAGGTTTAATTGTGTGCTAGAACAAATGTTAATTTTCTTTTCTGTTATGTGTTCAGATGGCCCGTACAAAGCAAACTGCTCGTAAGTCAACTGGAGGAAAGGCTCCAAGGAAGCAGCTCGCTACCAAGGTTGGTGCTTGTAAACTTTGCAGTGGTCTAATTTCTTTTCTTGAAATTGTGTCGTAGGTTGTTTGCAGTTGTTAATTTTTTTTTTCTTTCTGTGTTATAGGCTGCCCGTAAGTCTGCACCAACCACTGGAGGAGTCAAGAAGCCCCACAGATACCGCCCTGGTACTGTTGCTCTTCGGTGAGTGATTGATCTCTTTTACAGTTTTCCAAGTTTTGGTCTTTATGGCCATAGGCTGTGGTCTAAATTCTGTTTTATTTGGAATGTTTGTGCAGTGAAATTCGTAAGTACCAGAAGAGTACTGAGCTCCTGATCAGGAAGTTGCCATTCCAGAGGCTTGTTCGTGAAATTGCCCAGGACTTCAAGGTATATTTATTGTTTCCAAAATTATGTCAGATTGTTGTTGATGATCTGTTCATGAATGCTGTGTTGATCAGTGTGTTTTTGCAGACTGATCTGCGTTTCCAGAGCCATGCGGTGCTCGCACTGCAGGAGGCAGCTGAGGCTTACCTTGTGGGTCTGTTTGAGGACACCAACCTTTGTGCCATCCATGCCAAGCGTGTTACCATCATGCCGAAGGATATCCAGCTGGCTAGGAGGATCAGGGGTGAACGGGCTTAAGTGACCTGCCTCTGCAATGAAGATGAGGGGTTGGTTGTGTGGTGGCTGCAGATGGATGGGGTTGATATGTAAAATGCTTAATTGGGATAGGAAGGAAGGTGTTTTGTTTGGTACTGTTATTATTAAGTCAGATCAGATAGATAGGTGGTAGGTACAAGCTTGTAGTGAATATCCTTATAGGCAAACACTCTTATGAATTGATGTGCTTTTGGGTGTTTTGTTTCTTTGATTGAGGAACCTTCAATTTGTTGGTCCACGCTTAATTGTGTTTCTGTTATTTTGGTTGTCTGCAGCCTCACTAATGTGGTATTGAACAATATTTCATCTAATTTAGTCCTAAGTTTGTATTTGTTATGTGGATCTGGATGATTTGATGATTCGTTAAAATTGTTAAGATGTTGTTTATGAATGTGATACGTTATCTGGTATCCGCGTTCAACTTTGTCAATAGCCATTGAAACAACAAATGCGTCTTGAGCTTCTTTCCCCATTAATGTCTCGGTCTGTGTGTTGTGTTCTCTGATGTTGGTTTTAGGGTTATAAGAGATTTGTTCGTTTTCTTCTACAAATACAGCCTTATATTGAATATGGTTTAAAAGCGACATAATATTTGTGAAAACTCAGTACAGAGACCCAAAAAGGCCAGATGCCCCGCTCCGCAGCACTGGACAAGTGATGGTTTGTCTGCCATCGTCTTTTGTTGTAGTTTAGACCAGTGGAGGCTTTTAGTTACTCCGTAGCACTAGACGAGAATATGCTGGGGTTTGCTTAGACCTGGTAAGTCCCAGAAAGAGAAAATGAGCATAAATCTAGAGTAGAGCCTACATAGTAGCTGGATTTGCTTGCACTGTGACTAGGTTTCAACAAGTAATGATGCTGATATATATTTGGGCTAATAATGCGACTTATTCTTCGAACTCCGGTCCCTGCCAATCTCATTTCAGGTGCTTGTTACATTTTCCGCTGCTTGCTTTCTCCACAGTTTAAGCTTTTCTCAACCCAAGATGTATATGTTTGCAACGTCAAGATTGGTGCCTTATCAAGAGCGGGTAAGATTGAAGCCGCCCGCCAATTGTTTGATGAAATGCCCACGAAAGACGTTGTTACATGGAATGCTATTGTTACTGGGTACCGGAAAAATGGGTATTTTGGAGAATCAAAGAGACTGTTCGAATTGATGCCTACTAGGAATGTGGTGTCCTGGAATTCCATGATAGCGGGGTGTTTCGAAAATGAGATGGTTGATGAGGCTTTTAGGTACTTTCGGTCGATGCCGGAGAGAAATATTGCTTCTTGGAATGCTATGATATCAGGTTATGTGAAATATGATCGGCTGGAGGAAGCTAGTAGGCTTTTTGAAGAGATGCCGAGGAGGAATGTTATTTCTTATACGGCAATGATTGATGGGTATGCAAAGAAAGGAGACCTAGAGCGGGCAAGAGCACTTTTTGATTGCATGCCCAATAAGAATGCCGTTTCTTGGACCGTGCTGATCAGTGGGTATGTGGAGAATGGGAAGTTGGATGAAGCAAGGGAATTGTACGAGCAGATGCCAGAGAAAAATGTGATTGCAATGACCGCTATGGTCACAGGGTACTCTAAGGAGGGGAAGATGGAGGAGGCGAGAACTTTATTTGATCAAATTCAGTGTAAGGATCATGTCTCCTGGAATGCAATGATAACAGGTATGCCAACTGCAATTCACTCATCCATAAAAGAAACCTTTAACTGCTTAGTGGATAACTGAACTTGTGCTCATGACATAAATGACAACTTGACGAGGTTACACTTCAAAATTGGCTGAATTTTTGCTTCTGTGCTTCTAATTTTCCAAAACCTAAACTTGTTTGTGCTTGCAGAACTTAGTAAATCAAACAAAATCTTGTTGATGGTACTATAGTGCTTGACAATATTCTGAGCATGAGATAGCTTTCCCTAGTCCCTTCACATGCCTGTTTCTGTTTACAGGCTACACACAAAATGGCAGCGGAGAGGAAGCTTTGAAGTTACATTCACAGAAGCTCAAGATTGGTTTGCGTCCAGATAAATGGACCCTTGTTTCGGTTCTTACCGCCTGTTCTAGTCTTGCATTACTTAAAGAAGGGAGACAAACTCACGTACTCATTATCAAACATGGATATGAATCAAATTTATCCATATGTAATGCTTTGATTACCATGTACAGCAAATGTGGTGCAATCCTTGATTCTGAGTTAGCGTTCAAACAAATTGAGAGTCCAGACCTTGTCTCATGGAACACCATTGTTGCTGCATTTACACAGCATGGTCTCTACGAGAGAGCTCTTGCCTTTTTCAACCAGATGGGGTTGCTTGGCTTTCAGCCAGATGGTATAACATTTCTTAGTCTGTTATCTGCTTGTGCTCATGCGGGGAAGGTGAATGAAAGCATTGATTTGTTTGAGGCAATGGTTAGTAATTATGGTATTGCCCCTAGATCGGACCATTATGCTTGCTTGGTTGATATTTTGGGTCGAGCAGGTCAGTTAGAGAAGGCTTGCAAGATAATCCAAGAGATGCCATTTGACGGAGACTGTCAGATATGGGGTTCTCTTCTTGCATCTTGCAGTGTTTATGTAAACGTGCAAATAGGGGAACTAGCTGCCAAGAAAATATTAGATCTAAATCCTCATAGTTCTGGGCCTTATGTTTCGTTGTCTAATATATACGCAACTGCCGGAAAGTGGAGAGATGTTGCAAGATTGAGAACTCTGATGAAAGAGCATGGAGTTAAGAAGCAACATGCGCACAGCTGGACAGAGATTGGAAATAAGGTGCACATTTTCCTGGGAGGGGATATATCTCATCCAGATATTGATAAGATTCATTTGATGCTCAAAAGGATCAGTCTACACATGGCAGTGGATGATTTTGCAGAGATCGGTGTTCCGTGGAGCTGTTCTTACTGACCTATGGTATGGGATGCATTGGTTTTTATCCAGGGGCAGAGCCACAGCAGCCCCCCAAACACCACCTTTCATGTAAAATGTATGTTAAACTTCTGTAATGAAAGTCCTGCAAGCTCAATGCCCTGAGGCTTTGGCATGCTTCAATTTTGCCACCAGGTGTACTGATATTGATGAAGAAATATAAAAATGTCGAAAAGTAAAAAAGTAAAAAAGAAAGAACAGGCCAGCCCTTGCTAAATTTGGAGCTTGCAAAGATAGGTGAATAATGTAAATTCATTTTCAGGCCCAAAAACAGTGTAAGCCCGAGTTGTTGATTGGCAAATTTGAACACAACAGTCTCCAACGACTATGGCAGGCAGCCGACCAGAGGCAGAGGCAGAGGCAGTCATAGGTTGGACCGTTGGAAACTTGGAATATTATGTGTGGAATGTCAATTTTGTCAAATTCAATCAATCCACTTATTAGATTGCTTCCTTCCAACACCCGCCAAATAGGTTCCCTTCAGTGGAAAAACCGCCAACCTCGGACTTTTCCACCAAAATCATTTTAGTGACTTTCCCAAAATAGAAAATCCCCTGTCCCAACAACGTTCTTCACCATAATCAAACATGGCACCTCCAGACCGAGCCTAAGGTACTTTTCTTTTTCCTTGAAAATTCCAATGCTTTTTTCTGTATTAATTATATCTTTCTTTTGTGTTATTCTCATTCATTAGGCTTTTAACGTTGTTGGGTTACTGTTTCATTGCTTTTCTCAACTTCCTTAATTCGTTAATTCTTGCCTTTGACGTTCAATCTGTGAAATATTACTGGTTTTCTGATCTGGATCTTTTGAAATTCAACCAAAGAAGCTTTCTTTGGTCATATGAAATTCAAGACCATCTCTGCTCTGCATTGAAGTCCTCAAGAAAGCCCTCTAAGCTACAAATTTGCATGTGGTATTGATCCCGTTTCATAGTTTTTGCTTTGATTGAGAACAGGGTTTTTATTCGTATGGAACTTTTTTCAAAGTCAATATCCATCTTCATAACTGTTTTAAAGGATTCTAAGGGATTGGATTGACCATGCCAATTTTTTATATTTTTCTTTGATGGTTTTTTTGCATTGGATTTTAATTTGTTTGGTGATGGGTGTTTTGTGTGTTCATGGTAGAAACAGATCGCTGGAGCTTCGGAGATGCAGCAACAAATAATGGAGCAACCTGAAGAGGAGCTGAAGGAGCAACTGCAGACAATGGAGCTACAAAGAGATCGAGCAGTTGATGAACAGAGAGAGATGAAAAAGGTGGCAGATGAGGCCAACATGAGGCTTAGTGAAGAATTGTCAACTCAGGAGGGAGATGGGGTGCATTCGGAATTGAATTCGGTGAAGGATTTATTGTCTGATGCAAGGCAAAATTTGAAGAGTAAAGAGGAGAATATTGAGTCTTTGAAACTTGAACTTGGAAAGGCCAAAGATGTGGAGCTCAAACTGGCAAAGAATGCGAAAACCTCCGAGGTTCACACACAGACTTTGCTGTCTCAAGGCGCAGAACGAATTCGTGAATTGGAGCTCAAAGCAGATAATGCAAAAAACTCCGAGGCTCAGACAAAGGCCTTGTTAGCTGAAAGTAAAAAAAGAATTCGGGAATTGGAGGTCAAACTGGCAGAGAATTTGAAGTCCTCTGAGGCAGAGGCTCACACAAAGGCTTTGTTGTTTGCAAGCGAAAAAAAAGTTCGGGATTTGGAGCTCAAACTGGCAGAGAAGGTGGAAACCTCCGAGCCTCACACCAAGGCTTTATTGTCTGAAAGGGAAGGAAGAATTCAGGAATTGGAGCTCAATCTGGCAGAGAAGGTGGAAACCTCAGAGGCTCGCACCAAGGCTTTATTGTCTGAAAGGGAAGGAAGAATTCAGGAATTGGAGCTCAAACTGGCAGAGAAGGTGGAAACCTCAGAGGCTCACACCAAGGCTTTATTGTCTGAAAGGGAAGTAAGAATTCAGGAATTGGAGCTCAAACTGGCAGAGGTTATGAAGTCCTCTGAGGCAGAGGCTCACACAAAGACTTTATTGTCTGAGAGTGAAGGAAGAATTCAGGAATTGGAGCATGAACTGGCAGAGAATGTGAAAACCTCTGACGCTCACACCAAAGCTTTATTGTCCGAAGGGGAAGGAATAATTCGGGAATTGGAGCTCAAACTGGCAGAGAGTGTGGAAACCTCTGAGGCTGACACGAAGGCTTTATTGTCCGAAAGTGACGAGAGAATCCGGGAGTTGGAGATGGAAATAGAGAAGAGAAAGCAATCAGAAGCTAGAATTCTTGATTCATTGATCACCCAGACAAACCAACTTGAACAAACCAAGGTTTTGCTTGAAGAGGCAAAGTTTGAGATTGCTTCGATTCAAAACAAATTGGAGAAAGGGGAAGATGAATCTGCTCAAAATAGTCAAGAGCGTAGTACGTCTCATTATCATGATCACCTCGAAAATAATCTTTCCAAGAAGGAGGAATTAGAGAGTCTAAAGTCTGAGATTCAGCTAACAAAGGAGAGTCTGGTTGATGCCCTAAAGAAGGAGCAACTTGCTTCATCCAAGGCTCAGAAATTACTTGAGGAGATGGGAGTGCTTAAACGTGAACTGAAGTTGACAGCGGAAGCTGAAGAAAACGGAAAGAAGGCAATGGATGACTTGGCTTTTGCACTGAAAGAAGTTGCAACAGAAGCCAACCAGTTGAAAGATAAACTCTGCGTGACCCAAGCAGAGTTAGAGCACTCAAGATCACAAGAAGAATGCTTGAATTCGATGTTAAAGAGCAGTGAGGAAAGTTATAAAGCACTATTGGATGAAGCAAAGAAAGAAGCTGAGAGGTACAAAAATACTGCTGCCAGGTTGAAAATAGAACACGAGGAGTCAGTTTTGGCATGGAGCGGGAAAGAAACTGGTTTTGTTGATTGCATTAGAAGAGCTGAAGAAGATAGATATGCTGCACAGCAAGAGAACTTTAGATTGCATGAGTTGCTTCTGGAGACGGATAACAGGGCCATGGTATCAAAGGAAGAAAATAGCAAGTTGCGAGACATACTTAAACAGGCCTTAAATGAAGCAAATGTTGCAAAAGGAGCTACAGCCATTGCTCAAGCCGAAAATTCTCAGCTGAAAGATACCCTGACTGAAAAGGAGGATGCCTTGAATTTCCTTGCCTGTGAAAACGAAAATTATAGGGTAAATGAAATTGCAGCTCATGAAAACATTAAGGAGTTAAAGCGGTTGCTCATTGAATCATCGAAGAAGGAGGAGAAAGAGAAATCGCCATCAAAGGAAAAGGATGGTAAGAAAGAGGAGAAAGAGAAAACAGCATCGAAGGAAAAGGAGGGCAAGAAAGAGGAGAAGGAGAAAACACCATCAAAGGATAAGGAGTCGAAAAAGGAGGCTAAGGACAAACTATCTTCAAAGGAAGTGAAGAAGGAGGTCAAGGAGAAAAAACCACCGAAGGAGTTAAAAAAGGAGGATGCTGGTAAAGAGAAACCACCATTGTCAGGGGACGCCAAAAAGGAAGATAAAGAGAAAACATCATCAAAGGAGGATAAGGAGGCTGCAGCATCTCAAAATGGAGGCTTATTTGGCAAAGTTTTCAGTTTCAATCTCAAGGAGCTCAAAATTTCAAACATGCACGAGGAAGTTGATGATGATGATCATGAGATTGAAATAGATGAGGCTCTCAAAGGCTCGATATTCGAGGTAGATTCGCCAGGCTCAGCTACGCATCACCGGAGAAATTCTTCTTTTACATTCACAGATGATGGAGAAACACTCCATTCAGATGATTATGATCATCTAGATGGGACTCAAGCTGAAAACTCAAGGAAGAAGAAAGCGTTGCTGCGAAGATTTGGAGATCTTATAAAGAGAAGTACTACTTATACCAAAAAGGAACCATCACCATCACCAGATACCAAAAAGGAACCATCACCATCACAGGATGCCAAAGAGGAAACATCGCCGACGAAAAGGGAAGCTTCCCCGGAATAGACAAGCTGCATTTTGGTGATACTCTTCGAGTTTTGATACCAAGTAGTTTAATCTGATTCTTTCTGTCACATATTTCATCTAGTTTGTATGTCAGAGTGCATCAAAGAATATGATCCAAAGATGTAAAAAGAAACAACACTTATTTAGAACAGTCCATTATTAGACAACATATGTCTTCTACTTTTCATCATTCTATGTACATATCCATCATCAGCATACTTCTATGAAAACAAGTGTTCAGTTTGTATCTACAAAAATATATCTCATCTGCAACTCCTCCGTATTCTATCTAACGATGGTTATCTTATTCTCAAGAAGAAAAAAAGTTAACAATGCATGTTTTGCAGGTTTATTTAAACTTGGCATTGTTTATTTCACCGGTAAACATAGGCCACTTTTTGGATAAACAAAAATTAAGATTTTGATGTTGCTTAATTTGTTAAAATAGGTTTTCCGATCTGCAAACACAAAACATCAATTTTTATTATATATAAATGCAATTTTAAGACCGGAAATGTTGTTGACACTCTAAAAAAGTCATCATAAACTCCTTTATATTTTTGTAAAATTTATCTCTTCTAACTTTAAGCTCGTGCAGACGCGGGGGATTTTAGGAAATAGGTTCACTGCGGTACGCTATGCATGTAACCCCGTCATTGCTGGGGAAATTGAGAGAAAAAAGAGAAAATTTGGAATAAAGAGTAATTGGAGAAAAACACGTGAGGATTTTTTTATTTAAAATAATAGTTAATTTCAGTTTACTGTTATTATATTATGACTCTGTAATTAGAAGAGCATTATTTAACAGTAACTTAAAATGAGATGAATGAAGTCCTGACAATTACGTGCAATTATACAAACTAGAGTCTAAATTAATCTAATTTATGGAGAGGAAGATTCGGATTTGAATTTTAGGAAATGGATTCATTGCCGTGGTCAAACTGGCCTAACCCACTTGTAAATTATGCAATATTTTTTACACTTTACATGTGATCGTCAATAAGTTTTGCATGTTAAGTTGATCATAATAGACTTACTTTTAATTTAGGATAACCATATACAGATTTGTGTGATCGAATAAACGTAAGAACTGTTGAGATTTGGATTGTCAAGGGAGCTAGAGAGCTTAAGACTGAGAGAGAGCTTGAGCAAGAAGAAAAAAATGGTTATGACCACTACTCCTCTGCAAAACCGTTGCAGCAGAGAAACTTCATTCATACCCAAAATGTGTTCTTACATCAGCAATTACAATCTAACCATTGTGAAGGTTAAGCCAATGTGAATATGACACATGACATTACAAAGCTTTAGAACCGCTAAAATGTGACATATGAGCTCAAGGTGCTCAGCTAACAGACGACTTAAATGAACTAAATATAAACTGACTAAGTGATTACTAACTAATCAGAAATTAGCTAGGCAGTTTACATTTTAACACTCCCTTCTAAAGTGCAAGCTGATTTCACTCCAAGCATACTCCTCAAATAGCTGAACTTGTCTTTGGGAAGTGCCTTGGTGAAAATGTCAGCAATTTGCTCTTCTCCTTTGCAGTAGAGCAGTTCAATCACTCATTCTTGGATTGCTTCTCTAATAAAATGGAACTTCCTCTTAATGTGCTTGCTCCTTTGATGAAATACTGGATTTTTAGCCATTGCTATTGTTGAAGTGTTGTCACAAAACACAGTTGTTGTAGCAGTCTGTTCTTCCCCAAAATCTTCAAGAACAAACCTGAGCCAAATGGCTTGTGATGTAGCTTCTGTTGCACTCACATACTTTGCTTCTGCTGTTGAAAGGGCCACACTATGTTGTTTGACTGATGCCCATGAAAATGCATCACTTCCAAATGAAAATGCATATCCGGAAGTGGTTTTCATATCTTCCACAGATCCACTCCAGTCACTGTCACAATATCCTAATAAAAGTGCAGACTTTGCAATCACATACTCAATTCCATAATCAATTGTGCCTTGTATGTACCTTAGAACTCTTTTGGCTGCCCCATAGTGCATCTTAGAAGGATTGTGCATGAATCTTGCAAGCAGGCTAACTGAAACATGATTTCAGGTCTGGTTGTAGTTAGATATAGCAAGCTTCCTACAATTTTTCTGTACAAGCTTTCATCTGCTGCTTCACTTCCATCATCTCTTTGCAATTTATCAGTGGCAACTAATGGAGTGCTCACTGATTTGCAATCCTTGAGTCCAAACTTATCTAGGAGAGTGAGTGCATACTTCTTTTGATGGATGAAAATGTTCCCTTCAGTTTGAGTTACTCCAATACCAAGAAAATAATGGAGTAAACCCAAGTCAGACATTTCATACTTGCACATCATCTCAGCCTTGAATTCTTTCACCATTTCATCACTGCTTCCAGTATATACTATGTCATCTACATAGATTGATACGATTAATGTTCCCACACCTTCCTTGGTTCTTACATAGAGAGTTGCTTCACTTGGACTTCTGTGAAAACCACACTGATATAAGTAAATGTTGATTTCACTGTACCAGGCCCTTAGAGCCTGCTTTAGTCCATAGAGGGCTTTTCTTAATCTGTACACCTTATCCTCAGCTCCTTTAATCACAAAGCCTTCAAGTTGATCCACATAGACTTCCTCTTCAAGGACACCATTTAAGAAAGCTGATTTGACATCCAATTGCCACAATTTCTAGCCTTTCTGTGCAGCTAGTGCAATGAGAGTTCTAATAGTGTCTAACCTTGCTACTGGAGCAAAGGTTTCATTGAAATCAATCCCTGGTTTTTGTGTGTAACCCTTGGCTACAAGTCTTGCCTTGTGTTTTTGAATGGAGTCATCAAGGTTTAGTTTAGTTTTATATATCCACTTCACTCGTACAATTGGATTGTTGCTTGGTCTGTCAACCAATTCCCAAGTGGAATTCTTCTCTATCATTGGTATCTCTTCAGCCTTGTTCCAAGCTTCATCTTTGGTTGCTTCATTGTAACTTTCTGGTTCAATAATGCTCAGTTTACATTGAGCATAGACCTCACTTAAGTTCTTCCATTTTTGTGGAGTATGATCAAAAGTTTCAGAGATTGAAACTGATGAATCATGTGTAGCTGACTCCATAGTAGTTTGCAGATCTTTAACCACTTGTGATCTCTGAGGAGATTGAACTGACTGAAGCGATTCATTAGAATATGAATCAATTTATGATATTCTTGAACTTTCTTCTTCATGCCATGGAATAGTCACTTGTACTTCTTCATTCAACTCCCAATTCCACATTGCTTTCTCATCAAAGATAATGCTCCTTGAGAGTTCAATCTTTTTAGTTTCTAGGTTAAAGACTCTATACCCTTTCTCACAAATCCCATATCCAAGAAATATTCCATTCATTCCAGTTTCCTCTAGCTTGTGTCTTTTCTGAGAAGGAATATGGATATAGCACAGTGAACCAAATATTCTCAAGTGTTTGACACCTGGTTTTCTCCCACTGAACTTTTTGAATGGAGTTGTATTATCCAGAGCACTTGTTAGACTTCTATTTTGCAGGTATATAGCTATATTGACAGCTTCTGCCCAAAATTTCAAAGGAATTTTCTTCTCATGCATCATTGTTCTTGCAATTTCCATCAGTACGATTCTTTCTCTCTGCAACTCCATTCTGTTGTGGAGAGTAGGCTATAGTCAGGTGCCTTTCTAATCCCATCTTTTCACAAAACTTTGAAAATTCCAATGATGTATATTCTCTACCTCTATCACTTCTTAGCTTCTTTATTTGATAACCACTTTGTAGCTCAACCATGTTTTTGAACCTTTTGAATATGTTGAATGCTTGAGACTTATGTTGTAAGAAAAACACCTAACACATTCTAGTGTGATCATCAATGAAGGCGAGAAAGTATTTATTCCCTCCAAGAGTGATAGTCTGCATTGGACGACCGATATCTGAGTGAATCAGTTCTAGTGGTTGTGAGGCTCTCCAAGCTTTTTCCTTATCAAATGAACTTCTGTGACTCTTGACTATAGCACAACCCGAGCAAATCTTCTCAGGTTCTTGTAGCTTAGGTAGACCCTGAACCATGTCTTTCTCTTGTAAGAGCCTCAAGCTAATGTAGTTTAGATGCCCAAATCTTCTGTGCCACAGCCAAGATGGTTCTCCAAATGTTGCTCTATTTGCCATAGGAGGATTGACATATTTGAGATCTAAGGGAAAACATATGTTCCCTTGCATTTGAACTCTTGCAATCAGCTCTTTCAACTGCTTATCTTCATAAATGTCAACCTTATTATCACTAAACACCAACCAATGCCCCTGTTTTATCATCTGTCCTACGCTCAACAGATTCTCATCCAAACCAGGTACAATCATAACTTCTCTAATGTATCTAGTAACACCTTGCACATCTATAGCCAAAGTACCTTTGCTTATTGATTGTACTAAATCACCAGTACCCATCTTAACTTTACAGTTCACATTTCTATCTATATCAATAAGTAAGGACTCATGAGCAGTCATATGATTACTCAAGCACTATCCACATACCAAACATTCATATTTCTTCTAATAGTAGCTGAATGACAAGCATAAAACATAGTAGAGGTTCTGTTATCTTACTAGCCAAGTTTGCAAGTCTCTCAGTCTTATTTGATTGTTCACAGTTTTTAATGAGATGCCCAAAACAATTGCACCCATAGCACTTTGGATTTCCTTTAAACCAGCATTCTTCATAGTGAAGCTTATCACAGTGCTTGCATTTCCCTTTTGCTTGATCTGATTTTTCCCCTTGTTCATGCTTTCTTCCTTGGTTGCCACTATTTTGAGGTTTTGAATCCCATTTCTTACCCTTCGATTTCCAGCTCTTCTTTGATTTATTATTACCAAAACCAGAATTTGACTGAGATCCTTTTTGATTTATGCTCATGCTGCTGAAAGCTTTCTCAGTGGTGCTCTCAGCATGTCTATCAAGGCCCTGAGCAAAACCCCTCAATGCAGCAATCACCTCTTGTACCTCAATCGTTTCAATATCCTTAGTTTGTTCAATTACATAACAGACATGATCAAACTCCTTAGTCAGGCTTATAAGTAGTTTTTGAACTAACCTTCCTTTGGATAGGTCTTCCCCATATCCCTTCATCTGATTCACAAGCTCAAGTAGGAGAGTGAGGTATCCAGACAAGGTCTTATCATCCCTCATCCTTGTGTACTCAAAATCACGACGCAAACCCTGCAATTTGATGGATCTGACCTGCTTATCACCATGAAATTCCTGAAGTAAAATATCCCATGCACCCTTTGAGGTTTCTTTATTCGAAATCCTAGGGAAAATGTCTTCTGAGACAGCCTCTTGGATAATCCCAAGTGCCTTAGCATCCTTCATTAACAGAGCTTCCTTCTCAGAATCCAATGACCCAGCATCATCCACCTTCTTCCCCTTTGAATCTGGAATTTGAAACCCCTTTTCAACTAAATCCCAGATTCCATGAGATTTGAAAATCGTTCTCATTCAAATCTTCCAAAACTCATAGTTGTCCCCATTGAATATTGGAGCTCTGAGATTACTCCCACCTGACCTAGCCATCTGAGACCAGAATCAATGAACTGAGTCGGAAATTTCTCGTCGGATTTCCAAGCTCAGCCCACACAGCTTCAACGCCCACTATCCAGATCCAACCTTCGCTGCTGATACCATGTTGAGATTTGGATTGTCAAGAGAGCTAGAGAGCAAAAGACTGAGAGAGAGCTTGAGCAAGAAGAAAAAAATGGTTATGATCACTACTCCTCTGCAAAACCTTTGCAACAGAGAAACTTTATTCATACCCAAAATGTGTTCTTTCATTGTAACAACCCGACCCCAAATTTAATTACCCATTTAAATTATTTAATTTAAATTATGAATTTACCCTTGGGGTAGAGGTAATTTGGTCATTTTCTTGTCCGGAAGGATTTTGGGACAACAAGTAGTATGGTTATGTAGGTTGTACTGAGATGAGTCCGTAGACACGTAGTGGGATCAAATCGAATTTGTAACGAAGAAGTTACGAGCAAAACATCACTAGTGGCACAATCGTAAATATTGCGAAAAGGGTTTGATAGATGTCAGAAAAGCCATCGCGTCTCTCTTTCTCTTTCTCTTCCGCACGTGCTCTCTCTCTCTTCGACGACAGCCTTCTCTCTCTTTCTCTCTCTTCAAAACTCCGGCCACCGGCCGGGAACGGTGCCAAAAGGACCGGCTCAGCCCCGGCATCACGACCCGGCCCTTCCCTGACATCGGCCGCCGCTCCAGCCGTCGGAAAAAGGTGATTTTCAGGCCGGTTTTTGCTCGAAGTTTGCCGGCTCCGATCTCTCTCCTCTGGTCACCATTTTTGGTGATCAAGGTATATAAATTAATCCATTCTTCATGATCTAGCTGATGGTTAGGTAAGATTTCGTTAATTTTGAGTGTTGATGTTTCGATTTACGAATTGAAATTCAGCTGGTTTTGGGATTGCGATTCCGGCCACTTCTGGTCTGTTTTCGGGGTATGTCCAAGAATAAAAGTGACTCCAAATGGGGTTGTACACCTAGGTTAGGAAGCTTGGCCGGCGATTTGGAGTTTTTTCTGGCCGTCGAAAATTACTCAAGGCACCCACGCGTTGCCGGCCCGTGTGGTGGAGTGTGGGCCAGGGAAATGGACTAGCTTTGGGTCCTAAAGTGATCTCCTAGTCCTCAAGAGCACGTAGGTGTGCTCATATGTCAATTTGGATACCGTTTGAGTCTCGAACGGATATTGCCTATTACGCGTTATCCAGGTTCGTTAGGTTCGGACCGTTGGATTGACTCCCATTTAATATATGTTAACTTGGACATCCTTAGAATCTTGTAGGATTCGACGGATCGTAAAACGGAGTCCCGGATACTCCAGAAATGCCAACCCTAGGGCTAGGATTATAGTAACCGTCTGATCGTGCGATCGTGAGCAATCCGACCGTCCGATCTGGACCAAACTTGCAGGACATGTGTCCTAGACCTTGTAAAACCTATAGGAACTTTCAGATCAGAATTTGGAGGTTGTGGACCCCGTGGGTCGTTTGACCTAGGTTGGGTAGTTTGGCCTTGGGTTGACCGTGAGACTTCCTAGGTAGTGTTACCTTCCTAGGAAGATTATAATTCCCCTAGTGACAGGTCTTGAGCGTTGTGGAGTTATGTGGATTTAGGATATTAATTTATTGCCTTTAATTAGGGAATTACCGGATGTTATGTTATAGGGACAGACCCCATATGTGGCGTTGATATATCCGGCGTATGGGGAGATATGTGATTTTGAGGTCGCAGTGTCGTAGGAGTAGCCAGCGTGTTGACAGACCCCATACGTGGCGTTGGTATATCCGGCGTATGGGGAGATATGTGATATTGTGTTGAGGTCGCACGTGTCGTAGGAGTAGCCAGTGTGTTGACAAACCCCATACGTGGCGTTGGTCGGATAAAACCGATGTGTGATTTGATAATTGTTCATACTCCCGTTTTGACTACGGGAGGGTGGTGTTAGTATGTTGTGGTCGCATTAGGGGTAAAACCCGTTTGGATTGTTGTATGATTTTGGCCGAGACCTTAAACTATTTGTGTTTGCGTTTGGAGGTTAAAACCTCGTATATTGGATAGTTTGGAAAGTTAGATGTTACGGATTGCTTTTGGCATTCTTAAGTGAGAGTGAATTTATTACTTGCCTGGTTAAAGGTATTAATTGACTTGATAGCGTGCTGGGTTGTTCGCTTCGAATTATCGGAAGGCCAGAGGCCGTTTATGTGAATTGCATGTTGTTACATTGTGCAAGCTGCCAGTTGGGATGTTAAATGTGTTTTATGTAGGTTGGAATTTCTGGGAAATGTTCAATTTACAGGGGAGACTTTGTTGAATTTATGGCAGAAAGTCTCATGCCCTTATTCCTTTTTGGGAAAAGAGGATATAGTTTCAGAAGTGGGCCCGACATCTGGGTGATGTCAGGAATTCCACAGGATTCGCCTCGGGTTGTGAGAAATTTGGGGCGGGTCCTGTCATACATCTGCAATTACAAAGCCAATGTGAAGGATTCGCCTCGGGTTGTGAAGGTAAAGCTAATGTGAATATGACACATGGCATTACAAAGCTTTAGAACCGTTGAAATAAGAGAGACAATCCTAAGCCTTACACTTGGCATATGAGCTCAAGGTGCTCAGCTAACAGACAACTTAAATGGACTAAATATAAACTGACTAAGTGATTACTAACTATTCAGAAATTAGCTAGGCAGTTTACATTTTAACAAGAACTACCAATGTAAGGCTTCCAAAAAAATAAGTTTTGCATGTTAAGTTGATCATAATAGACTTACTTTTAATTTATGATAACCATATATAGATTTGTGTGATCGAATAAACGTAAGAACTACCAATGTAAGGCTTCCAAAAAATACCATCAATGTAGAGAAAAACTTTGAGCTTATGTGAAGTACATGGTTCACTATTTAAATACATATTTAAGATATAGAGAAAAATTATAGAAATTATAGTTAATAAAAGTAACCTTCATAATCAGCTTCAGCATTAGGTAAAGAAAAGAAAAATTTACTATTGGATCTATCAATTGGGTATGTCTGGGATTCTTGTAAGCATAAATGAGGGCTTCACACTCACCCTAGTGGAACACAACTCAAGAGCAGAAGTAGAATTCATAAACAACACTGATGGTTGCTCATTGAGTGTAAAACAGATTAAACAAAGAGCTATAGCAATCCTACTAGTATTAAAATAGTACACGATATGAACAAGCTATAAAGCTATGACGATAAAATTAATAGTACGTGCAACCGTTCGCTTCTGTAAAGAGCATTAGAAATCTGCAAAGAACACACCATTTACGGTATAAAATAGTAGGTACTATACTCTCGAATATACACTGCAGCTTTCGCCCTTATAGTCCTATTGATTGGACTGAATTTGGAGATCGAGAATTGTGGAAGATCTTGTCGTTGAAGCAAGCATGCCTTCATCAAAGATCAACATTTCAGATTTACATCTAAGTGATCTTGTGGTATTGTGAGCACTTTTACAATTTACAGATCATATCATCAGTTTTTAATCAGAGCTACCTTATGAATACTTAAAACAGATTTATAAAGGTTTTCAATTCAGTTTTGTTTTATGTTATATCTGTCACTGGTTGTTCCAGGATTCAAAAGTCGAGCAGGCAAAATTTACATTAGCCTTGAAAAGAATATTAGCCTTGAAAACTGAGTGATAAAGCCTGAGCATTAGTGGTTACATGTTGGCTTCACACACTCTCTCTCTCTTTCTCTCTCTCTCTCTCTCATGCATATGCCTCTAGGGTCTTAGGTTTAGGCAATTCCATACATGTTTTATTTTTCTGAAATTTTTTGGGTGGGCTGCTAATGGCTAGATCCGCCATTGTCACTAATCTGTTTTTGAGTGCATAAAAAGACAACTGTGGTGATCATGTTTATAGAATGGTGTTATGCAAAATGATACTGCCAAAGCAGTTCAGTTTGCATGCATCTTATTAGTTCATGGTTTTTAAATGATCACCAATTGCATTGTAATTCATAACATATAGAACATATTGATGTGATTAATTGCAAGTGGACAATATCGCTCAAATGTACTAAAATATGAGAAATATGAGAGAATATTTGTTTGTGGGAATTTTCTGTGTATTCTTCTTCTTGTATGAGGTAATATTTATAATACAACGAAACCTGAATGGGCAAGTAAATAATAAATTCCTATTTCTATTTACAGTAGGAAATTAGGAATGAAAGTAAATCAAATATAATTATAATAGGAATTCTTAGTGTGTAAGGAAAGAAAATCAATGGTCCACAAGTCACGCCAACACTCCCCCTCACGTTGGTGCATAGATGTTGCCAATAGCCAACTGGTCCAATGATTTGTGGAATGCTTTACTAGAAATTGCTTTTGTCAAAATATCCGCCAATTGATTTTTGGACTTTACGAAAGGAAACTGAATCACTTTAGCTTCGAGCTTCTATTTGATATAGTGTCGATCTACCTCAACATGTTTGTTGCGATCATGTTGAACTAAATTATGTGCAATAGCTATTGCAGTCTTGTTGTCACAAAAGAGATTCATTGCAGATGTAGGTCTATACCCAAGTTCAGTAAGCAACCTCTTTAACCAAATAAGTTCGCAAATTCCTTTGGTCATACCTATGAACTTGGCTTATGCACTGGATAAGGCAACCACCTTCTGTTTCTTGCTTCTCCATGTAACTAAATTACCTCCCACAAATGTGAAGTAACCGGATGTGAGTTTCCTATATGTTATATTTCCTGCCCAATCTGCATCTGTGTAACCATCAATATTCAAATGACCATGTTTTGAGAACATAAGTCCTTTTTTGGGTGCAGACTTCAAATATCTAAGTATTCGAATAACTACATTCATGTGGTTTTCACTTGGAGAATGCATAAATTGACTGACGACGCTCACTACATAAGCAATGTCTAGCCTAGTATGAGACAAGTAGATTAATCTTCCCACTAACCTTTGGTATCTTTCTTTGTTAGTTGGAACTTGATCCAGGTATTCTCTAAGATGATGATTTTGAACAATAAGAGTGTCTACAGGCTTGTAATATAGCATTCATGTGTCTGTCAATAAGTCCAAGGCATATTTCATTTGAGAGAGAAATATGCCTCGTTGTGATCGGGTCACCTCAATCCTCAAGAAATATTTAAGTCCACCTGGATTCTTCATCTCACATTTATTAGCCAAATAGTCTTATAGCTGAGATATTTCATGTTTATCATTCCCAGTAATAATTATGTCATCAACATAGATTATTAAAGTTTTTACCTTCCCTTTTTGATGTTTCAAGAACAAAGTACGATCTGAGTTACTCTGTCTAAAACCATTGTTCTTCATTACCATGGCGAACTGTCTAAAACCGTGTTCTTTTTTCCTCGTGGTAAAGTTTCCTGTATCCAAGTCTGATTCTTCTCAAGAGATTTCATCTCTTCCTTTACAGCTTGAACCCACTTAGGATCTTTAAATGCTTCAGCAACCTTGGTTGTGATATGAATAGCAGACAACTGATGCACACAGGCCTTAAGTGGTTCAGACAGCTTCTCAGTGGATACATGATTCGCAATTGGATACTTTGAAGTCTTGCCAATATCATGTGAACAACAATTTGGTGGCTTTCTACGATTATGCCTGAAAGGTAATTGGTATCCAATATATTTATCCTATAAATTCACAAGTATAGTAGGAGTAGTTACCTCAAGGATATTTACAGTTGAGTTAGATGGGGGGTCTTCATCTTGTCGTTATGTATTGTCTGTAGGTGTAGGACTCGGATCAGAAATATCTTTGCAGGGATCATGGGTCAGGCAATTGATCATTATGAATGGGCGATTGATCGCTTTTCTGTAGAGAGTAATCTCATGCTCCAGACTCGGGACGATCAATCATTTCTGTACATAAGAGAATTTCTTCGTTTTCCAAGTTGCTCCAATTCTGCTCTTCACTTTGTATCTCCTTCTAAAGCGTAGAATTGGATGATGGGTTATGGAAGAATAGCTCAGATTCCAGAAAGGTCACATCCAAGTGACATAGGTATGTCAGGTAGGAAGATGATAACATCGGTAGCCATTCTGATGATTGACATAATCCATAAAAACACAACGAAGCGCACAAGGATCAAGTTTGCTACGTTGATTTTTGTAGAGATGAACGAAAGCCACACATTTAAAGATTTGGGGTGTGAGTATCAAAACAGAGGGCAGAAGTCTGTGTTGCGCAAGCATTTGTAAGTGAGTTTTAAAGGTCAAGACACCACAAGGCAGGCGGTTGATCAGGTAAACTACGATGACAATAGCATCATGCCAGTGATGGCGATGAGCATGAGCACCAATCAAAAGTGCTTGAGTAGTTTCAAGAAGATGTCGATTCTTTCGTTACACTATTTTGTTGCAGTGTCTGAGGACAAGTCCTCTCATGGATAATTTCATGTTGTTGGAACTAAGTTTGAAAGTCATGATTGATAAATTCTTCACCATTGTCTGAGTGAAGAATTTGGATTTAAGCACTAAATTGAGTTGTCATCTGTTTGTGGAAGGACTGAAAACTAGAAAACACATTGTTTTTATTCTTCAACAAATAAAGTCATGTCATCCATGTACAATCAAACTCAATTTTCTACTACCTTAAAGGTGCTTTGTTCGGATAATGGTGGTGAATATGTTAATCAAGTTTTACACAGTTATTTTCAGGAACATGGAATTCTACATGAGACTACTTGTCCCTATACACCTCAATAGAATGGTGTGGCTGAAAGGAAGAATCGCAAAATTCTTGAAATTACTCATGCCAGTCTTATTGGTGCTTACATGAGCCCACGGTTTTGGGAAGAGGCGATCACCTCTGCAATTTATCTTTGATGATATGATCATGACTGGTGATGATTTTGATGAAATTGGCAAACTAAAAGGCTATTTAGCTTCTAAGTTTGATACGAAGGATCTTGGTGGATTAAAATATGTTTTGGGTATTGAGGTAACTCGTTCTAAAAATGAAATTTTCTTGTCACAATATGTTCTTGATTTGCTAAAGGAAACAAGTATGCTTGGGTGTGAATCGATTGATTTTCTTATAGTGTCACATCCCAGGATCGGCTCCGCCGTAACACGATATTGTCTGCTTTGGACCCCCCTCTCTACCCTCACGGTTTTGTTTTTGGGAGCTCACGAGCAACTTCCCAGTGGGTCACCCATCCTGGGATTGCTCTAACCCCAACTCACTTAACTTCGGAGTTCCCATGACTCCGAAGCCAGTGAGCTCCCAAAAGGCTTCGTGCTAGATAGAGGCGGGCATGTACATATAAGGTACATCACCCCCTCTCCGTTGGTCGATGTGGAATGTTACAATCCACCCCCCTTAAGGGCCTGACATTCTCGTCGGCACACTCGCACCACACGGCAGAGTGGCTCTGATATCAAATTGTCACATCCCATTATCGGCTCCTCCATAGCACAATATTGTCCACTTTGGCCCCCCTCTATGCCCTCACGGTTTTGTTTATGGGAGCTGAAGAGTAACTTCCCAGTGAGTCACCCATCCTGGGATTGCTCTAGGCCCAACTCGCTTAACTTTGGAGTTCCCATGACTCTGAAGCCAGTGAGCTCATAAAAGGCCTCGTGCTAGATGGAGGCGGACATGTACATATAAGGCACATCACCCCTCTCCGTTGGTCGATGTGGGATGTTGCGTATGGAACAAAATCATGGTTTGAAAAAATGTCCATATTAAGTTCCAATTGATAAAGGACGATATCAAAGGTTGGTTGGTCGTTTGATTTATTTTTCTCACACTAGACCTGATATTGCATATGCATTAAGTGTTGTAAGTAGGTTCATGCATAATCCAAGTGTACAACATATGGATGCAGTGGTCTGAATTTTGAGGTATTTGAAGTCTACACCGGGAAAAGGTCTAATGTTCTTAAAGCATAGGTATGTAAAAGTTGTGGGGTATACGGACTCCGACTGGGCAGGAAAGAGGGATAAGAGAAGATCGACGTATGGTTATTTTAGGTTTGTATGAGGTAACTTAGTTACTTGGAGGAGTAAAAAGTAGAAGGTTGTCTCTTTGTCCAGTGCAAAGGCCGAGTATCAGGCTATGATGGAAGTTGTTTGTGAACTGCTATGGCTAAAAAGGCTTATGAGGGTGCTTGGTTTTCCCAGTAAGGATACTATGAAGTTGTATTGTCATAATCAATCAGCAGTTAAGATTGCTGAAGATCTAGTTCAACATGATAGGACGAAACGTGTAGAGATTAATCGGAATTTTATTTATGAGAAATTGGAAGAAAAGATTATTGAAGTTCCGTATGTTAGGACTACTGAACAATTTGCGGATATGTTGACCAAGGCCGTATCAAATCAAGCCTTTACAGATTCACTTGTCAAGCTGGGCATCTGCAACATCTATGCACCATTTTGAGAGGGAATGTTGGCGTGAATCATTATAAGAATTGTATACAATTATTATCTTTATTTGTAATTATAGGAATACCGATTAGATCAGGATTGTATTTATTTCCATTTTCTTTATTGTATTTATTTCCTAGATAGACTTTTATTTTTATCACTATAAATACCTCCTTATGAGAAGACTAGAAATATGCATAATTATGTTGGTTATGGATGCCCACCATAAGTCCATTGTATTTCCTTCATTATACTCATCATTATACCTATCATTATAGGGTTGTAACATATGCACTAAATACCATATTTATCATTGGTTATTATGTTTCGTAACCCACTACTTAAAGGTGGTAAATGGTGATGTATTTCCTATGCCTATAAATAGTAGGCACTAAAGATGAATAAGTGACTTGAGCATTGAGCTATTGAGAACTACTCTTACCTTTCATATACTTTCTCTATTCAGTTTTATAACACGTTATCAGCACGAATTCTCTTTCAAAATCCAATTGAGTACCCCGATCAAATCCCTTTGCTTTACTCATCCTCTACTTGAGGTTTTCTGGGTAATTGTGTTTTCATGATTTCCTTGTGTGTAAATACAAACTCCCTTTGGTAGCATTCTATGTTTACAGAAAACAAACCAACCAAAGAAGAAAATTGAAGATCATTCTAAGAGACACAAATCCAAAACAAGGACCGATTTTCACCAAAAGAAACCAATTGAGGTGTTGAGTTTCTTGACGTTCAGAGTGGGATATGAACACCCACGAAACAAAGAGATAAGCCTTCTGACTTACACTTTATCTTCTTCAATTTATTATTATCACCATCATATCTGTACTCATGCTAACATCTAAAGCAAGTATAGATGTACTGGAACTTGTTCTTGTGTGGCAGGTGCAAAAGTAGGAGCATATGGTCAATCCTCCACAAGTAGACCATTTTAATATATTAATCATGGTTTTTGTCGGTTTCACTTTCACATGGCTCTATTTTATATTGGTACATATAATATTAATATGGAAAGTTTATTGTAATACAATATGATATATATATATATACAGTCCCCTTCAGTTGAGGGATCCCTCAAATAGTGTTATTTGAGGGATGGGGCGCTCAACCGTTGGATCTCTTTTAATGAGCTTGTGTGGCTGTGATTCTTTTAAATGTTTTAACCCGTTTGAAAACTCCTGACCCGAAAAAATAAAACCAAGCGATCCGAAAAAATAAAACACGATGGCTGAGTTTGTGGAGTGCACGAAGAAGATGAAGAGCCCTCCCTTCCAAGACGAAGGAAGAGCTGCCATCGCGAGTTGAGCTTGCAAGAATTCTATGCCAATCAGGTAGGTGTATCCATAGCGGTGTTTATGTTTCGTTCTAAATCTGGGTTGTGATTTTCGAATTGGGGTTCTGCAATGGGTTTTTAATTTTAACAATTTCTGGTCAAGGTTGAGATGGGTTATTGATTTGGGGATTCTGTGATAAGTTTTTATTTGAGTTCTAATGGGCAATTCTTTATTTCGGTTATAATGATTAATTCTGGATATATGTTCTAATGAGTAGTTCTTGATTTGGGTTCCATTGATGAATTCTTGATATAAGTTGGCAATTTTTAATTTGTGTTCTAATGGTAAATTCTTGATTCTGTGATAAGTTTTTATTTGAGTTCTAATGGGCAACTCTTTATTTCG
>NC_024126.1:16511120-16534304 GCF_000346735.1 Prunus mume | reverse complement strand
CAATTTATTGAAGTTAATTATCAATTTAAGGACCACCTGCTCTCAAGCAATTCTATGTGAAAAGGCTATTTGAACACAAGGCCAACCTCTTTATCTCAAAGCTTGTTCCATTTGATATATGACGGTTTATATCATTCAGTTTTATTTTTAATTAATATTTTCCAAAATGATCGTACCATTCACATTGCATAATTTCTCATTGATAAACAGTTATAGGTACTGCTTTCCATTCTTTTTGTTTTTTCTCTATTGAATTGAATATTCCTTTTGGCCGTTGTGCTTTTCTTGTTTCTGCACGAAGGAGGTGTGGCCGTGAAAGGAAGTTAGCCATCTTATAATATACACATTGTAAAACTTAACTTGCTTCCGATTTTAGTGAGCAGGTTGCAGCAACCTGTAATGCCTCCAAATTTTCATTTTTTCCAGTTTGTGCTAAGTCTAATGTCCTTCTTCAGGAACCTCTTCACAGCAGTCTAGAAGCATTTGAACAGATAATTACGAACAATTTATTGACACTTAAAAATTGAGTCTCGTTTTACATGTACATGATGAAAAAAAAAAAAACCTAAATACTTCCTTGTAGTGGAAGGAACAATATCCGAGTTTGACCCAAAAAGAACACACACATCTTGTGTTGTTGCAGACGCCTTACTAGCCATGTCCTAGCTCCTTCCAAGAAACTCATCATCCTGACAAGACAAAGTAAATGGAGAAGAAATAAAAATTTATATGTGACGAAGATCTATTATTCATTTCATCAACAAAATAATATAAGTTCTGTGAATCACTATAATTACCTGTGACGAAGAACTATTATCAATGCCATTAAAAGCATCTTTGTCAACAATTGAATTTCTTCTTCAACTGACGATGGTGAGTCTTCTTCTTCCGGTCATTTGGTCTGCGTGAAAGGTCTCCAAGCGTTGGAAGAAGAAGAAAGACGTTTGGTTTCCCAGCGTACGTCATTCCCAAGCGTAAGTGGAGTTTGTGGTGGGTCAGGAGTTTTCAAACGGGTTAAAACATTTAAAAGAATCACAGCCACACAAGCTCATTAAAAGAGATCCAACGGTTGAGCGCCCCATCCCTCAAATAACACTATTTGAGGGATCCCTCAACTGAATGGGATTGTATATATATATACCTCTATATATATAAGTAAATAAAACTATGACTGCCAAAAGTTATTTATGTCCATTTATTATATATTCATGGTTCACATTTATATGAGAATATGATAGTAGTTACACTCCATGTTTGTTATGATGGAGTTGGGAAAAATAAAGGAATTAAGACCCGAAGATCTTGATCCTCAATTATAAAGGGTTTGAAGACCCTAAATTTTATACAATTAAAGGAAAAAGCCTGAAGATCCTAAATTCCTATACATCTAAAAGGGTATGAAGATCTCAATTCATGTATAATAAAATATAAGGTTGAAAAATCTACACCTTTGTATAAATATATGTGACCCTGAAGTTCACATCTTAATGAGCTAAACCTGGAGTTTAACATTGAGCAAGTGTAATAATTATAGAACCAGAAGTTCTAAATGATTTTAGTGGAGCGCACTATCATATTACAGTTTTGAAGGTTATAAGTTCCTCAATTCATTTTTAATTAATTAGGACTACAATATCCTAAATTCTCAACCCTTGTAATATACTTGTATGTGGACATGAAGTTCCTCATTTTTCCCAAAAGCATAGAAGACCAGAAGTTCTTCAATCTCTCTTATTGAAACTAGAAGTTTCAACTATTTATTTTGTTACACCAACTTAATTATTGTCTTACTTTTGTTGTTGTACTTTATTTTTGTCATTTCAAAATTTTATATAAGGGCCTAATGTCCTAAAAATGACTTGTAGTTCAAACATCTCAATTATAATAGTTAATTATGTGTAATCCAAGACCAGAAGTTTTTGGGACATATGTATTAAAGTATATCAATGAGAACTTTAAGGATGAATTTGCATGTTTATTATATACATATATATATATATATATGTATTTGTTATTTGTTAGAAATTCAAAATTTTCATGAAGGAGCAAAGTGAGAGACTCAAGAATTTTTATTCTTATACAACCAATGAAGGACTAGAAGTTCCTCAGTTCTTATTTAATCATATAAGGGCCAGAAGATCCTTAAATTTCAATTCTTATAATATAAATATTAATGGAGGACTAGAAGTTCCCCAATTCTTATTCAATTATGTAAGGGCCAGAAGATCCTTAGATTTCAATCCTTATAACATAAATATTTGTGGACTTAAGTTCCCTAATTCTTAAAAGACAAATGAAGACCTGAAGCTCTTTGATTCTTTTTTTTATTGGAACCAGAAGTTTCAACAATTTATTTTAGTGTAATATTTTATTTTATTTTTGTTGTATTTCACTTTTACTTGGTTCTTTTCTTTGGTTTCATTTTTTCTATTTTATGCAAGGATCTAAAGTCCCTAAATTATTCTTATATAATTAAATAAAGACCTGAAGTCTCTTAGTTCTCAATCCATATAATATATATACAAGGAATTAGAGTTATGCAATTCTTAAAAACCAAAACAAAACCTGGAGTTCTTTGATTTTCTTTAACTGGAACCAGAAGTTCCAATAGTCTATTTTATTACAGTATCTTTATTATTATTATTTTATTTTTCTTGTTATTTTCAGTTCTTTGTTTTCATTTCAATAATTTATAATTAAGGATTTGAAGTTCCTAATATGACATGAAGTTAAAAAATCTTAGAACCCAAAGTTCTAATTATGTCTAATCCAAACTGTAAGTTTCGGCTGCATGTGCATTAAATTTAAAAAAAGGGAAATTCTAGAACCTGAAGTTCTAATTGTGTCAACCTTCAAATTGATATTTCAACAAGTGCATATGTATTATGATTTTGGGTTAAAAACTATACATCATGTTAAGAACTTGAAGTTTCAACATTGTTTGGATTTCAGATTTTCTAATTTATTATTATTATTATTATTATCGTTTTATTTTATTACCTTGAAAAATATCATATTAATACAAATTTGGACCTGAAGTTCAAAACCAAATATCCTTTTTAAGTTTGATATATGTATTTGAACATGAAGTTCTAGATATATGTAAATATATATCCAAAGTTCATCATTTTTATTGAGATTAATATTAATATGAACCTGAAATTCATACCTTATCAAGAACCTGCAGTTCATACATTGTCAGGAACCTGCAGTTCTGGCATAACATATATGATATTTTAATTGAACCTGAAGTTCATAATCAATTTTTTTTTTTGAAAAATTATATATTTATCATGTTTTCCACAATGGAATCAAAATATTGTAACCAAATTCTAATTGGAACTTTCGAGTTCCTTGGTTCTTAATTTTAATTAATTTTATATGTAATTTGAACCTGTAGTTCAAAGCACAAAATGAGAAGATAAGACCTTTCTAGAAGAATGACATGCAAGAGATCGTTCTATAAGAACGACATGTTTTATGTACAAAAGAGTATTCCAAAAGAACGACTTGCATTATGTACAAAATATCGTTCCAGAAGAATGCCTTGAATTATATACAAAATACCATTCTAGAGGAAAGGCTTGAATCATCATGATATGTATCTATTTCAAAATGATTAAATACAGTGCAAATTCTGAAGATTGCAAGTTGAATACATTGATAATCCACTGCATAAATTAAAGTCCCAGAAGGACAACGCATTAATATGTCAATATTAATATGATGCACGCCGAATGCATTAAGGTTCTTGAAGGACAATACTTACGACATGAATTAAGGTTCCCAAAGGATGATACTTATGACATTCTTGGTATTATTTTGATGAGACCAAAATTCCCGTCGTTAAGGGGAGATTTAGTTATTCCTGAAAGAACAAAGAACGCCGTGAATGATTATGAAATGTATTTGTTATTGTCTCATAAAACAAATTGGTATAGAAGATAAATGCTAGAAGCATATTCAAATACAAAAAGGATTGTAAGTCAAATGACAAAAAGCATATACAGACACAAAGTAAGTGACTACTAATAGCCAATTTGTTGCATACCTGAAGCATGACAGATTTATAGATTGCAAAAAATTGAACTCCCCAATAAAAGCTATTAGATGCCTGAATCATGACAGATCTATAATTTCAAAAGACTTAACTCCCCAGAAGATGAGATTAATTGCAAAGTTTAAGCCCTATTCAAAATAACGCTCTAGAAGAGGTTATGATCCACATTCTATAAATTTTACATCTTAGAAGAGATATTTGTCCATGAAGTGACAATGAAAGCCTCTGAAGTGGCACTGGTACCAGAAAATAATGAAAGCAATGAGATGCTTATAAATTATGCATGCGCATGCACATTAGAATCATGGGATCATGAATTGATGATATATTGGGTTGTAGTACGTACTAAAATTATCAAGGGCTATACATGATGATATTACACCACTTGTTATAATTGTCGACAAATATAGATAAAGATTGGCCAATTGGACGAGGCAATCCAGTAAAGTTGGATATTTCTAGAAAAAGTGCAATGATCGAACCTATAGTTAAACACCAAAAGGATATAAAAATGTATATGTTACAAATTAGTGTTTGAGATGAAGTGAAATAAATCACTTGATGATATGGCACAATGTTTCCTAGTAAAGATACGGGATTATGATGGTAAACATATGCAACTATGTTTTGCATATTTATGGAAAATTCATGTGTATAAAAATTCCTGAAGGATTCAGAATGCCTGAAGCAAATGATTAAAATATGATGGCTTGTAATGATTCTTGTCTTAATGAATATCTATTACAAAAGGGATATATAAATAATTTGGAAATGAGTTTACCATCATTGCAGTATATATATGAAGAATTTTGTTAGAACTCTTGAAGAGTTTACAAAGGATTCCCCTGATTTAATAAATGAATTGGAGATGAAAAATCTAAAAGATTATGAAGTTAAGCATATCGCCAAAAGCGATATTTTGAAGAATACATAAGAATAAATTCTAAGAGATGTAAAATGTCATACATTATATAAATTATTGAAAGTAAATCTCTAAGAAGTTAAGGAGCCTGAAGCTCAATGTCTATACTCAATTTTCATGAAATGAAAATGATCTAATTGCCTCAAGTAAGGGTATTGACTTAGTTATGAATTCGAATTTAAGTTCAAAATTGTTGCAACGTATTCAAATTTTTAAAAGAAGTTATCAGAATATTTAGGTCCCTTGAAGAGCCTATGACAAGCTAGCATAGTATACAAAAATTTATATGAATAGCATATTACATCATGCAATTTTATACTCTTATCCTCGTAACGGTAATGTATGAATTTGCTTATATTATTATTTTGACAATATTTTAGAATATGATGTTATTTTAAGAATTGTTAATTTTTGAAAATAGTCTAGATATTTTTGGTATTGCTCTAACCTCAACAGGGATTCAAAAGAATGACACACATATATCCTCCAATGATGATATTGAAGAAATTTTAATACAAGCATTACCAAAGACCACTCTGTGAAGGATGGATGTGTGATCAATATCATTTATGTTGGATTACCAAAGAAGTATAAAGACATCAAGAGGAGTAATTCTTCAAGGGGATCATCCAATAATATTGCAAGATTGATTCATGGAAGCAATGCCAATTACGAAAATCAAAATATGGTCAACAATATGGCTTAAAGATATTTTGTGAGCATCAGGGGGAGCGTGCCATCAATAAGATTTTCACACACTGTACTCTTTTTCCTTTGTCTAGGTTTTTGTCCCACTGGATTTTTCCTAGCAAGGTTTTAACGAGGCAGTGTCGCACGCGTGTCAGTGTTATATGCACAGAATTTTATGTTACACATGGTTATGCACTCTTTTTCCCCTTCGACCAGTTTTTGTCCCACTGGGTTTTACTGGCAAGATTTTTAACGAGGCATACTCCATGCATGGTGGACATCCAAGGAGGAGTGTTGTAACCTCAAAGGTTATGGATGCCCACCATAAGTCCATTGTATTTCCTCCATTATACCCATCATTATACCTATCATTATAGGGTTGTAACATATGTACTGAATACCATATTTATCATTGGTTATTATGTTTTGTAACCCACTACTTAAGGGTGGTAAATGGTGATGCATTTCTTATGCCTATAAATAGTAGGCACTAAAGATGAATAAGTGACTTGAGCATTGAGCTATTGAGAACTACTCTTACCTTTCATATACTTTCTCTATTCAGTTTTATAACAAATTATTCATAATCCTAAATTCTATTTGAGTGCGTTTGCTGATTGTTCTTGGAATTACGGATTTGGACCTTGCATTGAGGACTAAAGAACCAATGCTGCCAGCAGAAGGAAGCACAACTACACTACACAAAGATCATTTTGAGTTTTTATCGGTTTACCTTTTTCTTTTTTGGGCAGTGATCTCTATACTCATTTTAGTCGTGTGTATGGATTTTTGAAATTACAAATGTTTCACATAAACTTCAAATAAAAAATGTGGAAATTTTATAATTTCAACCAAGTTCTAAAATATCTACAGTTTTGAAAATATCAGTGGTCCAACAACACGGAAATATCAATATCGGTAAAAATTGAATAAAAATCACGGAAATTATGAGAAAAACTTGGAAATTTTTATTGAAACTTTAGAGGATGTTTACTTAGTCAATTATCAATTATTTTATCACAAAAAATTAGAAGGAAATGCATTACATGGTGGGTTTGAATAATTTAAGTTGATTATGTAGTGCGCTAACAAACATTGTGACTCTAGAAAATCTGTTGTAATTAGTTAAAAAAATAAAAATACCATAATTTTTAAGTTATAATACTTTACTACAATATTTTATACTTTATACAAATGATAAGATATATGAACTCGACCAAAAAAACAAAGATAAAATATATGAGTAACTTAGTACCACATAGAAAGAATTCGTATAAGGTTCAAACTTAGTATCACATATAATGAACAATATTAAAACTCAATAGTAAATAATAATACAACTCCACAAAATATGATCCAAAAAAATACAACTCCATATTAAAATAATAAATAACATTAAATTGATTAAATTTATGATATGACTTTTTTTAAGGGAGATTTATCCTAGGGAATATTAAAATAAGAAGTAACATTAAAATTAGCTTGCAAAAAGTTTAAAGACATTATAAATGTTACATGTTGTAGCTTATGATCAGAAACTCATTCGTAGCGTGTTGGATAAGTCTCGACAGGAGGAAGGGAGTGGAAGGGGTTTGAATGTGCACAAGTGCTTTCTCACAATCTGGTCTTTACAGTTTACAGTTTTACAATTTTCCCCACATGGCTATACTTTCTGGTCTCTCACACCACCACCGTCCACCTCAAAATCTTGACCCACATAAAAATAGGATTAGATCTTTTTATCCTTACTGTCTCCCAAAATTGTTGTTTTTTGTTAGACAACGTTTTTACCGGGGCACAGAAAACCCCCCACCTCCTACATCATATATGGTTTCAACTTTCAATCATTATGGACCGATCATCATTTTAGGCCATTTGGTCATTCAAAATGAAAATACTTGCCTTTCGGGAGTAGAAATTCTTACTTTGCGTGTGTCATGTGTGTAAAATATCATTTTCAAAATCATACATGCAATATCATTTTCAAAATCATACCTGCAATATCGTTTTCAAAATCATATAAAATATCACCTCACTGACAAGACAAAAGTTACAGGTGTCACTTCATGAGAAACACTTATATAAAACAGCACGGTATGTCATGCGTAATAATTTTTTTATGTGACAGACTGTAATTGCCCGTTTCACATAAATTTTTCTGTCAAAACGGACTTCATGTTCATGTAGACTTTCCACCGTGGAACATCAAATTGCCAATTCAGTGGCACACGTTAAAATCGTGGGTCCAAAAATAACTTTAATTAATTAAAGAAAGTGGACCGCACAGTCAATAATATCATCCCCTTATCCCCGTTTCTTCTTTCTCTGTTGGAATCATATCTCTCCACTGTTTACTTGTCCAAATTGCGAGAGAGGAATGTGATTCGCATGCATCAAACGGTAATAAAATATTTGATAAAAACAATAATAAAAAAAAGGGTAATAAAATATGGCAATTTAATCGTACAAGGTATGATTAGCTTACGTGGTACGCGGGGAAGGAAGCATATCTCTCCACGGTGCACCGCCACACCATACAATCACAGCTCAACACCTTTCCCTCTCCCAAACTCCCCCTACATATATCCGTTGCCGTATACGTGCGCTTGTCCCCAGCTAATTAAGCTCAAAACCCAAACACGAAGAAAGCAGAGTAGAGAAAGAGAGAGAGAGAGAGAGAGAGAGAGAGAGAGAGCAAAGACATGTCGTTTGGGGTGGAGTTAACGTCGTCTCCGGAGGGTCATGAGGATGCCAACAACGAACGGCTGGATTTGATTGATCCAACGGCTCCCAACTGGTCACTTCCCAGCGAGACTTTTCTCAGAGCAGCTGTGTCTCTCAAGGACCAGGTATGTTACATGTCGTATGTTGAGGTCAGCTTCGTAATTCAAGACCTATCGTTGGTGAGATTTGAATTTAGAAATCGTTTCACCTCCTTTAATTTTTGGATTTTTATTTATTTATTTTTAAATTTCGGATGCAGGTGGTACAGGGCACTTGGGAAGGAGGAGGGGATTCGGGTTCGGGTCCGCGGACGGGTATGGTGTTGGATCCGACAGTGTATACGGGTTTGCTTGGTACGGCTTTTACGTGTTTGAGGTCTTACGAGGCAACTGGTAACCGGCAGGATTTGGTGCTGTCCTCAGAGGTTGTCGACAAGTGCGTGACCGTCGAACGTGCGTCCACAAGGTAAATTACGTTAAATGTTTTGTTACAGGTCTTGTCGGTTGTCGGTTGTCAGTTGGGAGTTGGGGGTTGGGTTTGTCATGGGACGTTGAGTTACTGAGCTGAAGTAAAATTACATTACACGTTCCTTCCCTCGGAAGTAGCAAGTCATGTTCCAAGTTTTTTCCTCTGCCAATTACATAGTCTTGCTTTCTTTCAAATCATAATTTGGCATGTGTTCATGTAGAAGCTTTTCCTTTTATGTTTTCGATGAATTATTTTTGTCTATATATCAAACTCTCATTTGAAGATGGAAACAAACAGTATCCATCTGCCTTAGATATTTGATGTTATTGTCATCCATCTGCCTTAGATTTTTTTTTTCTTTTTTAATTATGCAAGGACATTATTTGTCAGCTAATATATGCAAGTTAGGTGATTCATTAAATTTTAGAAGAGGACTTTAGGGGGGTGTATCCAATTCTAACTTTCAAAGACTTTTTTTAAGTGAGTGACTTTCCTAGAGTTGACAAATTCTTAATGACTTTTATATACTTGATAAAGTTAAGTGACAAACTTTCATATACTTTTGTCCTAGAGTTTTATAGACTTTTAAATACTTATTTTTATTGTTTTAAATTTTATGAATAGCATTTATCTTTTATGTTGAATGAACTAGTCGGCATACATGGAACAAAAAATTAGGAAAAAAAAAAATTGGATACAAATCCGTATTAATTGTGTATATTTTCATAATAGCTTATTAGTAAAATGCATCCAATGCACCTTTTAAATTTTTATTTATCAAATCTAATCACATAGATAAGTAACATATTCTTATCAAAAGAAATAAATATTACTCAATCACGAATAATATTTCATAAACACTCACAAACCAACAGAAATGGTCAGATTACAAGAGTCTATATTCCCGCAATTCTCCTAGCCCAATACGTGGGATGTAATCAAATTGAGAATATTATATGAAAAAATTATCCACATAATGAATTGTGGGTAAAGAAATAGTACCTAAATAATAAATTAATGGGTTTAAGGGTAAAAAATTATATAATAAAATATTGTATGCAAACATAGCATATGAGACAATCAATATAATAAAATATTTATATGCAAACATAGCTTTGTGATGAAATATTGATAAGCTTCAGGATGCAAGCATGATGAAAATAATAGAAGAAATATTCATCAACAGAGGGAAAGTACACGTGTGGATGAGAAGGGAAGAAAAACATTAACAGAGGGAAAGTACATCTGTGGATGAGAAGAGAAGAAAAACATTCAAGATTTTTTACCAACCCAAAGGAAGTGGATGACAAGAAAAAAGACATATCTGCTTGCTGCTTGATATAACGAGGGAAGAAAGAATTGGAGACGTTTTGGTTATATCTTCCTAGCTTCCCAATATTTTCATAAAGTCTGGTGTAAATTAGCAAGACTTTTGGTAGTAAGAATTAGCTTCAAAAGTATTGAAAAGTCATTTATTTAACAAAGGTTTTAAAAGTCATTAACATTTTGAATACCTCAAAACTTTTAAATACTCTTTAAAACTCACAATTGAATACAACTAAACTTTTAAAGACTATTTAAAAGTCACAATTGAATACCTTCAGACTTTTAAACTCATTAAAAGTCATTAAAAGTTAGAATTTGATACACCAGTTTTTTGGCCGTAGATATATGGGAAATGCTAGCAACCTTTTCTCTAGTGTTTTTTTGAATCTACTCTCTTTTTAGCATGACATGTGTCACTTGCTTACCCTTATTAAATAAATTAAGTCTCTCTGTCTTCCTCCTTCCCCGTCAAGTCCCTCTCACTTTAATCATCAACCGCTCTCTTCCCACCCCACTTTTTAGTTAGTCATATGTGAAGTGATCACAATATGAAAGACCTTTAAAAGCAGAAACAAAAATTCGTAAATTAAAAGAACATGGAATTACCTTATTCCCATTTTTGACGCAGGATATGCCAAGGATATTTTAGCTAATTTGTCTTTATTATTAATGGAAATTCTTGGTTTATGCAGGCATGTGACTTTTTTGTGTGGTAGAGGAGGAGTTTACGCCATTGGAGCTGTAGTGGCCAACTTGATTGGCGACCATCAAAGGCGAGACTTGTATTTGAACCTTTTCCTTGAGGTATAGATATCGATCTAAGTCTCCAATTCATCTTAATATCTCTGTCGTTTTTTATTGAGTACAAGCAATTGGGGGAGGAGGTTTTACACAAATACTGGGTGTATGTGAGTTTCGAACCTCTGCCCATACGGGCTCTTCAACCAAATGAAATATACCCTACTGGCATCTCTGTCGTATTTTTAGTACAACTTCTATTACCTATCTATTTATGGATTTTATAATATACAATAATGCTATTTGCCAACTTGTATTAGAGAGGCGATCAACAATGTGGTCAACAAATATGGTACTGATAGAATCTCTCGTAATATCTTGGAGTATATTCTTACCAAAAAAATCTATCTTGGAATATCTTTGCTTTTTGTTTTCTCCTCTCTTTGGCCCGTTGGAAATATCAGGTCACCTGTTGACATGAGCTTACCACATTTCTGCCCCAGCTTACCACCTTGGTTTGATATTTATGAGCTTCCTACAATGACAGTTTTTCTTATGATAAATATATGTAGGCGTATATTTCTCCAAAATTGAAGTTCCCGACTAAAAGTCTTTGCCTCTATGCGAAGGTTTCAATATATTAACACTTGAAATGATGTTCGTATCAAGTTTTAAAATCTATACATTCTACAAAGTCAAAAGATGTTGCTTGTACGGAAAATTAAACCAACCGTCTGTGCTAATACATGCAACTTTCTGTGGAAGCTTATCCGCACCCTGACCTGTGTTTTAATAAAAACACAGGTGAGTTTATGTGTTTGTCTGTTAATTATAATTTATGTCTGTGCTGGGGCAAACTTTTCCTGTTTTTGGATCAGCTCCTTCTCCATCCTAGAGATGGAGTGGATTGTTTTCCCCTCTTCCTGTAGATCAAAGTTTTGAATTTTTTCTCCCGGGACACGAGGAGTGACGAAATAAGTAATGCAACAATTTGGTTGAACGTAGTGAGCAAAATGGCTCTCATTAGGATCAGTTTGCAAGATGTCAAGGACTTAAATTACCAACTAATGTAGTTAGCACCTCCCTCAAAATTATCTTTAAAACTTGTATGGTTGATAATGGCCAGTCAGTTGGGTTGGATGGTTCAATGTATCTGCTCTAAATTTTGTTTTGATCGAACCTTTAAAGCAGGAAGATTAGGTGCCGGTTTATATTAATACTTATTTGGGTGATCATGTATAGGTAGCACAAGAGAAGGCCCTCTCAGTTGGGCCAGAGGAAGGTGGTTTTGGAATGTCATATGATCTTCTACATGGGAGAGCTGGTTTTTTATGGGCAGCTTTGTTCATAAACAAGTATCTTGGACAAGAGAAGGTGCCAAGTGATCTTCTAATGCCTGTGGTGGATGCTGTGTTGGCTGGAGGTAGGGCAGGTGCATCTGATAACCCTTCCTGCCCACTCATGTACAGGTGGCATGGGACAAGGTATTTAGGGGCAGCCAATGGCCTGGCTGGAATTTTGCAAGTCCTACTTCACTTCCCACTTTCTAAAGAGGATGCAGAGGATGTGAAGGCAACTCTCAGATATATGATGGCTAATAGGTTCCCTCATAGTGGAAACTACCCTTCAAGTGAAGGGAACCCCAGAGACAAGTTTGTGCATTGGTCTCATGGTGCAGCTGGCATGGCCATAACCCTGTGCAAGGCATCACAGGTTGGTTCCCTCTCCTGCACAAATTTACTTTTCCTAATGCAATAGTGCTGGAGGGATTACATGATATAATTAATCACATAAAGTGACCGTTGGTAGGTTAATTGGTAGTTTAATTATAATACTGAGTGAATGTGGTCAGAAGATATGATCCCTTTAACATTTTCCTTTAGCAAGGCTTCAAAGTATAGAGGTCCATTCATTGCCCTCAATTGTATACAATGCATTGAGAATTTATGTTATGGTGCTTGGCCTTTTCTTCTGAATCCAAAATCCTCGAAGTTTGTTAGCAAAAATGGTCCATGTATTTTTGCTAGCACAAAATCCTCGAAGTTTGTCTGTCTGTCTACTAATCTAGACGAATTAATGGCTGCTTGTCTATTTTCTTCTTTAGGTGTTTCCAGGTGACAGGGAATTTCGCGATGCTGCGATAGAAGCAGGAGAAGTTGTGTGGAAGAATGGCTTGCTGAAGAAGGTAGGACTTGCTGATGGTGTGGCTGGGAATGCCTATGCCTTCCTTTCTCTCTACCGTCTGACCGGAGAAACCATATATGAAGGGAGAGCAAAGGCATTCGCAAGCTTCTTGTATCACAATGGTAGAGAACTTGTGACTGTGGGGGACACTCATGGGGCTGAACATGCCTATTCCCTTTTTCAAGGACTTGCTGGAACAGCTTGCCTCTTGTTTGATCTGCACATGCCCGAAAATGCCAGGTTCCCAGGTTATGAACTGTAGGAAATTGAGGAAACTTTATCTGCGAATTAAATCTTCTTATTATGAGATGAAGTGGAAAAATGTTAGTATATGATCGTATCCTAACATGTATATATATTTTAGTGTGTACTTAAGTGAGCAGTTGTAATCTTAAATTCCATAATATATAGTGGAAAAATGAGATTGTTGGTCCCAAACACACCAGGTTTGATTGCCCCTTGTGTCTCGAACTCAACCGGCAGTAATATATTGGTTATGGATGGGTTTGTTTGTATGATGAAATTAGAATACTTTGGTAGCTGGATAGGGATAAATAAATCCCAAACTATTGAAAGGGGTCATGATGCGAAGCAAATTTTAATTAAGAGTTGTTTGCAATTCCTTGTTATGTGCAAGCGTTGAAGGATCGCGCCTCCACCAACTTAATATATGTTTTTATTCAGAATCACTCACAAATGAGTCGTAAATAATAATTCTCGTAACAAAAAACAAAATTTCGGACTCATTAAACATTTCAATGTTTAAAGAAAAGGTCAGAACGAAAATCAAACATCTCATTGTTTTGAGCTCCCCACAACAACCATTTCCACAATTTTGATAGGAAAAATCAGTATTCACCACAAGTAATTAGTGAAATAAACTCACAGTAAATGACCAAACAAAACTATATATGATAACAGAATAAATAAAAGAAATAAGAACAATAACAATGACAAACTGAATCAGTGACTTGTTAGATCACCTCCATCTCAAAGAGCACTTCCACCCATTTGCCATGGTAAAAGGCAAGGGCTGTTACTATTCACGTGAATAGTGGCAGCCATTGCAAAAGGTTGTGGTGTTTCCACCCATTGTCATGGCAACCACTATTCACATGAGATATTAGGAGATGAATTTGTAGAGTTTTGGTGTGGGAAGTGAAGAATATGAGTAAGTATTTATTAAAAAAAAATTATGAAATTCATAGTATTTTTTTAGATTTTAAAAAAAAAAATTTGGTTGCTGACGTCATCGCTGAAGTTAGTAAACCTAGGCTAGAAGTCAGGCTGGTTTAGCCTACAGACTGGCCAGTCTCGTGGGACCCATAGCTTGCCAGGGCAAGTTTGGCCTGCTCGAAGGACTAGCCTGGGCTTGGGCTCTGTCCTGCCTGGGCTAGAGTCTATTGGTGGAGTTGCTCAAAGGGCAAGAACAAGGCAAAGGTAAAGGTAATGCAAGGTTTGTCACTATTTACATGAATAGTGGCAACCCTGCTTTTTTTGGTTCCACCCCAAAAGGCAAGGGTAAGGACAATTACTATTTACTTTTAAAGGTTTTTTAGGTTTTAGACATAAAAAAAATTTCACTTTTGGAAAAAGCCAAAGCTTTTTCAAAAAAGACAAAAAAACCACTCAACTTTCAAATCAAAGACATGCAAATGTATTGGATTCCTTAGGAAATCTAAAAATAAATAAGGGCATTTTTGTCCATTTTTGCTTCTTTTAAAAATTTTCTCACTCCTTTTGCTTTTTCCAAAATGTCCCTTATTTTAATTTATTTTCTATTTTTCATACTTAAACCATTAATTAAGCTTTTCGAATAAGATTTTCGGTTATCACGTGTCACTATTTATTATAAAATTCTCACCTAAAATTTTAGATAACATTTTCAGATAAAATTTTCAAATTAAATTTTCAGACAAGATTTTCGGTTGCCACGTGTCCATATTTATTATAAAATTCACATCTCACTCATTATACAATTGAAATACTCCTGGTCCTCATAGTCTGACACAATCCAGTACAAGGACGACTCAATCATTGGAGGAGGCGGTTCCACTGGATCAAGATGTGAGGGAGTATTTTCCTTCGGAGGATGTAATAGTGCCATTATTTCCGACATGGAACACATCACTGGAATCAGCTACAGGCATTGTTCACTTGAGGAGCCATGTGTAATGGTTTTCCTCATTTTTGTTTTGCCTCGAATAATCTATTAAAAAACTAAAATTGGAAATGCAAGAAATATAAATTAAAAAAAACATTAAATTGAATAAAATGGCAATTATTTTTCTTTTACCTCATTGCCAAGATTTTGACCTCTTCAAACGTTTGTCCATGACCCTCTGGCTTCGATGGAAGATGCCATTTGTATTTTTGCAAAAATGAAATTTTGTAGCAGAAAATTTGGTGTGTAAATTGAAAAATATTGTAAGGAGATGAATTTGTATGAAGATTGGGTGTGGAAAGTAAATAGGTATTTATAGAAAAAAATTTCCAGAATTTTTGGATATTTTTTACAAATTTTTTTAACAAAAAGTGGACAACCGTTGGATTGGATAAGATTTTTGAATCAGAGGCTCCAGGAGAAGCCACGTGGCTTGTAGTTGTTGGTTTCTGTGGGCTGGTGGGTCAGCGTTGACATCAACAGCCTTCGAGCAACAACCCAGTCCATTTTTTCCTGTGCGCTTGCCTGGGCTGGTGGGTCCCACACCACACCTTGCTTGGGCTTGACTGCGCGCGCTGGAGGATGGCTTTGTGGCATAGGGATGCCATTTGCTCGAGTTTGGGCTTGCACAGGAGGTGCTCTTATGTAGATAGAGGCTTGCATATTTCGTCCATTCTGAGTGCTTGAAGTTCAATAGACGTCTATCTCCCAAGACTCAACTCTCATTTGCTTTCAAACTCCCAACAAATCTTAGATTTGGTGTGCAAGAATACACAAGAATATTATCTCTCTTTTTGGTATAGGTTTTCATCAGTCTTAATCAGTGGTTAATTTGACATGAAATGTCATTCATATCACCATTGAAAAAGATATTGCATTCTTTCTTCCTTGATAGGGATATATGATTATATGCACCTCCCTTGTATACTGCTAACAGAAAAAGAGGGTTTCCACACCTGTGCATGCACATATATAGCTGGCTGCTGTGCATTATTTAGACAGCTTGTGCTAGAAAACAAAGAAAAACTTATGTCTTTGAAGTTAAAACGCCAAAAACATTTGGGCGTAGCAAGCGTGAGCGTCCAATAATCGAAGCTATTAAATGGAGCAAGATTAGATCCAAATGATGAGCAATCAAGATTAATTATATGATGAGAGGGCTTGGAAAGGCATGTTGTTGACATGAAGTGTGGGCCAAAGTTGTCGAATAGCGAGAGGTTAATGATGGCTGTACGCACAGGTGTTTGATGTTGGAGAGAAAACAGCTTTTCAGGGGATAAGAACGTGGATTGTTATAAGAAAACACTTCCAAACATATAAGCGAATTGAAACAGGAAATCGATTGTAGATGTATTATGTTCTTTAACCACTTGAATTATAAATCTTCTTGCAATTCAATTAAGTGAGATTTAGAGCGTTATCATATTGGATAGGATTGTTTTTCTCCTCCGAATCATGATTCCGGATGGATTTTGATTTTAATATTTTGAGAAGGTGTTTTATAATCACGTTCATTGTAACAAAATTATGTTTGACGAGAAATTCTAATATTTGGCATCTCAAAATAGGTGATGGACTGGACCCTTGTATTTTGGTATGATGCGACATCAATCGTCTCGTTCTACGACAACCACACAGAAGAATCGCTCTTGCCTCATAACCAACTTACAATTTAGACCACTAGCTCAATAAGGGCAAGATGTAAGGGAATCATTAGAATTTTTTGGTATCTGAAATTATTAGACTTTGAAGCATGCTAATTTGTTTTAATATTTAAAAGCATGTTTATTTCGTCCACAACATGTTTGCCGTTGCCTACACCGTACGGCAATCGCTATTTTTTTTTTTTTTTTTTGGGGTCAACTACGGCAATCACTATTGCAAGTGCTAATTCAGCTGATCAGTCTCCTACGAAATCGAATTTCTATTTCTGAATATGGGAAACATTTTTAAACGTTTCCAAATGAAAGAGAAAAACAAAACTTCTAAGTTTTGCCTTTTTAATTAGTTATGGCAAGAACTTTCACAATTCTTCTTCTTTTTATATTTGGGTTGCTTTTTGTTTGTTTCTTCTTTGAGTGTGGACTTATGCATTGAATTGCATGAATCTTTTAAGCAAAAGAATCACGTGGTTTTTATTTATTTATTTATTATTTTATAAATATTTATTTATATTTTATAAATATTTATTTATATTTTATAAATTAAATAAATTAAATCTGTTTAAAAGCACTTCAAATATTTAAGCTTAGGCTCTAATAAATTGTAACCATTCAACCCTTATCTTCGTAAAAATTCACTTAAATCGGGAAGCAATTAGTTATCAACAGTAACAAAATAAATAGACAAAAATAACATTTTTCAATAAATAATGAAAATATTCACAATAATTAAATTTATACCCGAGTTGCATTTTGGTCCATAAACTAAATTATTCGTTCAAATGGTCTACTAACTCTTTATTAATTGGGGCTTTGATCCTATTGTTACATTCTGTCAATATTGCCATCAAATATAAGGGGAAAACGGTCCAGTTAAATAAATAGTAGATAAATCAAAAACTAAAAGTAAAAAAAAAAAAAACCATTTCCTAACTTCCAGCCTCTAGCCTCCAAGCCCAATACCCGCATTGCCCCAGTGCCCCATCTTCTCTCCCCCACAGCCTATCCTCTCTTCCCTTCCTTCCATGAGAGAGAGAGAGAGAGAGAGGGTGGGGTGGTTCGTTAGGTTTTTTTGGGGGTTACTTTTTGTTGTTTTTTATTCTTTTATAGTTTTTAATTAATTTTAAAATTAAAGGAAATTTTATATTAATTTTTAATCATATATGTTAATTTTTTAGTTGTCAAAAGTCTTATTTACCCTCACAAATGTTGCATGTGCTGCTCACACGACTAAATTTAACAGAAAATGTAATGGTATGACCAATACTCTAATTAATGGTAAATTACTCAAATGGTCCTCAAACTTATACCTGATTTACATTTTGGTCCCTCAACTAAATTATTCATTCAAATGATCTATCAACTCTATATTATTCGCTCCAGTGGTCCTACCGTTTAATTTTCTATTAGAATTAACCTAATTTTAGGGTAAATCATGACCAATTTGCCCCCATATTTAATGGAAATATTGACAGAATGTAATGGTAGGACCAATAGAGCGAATAATATAGAGTTTATGGACCATTTGACCATTTGAATGAATAATTTAATTGAGGGACCAAAATGTAAATCGAGTATAAGTTCGAGGACCATTTGAGTAATTTACCCCTCCAATTAATAAAGAGGTGGTGAACCATTTGAACGAATAATTTAGTTGATGGACCAAAATGCAACTAGGGTATAAGTTTGATGACCATTTCAGTAAATAACCCATATATGGAATATGGATGACCACCATATCATCCATTACCTCCAGCTTTTAATGAGTTGTAACCTCTGTTATTACTATTAATATTATAATTAGTACTCTTTAACCTACAATTTATGAGTTGATTTCTTATGGTTGTAAGCCTATAATTTGGTGCTTATCAAAGATGAACGATAAAAGTTGATAGAGCAAATTCTATTGTCCTTCTTTTCTTTTCTCTCTACAATTTCCTTCTAGTTTTATAACACATAGCTAATTAAGGGATTTCCGATATAGGTGAATTTTATAAGGATGATCCTTTTTTGAGGATATAAGAATGAACAATTCCAATACTGAGATTACATTATAGAGTACGCCAAATTAATTGGTTAGTGTTTATCAATTTATTAACTAGTTAGCGATTGAATGCTATTGCATCTTGTACAACAAACAAACAAAATCCTTGAATTTATAGTACATGAGTTAGACTTAAAGTGAAGTAATATATCAAGACAAATTAACATATAATTTACTTCTTTTCATAAACATGCAGCTAAAAAATGAAAGTATATATAGCATCCATTAATATGGTGAATAAAATTAGAGAAACATAATTTCCTTCAATTCAATCCCATGAAAATGAAAACCAGAAGGTATGTTTATGTTGGAAGGATGTTCTTATTTAAATATAAAAAAAAAATTACATTTCGATATATTTAATGATAGGTTTTCAAGTTCAATTTTAAGAATTATCCCGATTAGTTCAATTGCAAAATTGTTAAGTTATTTGAGTATTTGATTATTATTTTAGTTTTATCTAACAAAATGTATTTTTGCTTTTATACATTTGAGGAGATGATCAAATAGTTTTCTATTTGAATGATTTTTTCAAAGTATAACCCCATGTAAATACTGAAAATAGACAAATTCGATCATTTTTGGAGTGCTGCTATTTCTACTCATGTCTTATTTTCTCTCACCTTCTCTTCCCACCCACCTTGTAAATTTTAAAAATACCATTTAATTAATACCTTCTCTCTCTCTCTCACGCCCCACCGCTTCACCACTATACTCACAATATATGAGCATGACTTGGCTTCTTAAGATTAAGGAGGAATTCCTCCTCAATTTGAAGGAGCCAATCTTTTTCCATTTGAATCTACCAAGTATGAAAATTTATTGGCAATTGATGCATCTTATTTTCCATCTCCTAACAACCAAGTGGTTAATTTACAATTTCTAATATTTCATAATGTTTTTTAAGTTGAATCAGAGAACCCAATTTGTTAAATTCAGATAGACAGGCCATTGACCCACTACTAGCAACACCGATATTGTCCCCAACTTTACCACCTACAAAGCCCAATAAATGTAGAGTTTTGTTACAAAAGGCCTCAGTGATATTAGTAGTAAAACCATTCATTATATGTTGTATTTTATTTAGTCAAGTTTCTGATATGGGACTTATATTCTTCAACATGCCCCCTCACATTGGACCACCACATAGTGAGCCACATGTGGAGCCAAGTCAGGCCCAATCAATCAACCCGCTTTGATATCATGTTAAATTTCAGATAAACGGGCCAGCGGCTCACTACTAGCAACACCGATATTGTCCCTAACTTAACCACCGACAAAACCCAGTAGGCGTGGAGTTTTACCACAAAAGGCCTCGGTGATATTACCATTCATTATATGTTGTATTTTATTTATTCAAGTTTCCGATGTGAGATTTTATATTCTTCAACATGCCTCCTCACATGGGAGCACCACATAGTGGGCCACACGTGGAGTTAAGTCCACACTGGAGTCTAACATTCAAACCCAACATGTGAACACCACATATTGGGTAAGAGTAAACATTCAAGTCCAACATGTTCACACCACATATTAGGTAAGAGTAAAGGCCCAATCAATCAACCCGTCTTGATACCATGTTAAATTTCAGAGAGATGGGCTAATGGCCCAATATTAACAACACTGATATTATACCCAACTTAACCATCTACAAAGTCCAGTAGATTTGTGATTTTATCACAAAAGGCCTCAATGATATTAATAGTGGAACCATTCATTATATATTGTATTTTATTTAATCAAGTTTTCTATATGAGACTTATTTTCTTCAACACACCCCCTCACGTGGAACCACCACATATTGGGCCACATGTGGAGCCAAGTCCATATCGGAGTCAATCATTTAATCCCAACACGTGAACACCACATATTGGGTAAGGGTAAATGCTTAATTCATGCCCAATCAATCAACTTGCTCGGATACTATGTTAAATTCAGAGAGACAGGTCAGCAGCCCACTACTAACAACACTGATATTGTCCTTAACTTAACCACCTATAAAGCCTACTAGGTGTGAGGTTTTATCACAAAATGGCCTTAGTGATATTAATAGTGGAACCATTCATTATATATTGTATTTTATTTAATCAAGTTTCCGATGTGAGACTTATATTCTTCAACACTGATGTGGAATGGTATACAGATGCTGATTGGGCTGGTTCAGTCACTGATAGATGTTCTATGTTTGGGTATTTCACATTTGTTGATGGTAATCTTATTACTTGGTGGAGTAAAAAGTAAAACGAGGTGTCTAGATTTATTACCGAGACCGAGTATCGTGGGATGGCACAACGTGTGTGCGAGTTACTATGGTTGAGAAGATTGTTGAGAGATCTTGGGTTTGGACCCCAGAAATCCATGGATTTGTATTGTGATAATAAAGCTGCAATTGCGATTGCGCATAACCCTGTGCAACATGATCGTACAGATGCTGATTGGGTTGGTTCAGTCACTGATAGGTGGGGTAGCTGATAGGTTTATCATTTTTTCTTTCATTTTTTGTTCAATTTTTATAAGGCCTAGCAGTGTTAAATTGAGGTTTTGTTCAATTCATTGCAGTGTTAAATGAGAAGGTGTCGGTTAAGGCTTCGTTGGTAAGGGGTTTTGTTCAATGGGATCATGTTTAGCATTAACGATGAAGTATGTAGTAAGTGGTTATTTAATTGTTTGGCTATAGATGCAATAGTTTATAGAGATATTTAGTGATATACCCATTCTTAGCACTAATATTATAAATAAACCCCTACACCATTGAATTTCTATAAACAAACCAAAAAAAAACCCAGAAAATGACAGCTGACCTTATTGAATTTAATATTGATTATTAAATTATTTTGATACCCTATTGAGTGTTTTGAGTATTTTTATGAGATTTTGGGGTTGGGTTTGTTTTAAGAAATTAATGTCAGTTTTGTAATTTATAAGAAGTTAAAAGATTCTTTGTTATGATGTGTAGGAGTCTTTTTATTCCAGAAGCTTGACGAATGGGCTTGGGCTGCCGAAAAGAGAAACATGTGTGAAATTTCCCCTTGAGTTTGAGTTTAAGAATCAGGCCCCAAGAGTGTTTCGAAAGGATAGCTGAGCCTTAGGAAACACCTTGGTCTTCTTCACCAACGAAACCAACAGTTGCTTACAGATAAATTCTTGGGCTTGGCACGAGAGCTTGTGGCATGAGAGCTGAGTATTCGTGAGTTTAGTATGAGAGAGAGAAGGCTTGGGGTTTCCTATGAGGAATAGAGGCTTTGAGAGAGATGAAGCTTGCTCTCTAAATCTGTGTTGTGGAAAGAGAGGTAGAAGATGAAAGCATGGATAGCTTTAGCATATTTCCAGTAGCTTGACAAAAGCTTCGTCAAGCTCATGGGCGATTTGACAGAGGAGAAAAATGGAAGAAATAGAAGAACAAGACTTGAAATCGAAGGGTTCCAGAGATGAGAGATGATGCTTGCTTTCTCTGGATGTGGGTTTTGAGAGAGAGGAAGAGGAATCGAAGAACAAAGCATGAAATTGAAGGATTCCAGAGTGGATGCTTGCCTTCAATTCGTTCGTGTTTGTTCTGTCCATCGTGAGTTGTTTTGCTGGGAAGAAAGTGTCTCCTTTTATAGGGGCTAGAAGACTCAATTTTATCAAGCCAACATCTCCCTTTTTCCTTCACTTTCTTCCATTTATCTAGTTTGGTGAAATTTCTCTAGCCTGAACCCATAGGCACGCAGCTTTTTGGGGTTCTAAGGTCCTCAAGCAGCTGGACTCTTCATGTGGGTGAGGTGCCACCCACTTTTGTTTTTGTTTTCTCACCAAAGCTTGAAGAGGAAAGAATGGGTAAGGATGCTTGGTCAAAAAGATGATCAGCACATGGGTTTGCTTGCTTTTGCTGGTTTGGCTTTGAACTTGTTTTAACAGAGCACGACGTTGGATATTTTATAAAATGCTGGGTTGGGCTGTTTTGTTTCCAGCGGTTTGTGAGTTTCGTCAGACTGCTGGAAGCTTTGGCTGATGTTGGATTTTTTATGGGCTATGGCTATTGGACATTTTTTAAAGATGTTTGAGCCTTTTCTTAAGGTAATGGGCTATTGGATTTTCTCTCATGCTTGCCCATATATTTGGACTCAAGGAATGGGCTTGAGTTTTGGTACTCCCAAGTAGCCCAAAACTTCCACTCCTTGGACCATTAATGGGCCTCGTGAATACTCGTAACCATCCATACCA
>NC_024126.1:16493590-16508237 GCF_000346735.1 Prunus mume | reverse complement strand
TTAAAATGTATTGGCTTTTATATTTCCTTCAATTTATTCAAATTTTGTTACAACTTCTTTAGCACATTATTAAAAATTAAATAAATAATAATAAGAAAAACGTCATATATATATTTAAAATAAAGTTTGTTTCAAGATGTTGTTATCATCTTTATTTTGTTTTTAACAAAACACACATTCTCTTTGGGGAAAAAAAAACTTTAGTTTTTTATTTTCTTATTTAATTTTTTTAACAAGGTGGTAAGAAAGTTGTAAAAAAAATTATATTGTTATTAAAAAAAAATAATACATTTAAAAAGGGTAAATTTGGAAAACAAAAAATAGTTTGTATGATGCATTAATGACATTGTTTTAAGTGTAAGAAAATTGACACTTGTATGAGAAGAAGAGAGAAGGTTGCTAGCACTACCCATATATTCATTCTTAGCATTAGTGATATTGATTAATTCTACACCATTTAATTTTGAAAATATTTTTGCTCATCACTTTAACCCAATGTATACCATCATCATCATTCTCAACATTTGACACGTGTCCATGGTCACAACCATAATTCCATAAATACAAAGCAAAGAATTAATTATGGGTATGTTAATTAACACGTGTCAAGTAGTAAGAAGGGTGATGAGTAAAAATATATAAACAAACTTATAAAAAAAAACTCAAAAAATGACAGGTGTCCCTATTGAATTTAATTTTGATTATTAAATTATTTTGATACCCTATTGAGTGTTTTGAGTATTTTTATGAGATTTTGGGGTTGGGTTTGTTTTAAGAAATTAATGTCAGTTTTGTAATTTATAAGAAGTTAAAAGATTCTTTGTTATGATGTGTAGGAGTCTTTTTATTCCAGAAGCTTGACGAATGGGCTTGGGCTGCCGAAAAGAGAAACATGTGTGAAATTTCCCCTTGAGTTTGAGTTTAAGAATCAGGCCCCAAGAGTGTTTCGAAAGGATAGCTGAGCCTTAGGAAACACCTTGGTCTTCTTCACCAACGAAACCAACAGTTGCTTACAGATAAATTCTTGGGCTTGGCACGAGAGCTTGTGGCATGAGAGCTGAGTATTCGTGAGTTTAGTATGAGAGAGAGAAGGCTTGGGGTTTCCTATGAGGAATAGAGGCTTTGAGAGAGATGAAGCTTGCTCTCTAAATCTGTGTTGTGGAAAGAGAGGTAGAAGATGAAAGCATGGATAGCTTTAGCATATTTCCAGTAGCTTGACAAAAGCTTCGTCAAGCTCATGGGCGATTTGACAGAGGAGAAAAATGGAAGAAATAGAAGAACAAGACTTGAAATCGAAGGGTTCCAGAGATGAGAGATGATGCTTGCTTTCTCTGGATGTGGGTTTTGAGAGAGAGGAAGAGGAATCGAAGAACAAAGCATGAAATTGAAGGATTCCAGAGTGGATGCTTGCCTTCAATTCGTTCGTGTTTGTTCTGTCCATCGTGAGTTGTTTTGCTGGGAAGAAAGTGTCTCCTTTTATAGGGGCTAGAAGACTCAATTTTATCAAGCCAACATCTCCCTTTTTCCTTCACTTTCTTCCATTTATCTAGTTTGGTGAAATTTCTCTAGCCTGAACCCATAGGCACGCAGCTTTTTGGGGTTCTAAGGTCCTCAAGCAGCTGGACTCTTCATGTGGGTGAGGTGCCACCCACTTTTACTTCTTGTTTTCTCACCAAAGCTTGAAGAGGAAAGAATGGGTAAGGATGCTTGGTCAAAAAGATGATCAGCACATGGGTTTGCTTGCTTTTGCTGGTTTGGCTTTGAACTGGTTTTAACAGAGCACAACGTTGGATATTTTATAAGATGATGAGCTTGGCTGTTTTGTTTCCAGCGGTTTGTGAGTTCCCTTTGATTTCGTCAGACTACTGGAAGCTTTGGCTGATGTGGGATTTTTTATGGGATATGGCTATTGGACATTTTTTAAAGATGTTTGGGCCTTTTCTTAAGGTAATGGGATATTGGGTTTTCTCTCATGCTTGCCTATATATTTGGACTCAATGAATGGGCTTGAGTTTTGGTGCTCCCAAGTAGCCCAAAACTTCCACTCCTTGGACCATCAATGGGCCTCGTGAATACTCGTAACCATCCATACCATAACCCGCTCAACACGCCCCATGCATTAACGTGGTTTGGGCCCACTTAAGCTTGTAGCGTGGCATGTTGCTTATTTGCTTGACATGGCATGTGTGCAAAGCGTATATGACGAACTTTCGCATGCCCAAATCGGTTTCTTTTTGATAAGGTATCGCATTGGGCTAAAAATTTATTTGGGCCGAACTGTGGATTTTTTGGGCCTCAACATGATGTAAATGAGCTTTGGGTGTGTTTCTAAAGTCCATTTCATATATGGTATTTTTATAATTTGAGCCCTTATATTGGGTATAATAGCGAATCTCTCTATTTTATATTCAACTTTAATAGAAGATTCTTTTTTTTTCTTGGAAAAAAAAAAGAAGAAAAAAGTAAACATGTGTTAAAACCTTAAATATGAGACCGAGGGGCTTAGAAATTATTTTACAAAAGGTTAAATTTATATTTAAAATTGGGTGGAGAAATGAAAATAAAGCACTATTTTTGTTGTATGCAATCTGACCGCGTTGTTTCAAATTCCAAGAAGGATGAAATCCAGGCAACATCCCAAAAGAAATGTGTGGGGGCCCACTATCAAATTGCACGACATATCTCACTGTCCTCCCTCTCCACCGTCCACGTCATCATTTGGTCCTACCTTCTGTTACTTATCCTCTCCCCTCGTAAACCCAAGGAATTGTTCCCTCCACCCAAAATAAATGCTCTCTTACTCGCTGAGAGTACCCAAAATATTTACCCGCCAAACTTACGCTAACAGCTGCCATTAGCATCTGTAAAACGACATGTCGTAGTCTTGCAACGGCGAGTACGACCGACTAACACATTCGAGAGCACGACAACAGAGATAGTGGTCGGTCACAACTTGGTCATGTCTGCTGGAGATCGTAACCACTCAAAAATCGGCACGTGGAATTGCTGCTCTTCTTGTTTCTTATGTTCCACGAAGACTTTTTAGACAGTCCACTGGAGCATAGGAGGAGGGGATGTAGCCAAGCTTAACGAATAAGCTTTACATCTTTTTGCATTGCTGCCAATTCAGAATTAAAGGCCTACCCATGAAGATGCTTCACGCAAGCAAGTAGACAAGGTTAGAGAATTTATACACAATTTAGAAAGAGAGAGAGAGGGGGGAGAGAGAAAGAGAGAGATTGTTGCTATAGCAATGGAGCGCTTTGAGATATTGAAGGATATTGGGTCTGGGAATTTTGGGGTTGCAAAACTGGTTAAGGACAAATGGAGTGGGGAGCTCTATGCTGTGAAGTTTATTGAAAGAGGGCTGAAGGTAACATATGCATCTTTTATTTTTTCTCTTTCATTGGTATGAAATTTTGATTCTTGGGTCTCTTTTTTTTTCCCATTCATCTTGATAGGTGAGATTTTATCATCCTCGTTTTGTTTGTTTTTTTCATGGAGGGACTAATTTGAAGCATTCTTCTGTGTTTACAGATTGATGAGCATGTACAGAGGGAGATTATGAACCACAGGTCCTTGAAGCATCCCAATATAATAAGATTTAAAGAGGTATAACTTTGAGTTTGATCTAATGAAATAGTTCTATTCGTATCTCAATGAGAAAAGGTTCTGCAAAGCTACGTTAGTGCTCTGCAACTTGCAAGAACTGTTAGAGAATCAGACACTACTTTTTGTTAATAACAGAACATGCTTTTCTATCTCCACTTGTTTTAAAGACTCTACCTTTTTCCTCCATTATCTTGGCATTGGAACCAGGCTGGCTACAGTGAAAAATTTATGCTTCCTTAGTTGGTTTTCAATGAGTAATTTCAAGGGGTTTAGCATATTTGAAATCAGATGAGATTTTTTCCTTATTTATTTGACTGTATGTCTGTTAAATTTTGCAGGTCTTGTTAACACCAACCGACTTGGCCATTGTCATGGAATATGCAGCTGGAGGAGAACTTTTTGAAAGAATATGCACTGCTGGTAGATTCAGTGAGGACGAGGTAAAAATTAGAACAAATTCAATGCTAAAAGAATATCCAGCTTTTTTTTTTTTTGGTCTGAAGAATATCCAGCTTATATATGTATACTTGGGTTTTCTTTTCTTCAGCTACAAATGATTAGATATTTTAGTAGCTGTTTTGGGTTTTTTTTCCTTGATGTTCTGATACTTTACATGGGTATCTGTAGGCAAGGTATTTCTTTCAACAGCTGATTTCAGGAGTCAGTTATTGCCACTCAATGGTAAAAACCTCAATCTATCAAAATCATAATTAAAGTTTTCTTTGTTGTAATTATCTCCAATCTTGACCTTCCATCCATCCCTTACTGATTTTGAATGTTTTCTATTGCAGCAAATTTGCCACAGAGATCTTAAATTGGAGAACACACTTCTAGATGGAAGCTCAGCACCACGTCTCAAAATTTGCGATTTTGGTTATTCCAAGGCAATTAACTACTTCATTTACAGTACATTCAGGCCAGTTTGATAACTGTTTCAGTTTTCATTTTTCGGTGTGTTAATTCAATTTCAATGACTTAATTTCTTTTTTGTTGCATCTTATAGTCATCTGTGTTGCATTCCCAACCCAAATCAACTGTTGGAACACCGGCCTACATTGCACCAGAGGTCCTGTCAAGAAAAGAGTATGATGGGAAGGTAAGTTTACTAATCTTTGTTGGCCTGTTTTTCATGTTCGATTTTTGGTCTTGTCCTTGTCATTTTGGGGCCAACTATTTGGTCACCTAACATCATGTCTTCACACTTTTTTTGTTCTCTGAGAATCTCAGATTGCGGATGTTTGGTCATGTGGGGTTACTTTGTATGTGATGCTTGTGGGTGCTTATCCCTTTGAAGATCCAGAAGATCCAAGAAACTTCAGAAAAACACTCCAGGTATCTATCATTGTGGTATTTGTACCATTTTAGTTTTGCCTCTTGCTATGCCTTTTAATGTTGTGGCCTAACATCTATAATTTGCTAATGCCTTATTTCAGCGGATTCTTAGTGTCCACTACTCCATTCCTGACTATGTACGCGTTTCCATGGAATGTAGACATCTCCTTTCTCGAATTTTCGTTGCTAACCCCGAAAAGGTATAATTCCTTATACTTACAGCTCTCGTTGTACACATGATTGATTGCTAGTCGTTGATGGTTCATGCTTAGAAAGAAAACCCTTTTTTACTTTTTTGAGTTTATACACTTTATTTTGATTCTTTGACAATAGTCGTCAATATATGCAGACGGCTGACACCCGTGCCTAGAACGAAAACGATTTTTCACTTTTTTGAGTGTTTATACTTTTTTTTTTCTTGAGTGTTTTGAGTGTTTTTACTTTTAAGTCCTTATTTTGATTCGGTGACAATAGCTATCTATATGTATGTGTGATTGATTCTCAGTCGTTAAATTTGATGCAGAGAATAACCATCCCAGAAATAAAGCAGCACCCCTGGTTTCTGAAAAATATACCAGTAGAATTCATGGAAGAAAACAACCTGCAAAGCAGCAATCAAAACCATGAACAACAATCATCCCAGAGCATTGAAGAGATTTTAGCAATAATTCAAGAAGCTCGAAAAGCTGCAAACGGTGCCAAAATTGGCGGGCTTTTACTGGGAAGTATGGATCTTGATGAGATAGATGATGCTGACATAGATGACATAGAGACAAGTGGTGATTTTGTTTGCGCATTATGAGTGTCAAGTTCATATCACATACAGCTTTGCACCTTGCAGCTGCGGGCCAAATGCCATTTCCAAAAAGCAGTTGGAGATAAGGCATTTTTTCCCTTCTTCTTTTTCATGTGATGTTGGGGAATCAAACTGTCTCTTTTAAAGAGTGATGGTTATTTTCCCTTGCTTGGAAGCTTGCTGTCTTAGTCTCTGTGTGAAGTGGCATTATTTCCATTATAGGGTATTTATTGGCTGTTGCTTCTCATATTTGTAATTTGCAAAATTCTCATAATGTTCAGCTTCTTTTTATAATCTTACCTGATTAAGATAAATCTTTCTCAGTCACAAAACTGCACATTTTGAAATTCTGTTGGCCTGTGACATAAGCATAAAGTGATCAGTGATAAAATATCAGTATAATTCCATCAACCTGATCCAATTTAACATCAAAACATTGATATCATATGCATCAATCTTCACGGCGGATTTTGTAGCTAGTTTAGGTCATGCTCTCACAACCCTTCCCGTCTGTGTGAGAACGGGGTTCTTTTGTCCGTTGTAAACTCCTTTTATTTTGACTTTTTAGTGCCTCCGAGTTCGAGAGGGTTTCTCCTGTAATTTCCTTTTTCCACATAAAAATAAAGTAAAATTAAACAAAATTGCAAAAGATTAGGACGATAATGTAAATATAATACTAATACGACTACAGAAAGGATACATATAATATCAATCTTTGTGATATCTTCATAGTGGACAGCATCATATGTTCATATTTAGCATTGCAAGTCCAATGGTTAGTTGCTCGTGCTAATTGGAGCATGTCATACAGTGCACAATTAGTTAATTGGCACTAATATGTTTCTTTTCAATTATTTAAGTTCAGACCCTCCACAATAAATGTCTGCTGTCGGATAATCTAATAGTTAATTATTTGAGTGGTATTTTATTGTGTAAAATTACTTGTTTTTATTGTCTTCTAACACGATAATGTAATTGTTTGCTCAATTTCTTTTGGGTTAGTGAATAACAAGTCTCTTAAGGTGACTTGGTCTGAGCCATGTTCACATATGAGTTTTTGTTGATTCTTCAATCAAATCATTCTCCCGAAATTTCCATCTAAAATTTATCTTTTCTGAAATTTAGTTTAATTTTATCTCGAATTTAAAGGATTTTGTTGCAATATGTCGTTGGGAAAAAGAGGGATTAATAAGAGTCAATTAATAGCTCTGATTGTCCCTGAACCAAGCTTTTTCCACCCTTGTGCAATTAAAATAGGCAAACAAACAATGTGAGGCTAAACTTTGCCTACATCAATAAACACAAATGAAGAGAGGGAAGCATTACAAAAAGTAGAAACCCAAACTAAATGTAGCTCATCACCCACAAATAAAGCACAAGGGCCAAACATAAAGATACAAAACCAAAAAAATGAGGTTTTCTCTTGTGAAATTCTCTCTAATTTGCTTTTCTGATGAATGATTTTGAAATGCAAACAGTGGCTTTCGTAGGTCCCAATGAGCTAAGAAAACATTTCCACCCCATGTTCATACTTGCGTTGGTTTTGTAGCCATTCATTCATTAACCACCTCATTCTATGGTTTTTCTTACCTTTTAACTTCGTCTTTATCTCTCTTTTCCACTAAAGCAAGGATAGCCTCTGTCTCCCCCTCCCGACTTAGGTATCATGCATGTTGCCATTATGTATAGCTCATACTCTGTCGTTTGGTAAAGATTGTCACTATATCCGAATTGTTGTTATCGATATGAATGTTCTCAAGGTGTAGTTTTTTGGAATATAACACATCACATGTTCAGTCGTAGTGCATATCAATGTGCTTCAAACTCGGGTGAAAACTCGAGTTTTTTCTTGGGTTGAGTTATTAGGCTATCTCTAACTCATGAGGCCAAACTCAAAATATCCCAAATTTTAGCATAATTTCTCTCTCAACTCAAGAAAATTAATGGGCCAAAATTTGAGAAAACCCAAACTTGAGGCCAAATACCAATCTAGCTATTGCCTCGACTGGAATTTTTTTGGTGAAGCCCACTAAAAGCTGACGCAACTCATGTGCAAAGTAGCTGTGAAAAGGGCCTGCCCTGCTACTGCTGCAGACCTTGTCACGTCACGTGTCCCGCGCTTGTGATGTAGTCGTTGGAATCCAACATCACAATTCAAACAACCCTTTTTTTAATATATATTTATTTATTTTTTATTCCATTAGTAACCCAAATCAACGATTTAGATTAAATCCAAGCTATTTTAACAGTAAAATAAAGATCCAAAGGTCAAAATAGTATTTTAAATTAATTTAAATAAGATCCAACCTAAAACTCACTCCAAATTCTATAAATGCCTACCCATTTCATAAATAATCTACCAAAAATTATATTTGTGGAATATAAATTGTTCAAAAATAAATAAATAAATTGTGAAGTTATTTAAAAAGATTAAATGAAGAAAAATTATCCATTAAAAAAATTAGACTTAAACCATTCTTAAACAATTTAATAAAGTTGCGGACTTAAAATTTGAGTATGAAGAGTTGGGGGAAAAACGGTTTGAGTTTGGGCAAAACTCAAATAGTTATTTTTTAGAGGGAGAAAATTTGAATTTAGCCTCAAATTGGTTGGAGGAGGCCTTAAGAGAGAAAAAAATTGTTTAATTGAAGTCCAGTTAGCCCACAGAAATATATATGCTGGATTGAAAGGAGAAAAATCCTAATTTTCTATAATAAAAACTAGAAGCCCAGCCCAGTACTCCTCTAAGGCGCTTGGGCCCAATGAACTCATCCACGTTTTCAAGTTTCATCTCACAATCTCCCAAGCTTGGGGCCCAATTCCGCGTCCCATCTCGTCTATATATAAATTCCTTTCAGGCTCTTCCCCAAAACCCTAAGAAGCTGCCAGGAGCTCCTTGAATTCGAGTGGTTTAGCAAGAGGACCATTTCTCTCATCTCGGCCGTGGCAGTGGAGCAAACATGAAGGTTTGTATATCCGTCTTATTTTCTCCGATCCCCAATTCTAATGCATTTCAGTCTTTCACCGATCAGCTTCCTGTTGTTTCAGTTTAACATTGCGAATCCCACCACTGGGTGCCAGAAGAAGCTCGAGATCGACGATGACGCTAAACTGTACGAAAACCCTACCTCTAATTCTCCTCCATTTCGTGTTTTGCTTACTTTCGGGAAAGGATAGTATCAGCATTTGTTAGGCAATAGAGGTTGATAGATTTGGATCGATCTTATGAACTTGAGGTCTGTTTGGTTGCTGAGAAATTATTAGAAGAAAACGAAAACTGGAATTTTGAGTTTAGGGTTGTGACTTTATCGATTATAGCAATCATTTCATCTTAAGGAGATTGGAGAAGTTTTATTTTTCAAGTTAGCTATATGTTTGGTTAGCAATGTAGTGGATGGATGTAGGCGGCATGATTTGCATCTTCTTTGTATGAGTAACGATCATTTTATCTATCTGATGACTAGGAGGTCGGTGAGAAATAGAATTGCCTTCTGGGTTTATTTCATTACTTGATGAAAAAGGAATTTCTTTTGGTATTTCCACAATTACACCAAATGAATTGAGTATTTTAGAAAACGATGGAAAATTTTGGATGCATTTTATGAGAATAAAGATTACAAATGGAGTGAATGATTTGAAATTTTTACTTCAAATTGTCATGCTCATGAGTAAACTTGTGGTAACAATTCTTTTATTCATTTTAGTTAGTATGTAGCCTTCTATTAAGGTTTACTTTTTTGCACTATGTGCTTATGGATGAGTAGAAGGATTGCCCTGCAGTGTATTTCTTTATGGAATTCCAGCTCTGTGTCAGAACTTGTTCTGAATGTGCATTTTACCTTTTGCGTATTGACTAGGTTTTTCAAGAAATATTTGTGTACTGTGGTGATGCCATATGATTTTTATTTATTTATTTATTTATTTATTTTATATCTGATGTATATGTACTTCGTAAATACCAAGGAAATTAAGAATACTCTTGGATTATAAAGAGCGAATTGACTTCAAAGTGTTTTATAGTTGCTGGAAGTACATTTTCCAGTGACAGACGCATATCGTGTATTGTTAATTATGCTCACATGTTTTTATTTATGGTTTTACCAATTTCATTCTAGACTTTAGCTTGACATATCTTGCACTCAGTTTTTTTTTCTTTCTATTAACAGATTGTATCCTAAACAATGTTTTATTTAATGTATCTTAGATTATGACCACTAAACTCTTTGACATGCAGCCGTGCATTCTGGGACAAGAGGATCTCTCAAGAAGTCAATGGTGATGCCCTGGGCGAGGTATTTACCATTTGCGAGATTTGATTTTAGTCATCTTACAATGGAGTACTCATTACAGTTTTTTTCCTTCTTTTACAGGAGTTCAAGGGCTATGTATTTAAAATTATGGGAGGCTGTGACAAGCAAGGCTTTCCTATGAAGCAAGGAGTGTTAACCCCAGGCCGTGTTCGCCTTTTGCTCCATAGAGGTATGTTATAATGTATCAATTTGTGTCTGAGAGATAGCGGCATTTGATTTTGAGTTCCTGTTGTAGTACCTAATATTAGTTTTCTCTCGGCTCAACACTTTTGGGCGATGAAACTGATTGATGCATATTGTTTATTTAGGTACACCGTGCTTCCGTGGATATGGAAGGAGGAATGGAGAGCGAAGAAGGAAGTCTGTTCGTGGATGTATTGTCAGTCCAGACCTGTCTGTATTGAACTTGGTTATTGTTAAGAAAGGTGACAATGACCTTCCTGGACTTACTGATGTTGAAAAGCCAAGAATGAGAGGTCCAAAAAGGGCATCAAAGATCCGGAAACTATTTAACCTCACCAAGGATGATGATGTGAGGAAGTATGTCAACACCTACCGCAGAACATTTACAAGCAAAACTGGTGGGTTATATTTTCGGTCTTTAAAATTTTGTTTTCACACAACAGAAATATGAAAAAGATACTCTGCTAGAATATTAGTCACCACGCAGTGATGAAATTTCCATTTAAGTTTGTTGTGAGTCTCGGCCCTTGAGATAAAATACCCAATTTAATGGTTTGCAGGCAAAAAGTGCAGCAAAGCTCCCAAAATTCAGAGACTGGTTACTCCATTGACTTTACAGAGGAAGCGAGCAAGGATCGCAGAGAAGAAGAAGAGAGTTGCAAAGGCGAAGTCTGAGGCAGCAGAGTATCAAAAGCTCCTTGCTTCCCGGTTGAAGGAGCAGCGTGATCGACGCAGTGAGAGCTTAGCCAAGAGGAGATCGAGACTTTCTGGTGCGTCTAAGCCATCTGCTGCTTAGGTCTCTGAAACAAATTTTGATCTTTTAGTCAATGAGTTAGTGAGCAAATGAGCATCATAGATGGTTTAATGTATTTTTGATTCCTTACATTGAGCTTTCATGATTTTATTATGGATGTCGAACATGTTGAGTGGTTGACATTTCAAATTTTGATTTCGCTTTTAATGTTGGAATTTATTGGTGGTATACCTTCTCCCTCTCTCTCCCTGTTCTGCAATTCTCACTTATTCTCAATTTCGTATGACGAGAGAAGCCTAAATTTATAGCATACTACACCATCTCGAAAACCTTTGCATTTAGCATCGGTGCAGTTTTACGCATTTAAACTAGAGTGGTGATTTTCTCACTTCTTTTTTTCCTATTTTATCCACTTAAACTCTTTTTTTATAACTAAAAATGGAGTGTAAATGGATAAAATAGGAGTGAGGAAATCATTGCCCTTAAACTAATACTAGCTATTAGATTAATCTAATGAATTTTATTAAGTCCACATTAGCATAATTGTACTGACATAAATAAAACTCACAATTTGTACCTTACTCTTTGTATCCAACTTTTGTAATATAAATAAATAAAAAATGTCTCATCAAACATGAACACCCCTCCCGACCCAGGCCCCTTACCAACCCCACTGACAGCCACCCATGGTTCTATGTATTCTTAATTTTGGATGACTGACTCTCAACAAGGCCTACGGATTGAAGTCCTTCATCGTTAGGAATCTCTCCCAACTCCAGAACCACCCTCGAGTGATAATCCCGTTCTACAACTAGGGAATAATTTTATCAAATCTTGATCACGAATTATTCGCCACAAGTACTGCAATTGACATCTTATATATGCCTACCAATTATAGGACCAAGTGAGCGGCGGCCATGGCTGGCTAGGGGGCTGGATCGCGTTGTTGCTTGTTGGAACTTTTTTTTAATTTTTGAATTTATTTCATTAGTATTGGCTAAGGTGCAAATGGTGAGTGAGTTTGAGGTTAATAAATGCACCGATGCTAAATGTAGAGACTCGGAAACTTCGGAATTCCATGCTGAATGATGCGAGCGCAATGTTGAAAATTCAATTAAGGAACATTGGTTTGAATTTTAGATGAACGCATTGGTTTTGGAATTAACCTTTTGAAAAGGCGGCATGAACAATAAACCAAGAGTGCAGAATATTAGATGGATTGGGCCTGATTAGGAAAAACAAAAAAGTTTTAAGGATTCCATTAAAAACCAACCACAAAAAAGAAGAAAAAGAAAAAAAAAAAAAAAAGTGACCATAAAGATAAAATATAGTAAATTCCAATGATGGGTTTTTATTCTAACATCACCATGCCCTCTTAAAGACAGGTACGTGGGGTTACAGGATGACGACTGTTAACCACCCTGCAATTTCTTCTCACCTCACCTTGCTGCTCAACCTGCAAGTCACCCATCTTTATCATCCCCTCAACAAAGGCCTTGAAAAACTCATGTTGGTCCCTGCTAAACAGTTGAACAAATGCCCTAGTCTCTGGAAATGTGAAAAGTGTTTGATCTGAATTCAGAAACCCTCTCCCTGCAACCAAGTCCTTGAAGTACTGGTTATCGAACACTACCGGTGTAGCGTCAAGGTCTCCGGTCACGTTTTGATCCACATTCAAAGGGCAGAGCTTGTTTAGCTTTTCTCTAAACTTTGGATCAAAGACAGGGTCTGGCCGGCCGGTGCCGGATTGGTTGTACAGCCTGAACATGATGGAGAAGCATCGAGCTTGGCCGATGGAATGTGAACCAGAAAGGGCAACAAGGTCTTTGACAGACAGATTGAATTTGCCAAACAGGTCAATGAGGAAGCTTGCGTTGGCTCTTGGACTTGGCATAACGTTGTCTGAGGCTTCTTGGCTGGCGCTTAAGCTATCCAATCTGCCTAACTTCACTTCCCAATCAGGTCCTCCTGTCTGATTAACACTAATTTTTTTAATTATGGAAACCATAAACAGAAAAGAATTATACGCTTTGCACTCAAACCAAGCCCATGTTGATTATTCATCACTTTTTTTTTTCATTTTATATCAACAGAGGGGGGTTTCGAATTCGGATCTCTTCGAATATTAGGAAGAGAAATTCCACTAAAAGAAGATGGAAGTATAGAGAAGAGAGTTTCATACCAATGCAACAGCATCTTTAGAGGCCATGATGATGATATCTGCACAAGAGACAATCCCAGGGCAGACCTTCTCCAAGGCTTCCTTGACTTCATCAACAACCTCATAAGATCTCAGTGAATTTATGTTTGCAAGGGCGAGTTTTTCCCCAAGCATTGTTGGTGTGTCATCAAGCAACAATGAAGCATCACAACCCTATGATTTTTTTACCAAAGAGGGAACCAATTAATTAGTTGTTGAAGAACAGCTTATAAGGAAACGCAGGATTGTAATTTTTATATATAGTTCACTTACATTAACAAAGCAATCATGGAATTGGAAGCGCATGACAGAAGCAAGGCTCCGGGGCTCTCGGATCAGAGCCTTCTTCATGACATGTCGAACCTCAGCTTCGGCTTCCGGGCAAGATTCTGAGTAGTAATGAGGCCGGAGTTGTGCACCGGCAGCGCTGACTATTATGTGGAGGAGGAAGAGTGAAAAGAGGGGAGACATTGAATTTTTGAGACAATTCTCACTACTCGGTAGGTGTGTATATGAGTTGGTGAAGTTTGGAGTTCCGTTTGAGGGTTTTTAAGCTTGTTTGATGCTTCTGTGCATGTACAGAAACAGTGGGTGTGTGAAATGATTCTTTCCCTTTTTTTCTCTCTCTTTTTTGTTTTTAGTGATATGGGGTAAGTTTTGAGACAAAGGCGATAGTATTGGATTACCTGTTGCATCCCTATTTTTCAATACAGTACTATCGCCTTTGAGTTATAGGAGGAAGCTTCATTTGCGCTATTCACTTGTATTCGTACAATCTTAGAGCATCTCCAATGGTGGGTTATATAATGAGGTGTATATTAAATATATATCATTTATAATTGGAATCACATGTACTCGGGATATGTAAATTATTGTAAATTTGCATTACAACCGTGAGATGCAAATTTAGATGCACATTTGCATCCTTTTTTACATCTCTTGCAGGTGAGACATACATAAGAAAAAGTGAGAAAAGGTGGACAAAAGTGAGCAAAATCAGTCACGTTTTCATTCATTTGGAATTTGGGCTCTTCTACTTCATTTTTATTTACTTATTTTGTTATTATTTTTCCCTCTCTTTTCTTTTTTTATTCCCTATACATATTTAGATTTACATATTCCCCATTATAACAAAAACCACATTTATAACCCCTGGAGGTGTAAAGGGAATGTAAAAGTGGAGAAATTATAAAATGATACGGTATCACCACGTCATCTGGTGATACTTCCATTCAAAATGCTATATGTGTATTATTTTTTAAAGAAAAATTAATTATTTATACAGCTGGATTTAAAAATCTAATTTTATAATTTAAAACCATAAAAATAAAACTAAAATAATTAAAAAAAACTCATTAATAATAAAAATCCCCAACAACCACTTCCCTGAGCTCGCCGACTGCCCACTTTCTGCCATGGCTCCTGTCGTTCTTTCATTTTTCCAATCTCTCTCTCTTTAT
>NC_024126.1:16442113-16479683 GCF_000346735.1 Prunus mume | reverse complement strand
ATAAAAATGTCTTTAATATATATATATATATATATATATATAAAGCGAAAGGTAGAAAACAGCGAAACATTCAAAATATCAAAAAATGTCATTGGTTAATTCAAACATTAAAGAATTGAAATTATTAATTAAATGAGAATAATTTGGTAAATTCACATATTTTTTCATATTAAAACAAAATTAGATAATAGGTCATATTTTTATGGAATATAATTACCCATTATTTTTTTTAATTTTAAATTTTTTTATTTAAAGAAAGGCCTTTTGCAGGTGCGGAAGCCCGTGCGGAGAGGGTAGTACATTTTAAAAAAATTAACTTTTGTTTACCCATATTAAATGTCTTTAATAGCCTTACTGGCCTTCATCTACCAATGAATTCTTTTCATCTCCCCTTATTCTCTTCCCACGGTAGATCCACGACGGCTAGGTGGCCGGGTTTTGTTCTCCGGCGTCAAAGGCACTACAACATCCATCACTCTCTTCTGCACAGTAACTCTCTCTATCTTGACCACAACATCCATGTTCTCCTTGCGTATAAACTTGATAGATCCTTTTGTTTTGTTTGTTCGTTTTGGTCAACGCTAAGAATAAAACCTAGTGGCTTGAGAATAACCCTTTAACCGGCCCAAGAGATAAATATTATTCTTCAGTTTACCCAATTGGTCATGATGAGACCTTTCTATGTACATTTGAGATTTGACCCGTAACACCTTTTTCCCAACCGAAATAGGCCGAAAGGAAGCCATGGACATTGAATATTGAACAACTTACTAAACTATATCTAAGAACTAAAGTTGTAGAATTCTATTCTAGATTCTAGATTAATATTGTAAATCATCCAAGCCATCAGTCCAAAAACATAAAAAAAATGTTTGTTTGTCTGTCGATGTGGTGGCCCGTGGATTGAATGAACCCATATGCTACAAGTGTCCTAATTTCATGCAGGACCCCAAATACCAAGAAAGACTTCCATGTCACAGGAATAACACTATTTGCTATCCCCGATCAATAATGTTATGAAACGCATGATAACACTTCCACGTGATATAGTATTATTGACCAAAAATAGCGAAATATTGTTATTCCCATTGCAACTAAGTTTTTCTCCAAAATACCAAATAAATGGAGGTCCCCTCCTCCATTCACATTCACCAAGGCTGATCAGACCAAAATTTCAACGGTCAGAATTTGCATGAACCTTTGATATATAGACAGCCATTGTCAGAAACAGTTTCTGATCGTGCTGCAATTACAAACTTCTTTAACAACAGTTTCTCATAGTGAGCTCACATAATTCTTTTTGTTGAATATGAATGTTATAGTGTGATTTAAACTAAAAGTTTGCCACCCACCCTTTGTGGTTGGGGGACCCTACTTACCTGATGATAAGGAGTGTGTTTTGTGCGACTTCACCCACCAATGCCAAGGTGAACAGCCCAAGACCACTATGCCTACCTAGGAAGGTTTCCATAGCAACCAATTACTTTAATGCCCTGCTTAGTTACAAGCCCATGCTACTAGGCTCGGCAACGTGAAGTGTTATGTAAGTCCTTATAAACCTTGGTATGGTCACTTTATTTAGTTACAAGCTCACGCTACCTATATGTAAAAGACATTAAAAAAAATTATTGAGTTGAAAGGAAGTTCTTATATTTGACCAAACGGGGCACACAGAATCACTGGGAGTGATCCATCAAAAACTGATATTATAATTTATCCAATCAAAACAGCAATATTCACGAGCTTTCAACATTTATGGATATCTCACTTCAAATAATTGTGGTTTGTTTTTTCCCTGTAGTGCATATTGTTCCATTTTCAAGAATAGATGAATAGGGTGCTCATCTCCAAGAGCATTTGACCCCAAAGTGGATGATTATCAATCAATCACTTTTTCCTATTTTCTATTATTTGTTATCTTTCTTCTTCTTCTCTTTTGCCAAATTTATGTGTTATCTTTCTATGGATGGAAATTGAGACCCTTATCTTTCTCTTCAAAAAATTATATTTAATATGATAGTAAGGTATAGCTCAGTTGGTTGAGCTCTTACACTTTCACTCCACTCATGTGGGCAGAGAAGTTCAAAACCTCCAAACATCCAATGAATATTTATATAAACTCCCTCCCTTAATTTCTTGTACTCAAAATAAATATATTTATAAATATACCATGATCATAATACTAGATTACTAATTGTGAGATTGGTATGCAAGACTAATTTCTTTATCATTAATTCATTTATGACACAAAATGGGGACACATGAGGGACACAAAATGAGACATGTAATATATGAGTTGCAAGAACTTACATTTAAATGACACTAAATTTTATAGTTTAAAAAAATTTCTTCCTAAAAAATTTCTCCAAATGAGGCTTGGAATTTTTAGTGTGAAGTACATCAATGAAGGATGTACTTCAGAGGAAGAAAGCACTCTTCTCAAATATACAATGGAATACCAAAAATTTACATGCTTTTGATAATTGATAGTATTTGATCTGTAGTTAAAAATGCATGATAAGTGTGGCACTGTCAAACATGTAAGATTTTTTTTCTAGGCCTGGCATTTTAGACAAAAAAACGAAAAACTGCAAATATTGATCGAGGTTTTACCACATTTAAATTAATTTATCACGAGAACCCATCACAACATGTGGTTTATAAAACCGACCGCAATATGTCGTTGCGGTTGCGGTTCCACATATTAAAATAATGGGGTATACCGCAAACCGCAATATAATGTAATTAATTATTTAAATGAATACTTATAATTATTTTATATTAACTAACAGAGGCCAGGACTTCATTTAGATGAATCTTTCTCTCTTCTTCTTTTCTTCTTTTTCTTTTTATTCTCTCTCTCTCTGTCTCTCTCATCTTCTTCCTCTTAGTGGGACTCGCCTAGGCTTTGAATGTATTATTAATGAAGTGTGTTCTCCGCCAATCTCTTGAAGTTCCCTCTATGGTTTTTTTTTTTTTTAAAATTTTTAAATATCAGCCTTGAAGAAATATCATTTGAATATTTAGTGAATTAATAAAACTTAATTAGTGAATAATTATACTTGTATCTAGTAGAAACCTTGGTTTCAATTAGTATTGCCAACTCATCGGTTGTGTTGGTAATTTTGTTAAGTTGTTATTAGTGGGTTAGCCGAGATAATCTTTAGCTTGCAATCAACTATTTAGTTTATTAATTGTGCATTAGCAGGATTGTGGATTGTATTTGTTTATTTGTAATAATAAAGTTCATTCTCTTTGTATATGAGTTAAAGAATCATTGCTAATGATAATTTTTTTTGCTTATTTCATCAGTATTTTTAAGCATGAACTCTTTTTTTGTTGATAGAAAGTTCTGTAATGTTATGTTGTTCCCTATACCGACAATTGGCAACCGCAATATATCGACAATTGCAGTATACCGGCATGTGGTATACCGTAATATATCAGTATCTTCATAGTTCGTCTTTTCACCATACCGCAATATATTGGTCAGTTCACAATTTCATTAAAAAGTTGCGGTAACCGAACTGCAACCACCCCTAATTTTTTCTATCTTTGTCAATTGTCAAAACATGTTTTCATAACTGACTTAATAGACCCAATACTCTTATATAAAAAATAAATGGGTTTTGATTTTGAGGTCATTTATTCAAGTGAGTTTTTGACTACATGTGAAAGTTTATAAAAAAGTTCACATTTATGAAATTATGGTCTAAGTTTAGGCTAATAAAAAACTTTAAAAAGAGGATTGTTATCTCAAATGATTAAGAACATTTAAATCACCTTGACAGTGTATGTATAAGGAAACCTCCCTCTCCCCCAATATTGTTTGTATAAAAAAAACGAACATTTAAATCAACATACTCATTCTAAAAAGTACAATAATAATAACCATTTTCATATATTCCAACCGAATTAGACCATATTTTTTTTTATTACATATAAGGGATAATGGGGGAGTGTGGAATCGAACCGGGACATGGAGTAAATGCTCTTAAGCACTTGAGCTACAAACCCCTTACAAATTAGACCAATTATGTGACAATGTTGGGAAGATGACTATTAACCACCCTGCAATTCTTTCGCACCTCCCCAGGCTGATCCACCTTCAAGTCACCCATCTTCAACATTCCCTCCACAAAGGCCTTAAAAAATACTCCTTGGTCAATGCTGAACTGCTTCACAAGTCCTCTAGTCTGTGGAAATGTATAAAGTGTTTGATCCGAATTCAGAAACCCTTTCCTTGAAACCAAGTCCTTGAAGTACTGGTTATCAAACACAACAGGTGAAGCATCAAGTCCTACGGTAACGTTTTGGTCCACATCTAAGGGACAAAGCTTGTTTAGCTTTTCTCTAAACTTTGGTTCAAAGGCAGGGTCTGGCCGGCCCGTGCTGGATTGGTTGTACAGCCGAGACATGATGGAGAAGCACCGAGCTTTGCCAATGGAGTGTGAGCCAGAAAGGGCAACAAGGTCTTTGACAGAGAGATCGAATTTGCCGAAGAGGTCTATGAGGAAGGTTGCATTGGACGTTGGACTTGGCATGACATCATCTGAGGCTTCTTGGCTTGCTGTCAAGCTATCCAATCTTCCTAACTTCACTTGCCAATCTGGTCCTCCAGTCTAATCAAGGAAAAATTAAGTTAGTACTAAAATAACACTTTTCTTTATACATTGTATTGGACTAGTACGTACATAGTAGAGTGTGCGTACTCGTCCAGTGGAATATGGTTCAATACAATGTTCGTACAAGTTCATATTAACGTTGGCCTCAAAATAAGTCCATGTAATATTGATAAGAGAGTTTAATATACCAGGGCAACAGCATCTCTAGAAGCCATGATTATGACATCAGCGCAAGAAACAACTCCGGGACAGGCCTTCTCCAAGGCTGCCTTGGCTTCATCAATAACTTCATAAGATCTTAGTGAATTTATATTTGAGAGGCTGAGTTTTTCTCCTAGCATGGTCGGTGTGTCATCAAGTAACAAAGAAGCGTCACAACCCTAATATATATGAAGCATTAACAAATCAATTGCTAAAGAATAAAGATTATAAGGAAATATAAAATTTTACTTTGTATATGTAGTTTTATTTACATTAACAAAGCAATCATGGAATTGGAAGCGCATGATTGAAGCAAGACTCCGGGGATCTCTGGTGAAAGCCTTCTTCATGACATCTCGGACAATGGCTTCGGCTTTTGGGCACGTTCTCAAGTAATAACCAGGGTGGAGTTGGGTGGCGGACGCGGTTACTATGTGTAGGAGGAAGAGTGAAACAAGAGGAGACATTGATAATTTTTTGAGGCACTAGTTGCTAGTGAGAAGGTGAGGATGAAATTGAATTGGTGCACTTCAAGTTGTGTATGGGGGGTTTTTAAAGTCGTGGGATGCCCTCATGTGCATGTATAGAAATTAATAGAAGCAATGGATGTGAAATGGTTCTTTCTCGCTTCTCACAAAAATCAAGAGTTGTTCTTTCCCTCTGTCTTTTTCTGATTTTTGGCAAGATGGAATGCAATTAATTTCAAACAGTTGAGTTTGGTATAATTAGAGATGTTTTGATTTTGCTCCTAAAAAAGCCACTGTTCTTCCTCCCCTTTCCCCTATTCTCTTCTCCCTCTCTTCTCCTCACATTTTCATAAACAAAAGGTTTTTCCTATTTGTCTTCGTTTTGTTATGATTTTCTTCCAATCATCACAGGCAGCTCCGTCTCGACGTTGGATCTCCACCTGCATTTCTATGTTGAATCTCTACCACCATCCTTTTTGCGGTTTATTTATGTTCAGAATAAGTCATAGAGACTCTTTTGGTTTTCTGTGTAGTTTTCACATCTCCTTTGTGAGAGATTTTCACTTCTCCTTTGTGAGAGATTTTCACCTCTCCTTTGTGAGAGCTTTTCATCTCTCATTTGTGAGAGCTTTATTCGTATTGTTATAGCTTAGTTTTTAAAAGCTTTATCTTTTTTTATTATTTTGAGTTTGCAATCTTAGTTGGGATGCCTATGCAAGAGTTTCTTCAATCTTGCGTGATTGTTAGTGGAAGCGCATCAGATTATCTTAATTTTGATGTTAGACCGCTCTGTTATTGTAATGGCCCTTTGTAGCTAGTTTGCATTGGTCCTTTGTGACTAGTAACTTTTTTGGCTGAATTAAGAATGCAATCCTATAATTTCTATATATGAAAAAAAGAGATGTTTTGATTTTGATGGCCATTATTATTTTGACTATTTATGGGTTCAAACAAATATTGATAAGCCATTTGAAGTCTGCACTGCAAGAAGTGCCAGCCACCTCACTCTTATGTTTATTAAAGAAACATATACGTTCAATATGAGAACAAAAAAATAGAAATTCAAGAAAAACACATGTGATGTGGGCATCTTAAGTTTATGTATTTAGAGATTGTGCATTTACCCAGAATTTTATGAATTGTGGGAAGTTATAGAAACTAAATATAACTTAGAGTACGACATATTATAGGAAACTCTGGCCTACTCATGCTAGACATTTTAGTTTTTGCACTCTAGAAAAGCAATGAATGTTTATATCATACTGGTTGAGTCTGATTTGCAAGCAGTGGTAAATGACTTAAAGAATGGTGAGGAAGAGTCATTGGTATCAAATGGGAATCTCATTGATGATATTAAGAGGAGTCTGCAACAATTTGATGATGTTAATTACTGTTTCATTCGGTCTAAGGAGGTGCAATCAAGTAGCTCATCTTCTAACACTTAATTGTATAATTCTATTGCAATTTGGATTGAAGAGGTTCCCCTTTGGCTGGAGCCAATTGTACAAGATGATATTGTTGTATGCATCCTCTTAATTGTTATCAATGAATTCCTCTTTCAAAAAAAGAAAAGAAAAGAAAAGCAATGAATTTATATCATGTAAGACATGCTCATATTAAACATTCATATATGTGTGCAAAAGTTTGTGGTTTGGAAGTGCAAATAAAACTTCCTTCTTTTTGGAGTTGATGTTCCCATGCCACTGTTATATTTTGCTTCTAATGATAAGCAATGGTTATTGTGGTCAGCCACTCCAAAAACGTTTATCTCGAGGGCCCTCTAAAAGCCGTCCTGGTGCCGTTGTTTCTATACGAAAATAATGTGAATTTAGTTAGCGGCGGCTAATCCTGCATTTCATATTCAATGAACCAACTAGTGTCAAAGTTGCAAGGGCATAATACCAGAGGAATAGGGGTCTCCCTCCAGTCACATTCATAAGGCTGACAAGACTGAGAAGTACTAATATTGCAATTTTCAAAGGCCGTGATTCGCAGGGAGTTCAATTTTCCTATTATCAAATGCCTTGTGTCCACCCTGTTTTTTTTTCTAACTTTTTGATATGTGGCACACTACTTAAGAGCACTTTTAACTTAAGACATGCGTCAACTATTGAGAAGAGTAATTATATTGGGTTAATATGGTGTGCAAAAATGCTCCCTCCTCACATCCCCAACCGCTACCCAGCCACCTCATCCCCTCCCAACCGTCAAAAGATCTTCTCTCTCTCTCTCTCTCTCCAATGGCGACCCCACCCTGCACCATCTCTCTAGTGAGGGTACATTTGAGAATTGAGCTCCTCTTTGTCCGAAGAGCAGAAAGAGTGGGGTGGGCACATGGCATTTGGTAAAAGGAAAAAGGTTACTGAAAAGGATAAATGGGTACAGTTGAATTGAAAAAGCTTCTTAAGTGCATACTGCAAACTTTCTTCAACTTGATAGCGAACACTCATAGATTCATTCATCATATGGAAATTTCGGTGTCATTTTCACAATTTTCAACTTATCTTATTGTCCGTCACTTACTTTTTCATAAATGAGATAAAGAAGGCTCAAACTTGAGATATCTTCCAACTTTAACTAGTAAGAGTCATTATAGACTGATAGCTAGTAAATCTCATCATTCACTTAAAAACACTTCTATACGTTATTCGACCAGTCATATTTGTTTAAAATTAAATTGTTAAAGTCTCATTAACAAACATTTGCCGTCTACACTTGCTTTGCTTAGGGTTTATCTCCTAAATATTACGGCAACCATACTAAGAAAAATACTCAAGTAAGAAGGCAAAAAGTGTTGTTTCAAAGTCCAATGAAAAACAACTCAAGCAATAAACTTAAAAGCTACAAAAAGAATAGGGGCACACATAATAAAGAAAAGAAGAATGGGTACAAAAGTTGAAAGTAAATTTTTGTCTTTGGACAAATGGGGCACACACATAATCGCTTGAATGGTCCATTCAACACTGATATGCTCGCGGACCCAACTTACTCCATTGCCAAATTCGAAAGTCTCTGCTTCTTGACTTTCCATTTCAAAACAGTAATAAGCTTCCCCAATATCACCAGTGGTGGGGTTGGGGACACATTCAACATCTGTGCACATCTGACTTCAAACACTTTCGGTTTACTTTCCTTTGAGTGCAGATTCTTCTTTTAAAAGATTATTGTATTCAACTCAAACATCATTTAGCCAAAAGTACAAGATTTACAAATCAATATTTCCTTTTTCTATTATTTGTTATCTTACTATAGATGGATACAAAGACACCCTTATCTTTCTTTAATTAAAAAATATATATTTAATAGTGTGACCATAATATTTGAGAGAATCTCAACGGAACGAGGGAAGATGTGACCATAATGTTAATTGGATGTGATGAAATATATATCCAAGATGGCTTAATCATTACCTATATCCGTTTCATGATTATGCACATTGGGTGAATTTGGTATAGTTAAAAAAAAAAAACTTTCTTACCAATCCAAATGATGGGAATTGGATTCGAAGTGTGCATAGTTTCTTGTTGAACTTATTTTATTGAGATCTCTTTGATTGTTCTATGACGTGTTCTTGTTTTCTTTATTTAATAATAAGGAAGCCTATCCATCTCTTATATCTTTAGTTGATTTTCTTTGGGTTAAATTGAATGTAGTGCTTTCTGACTGTATGCTGCATTTCTGCTTAGTGTGTGCTGCATCAGGTTCATAGAGCACTCCAATTGCTTGAGGTTCTACTCACAGATCAACAAAAAGAATGTGCATAGCCAACTTGGTACCCGCAAATCATGAAGCTCAGTACTAAGGGCAACCGATCAGCTTACGGATTAAGTACACAAAAGTTCCTTTGCTTTTCAAAGCACATCTTAATGTATTCAGATACTTCTATAACTAGTATCTTGATTCCTGATTTTGCTCATACCATCACAATTGTGATTTCTTTTGTGTAAAATGAATAGAACCAAAAATTTTTGCACATGCAATTAGCTTGTTTCTCTTTTTATTTCTTCTTCCAACATTACATATGAAGATATCACTAGTAAGCTGTCTTTGTGAGAGTTCATGGCTCCGAGGAGGTGGTTTTGGAACTTAAAAAATGGAACAAAGTTCTGTTTGCTATTGAGAATAAAAAGTTCTATTGACTGTATACATACTGTTTTCATATATTCCAACCAAATTAAACCGTCCACATTATGATGAAGGCAACAAATCAGGCTCAATTACATTGATGCTAGGGGACAATGTGTATTCTTTCTAATATCTGTTCAAGTCCCATCCCTTCAAGACTCTCAAAATGTGTTGACAGAACGACTGTTGGCCACCCTACAATTTCTTCTTATCTCCCCAGGCTGCTCCAACTGCAAGTCACCCATTTTTATCATCCCTTGGACAAAGGCCTCGAAAAATTCGCTTTGGTTCATGCTAAACTGCTTCACAAATTTCCTTGTTTGTGGAAATGTGAAAAGTGTTTGATCTGAATTCAGAAACCCTCTCCCTGCAACCAAGTCCTTGAAGTACTGGTTATCAAATACAAAAGGTGTAGCATCAAGGTCTCCGGTCACATTCTGGTCCACGTTTAGCGGGCAAAGCTTGTTTAGCTTTTCTCTAAACTTTGGTTCAAAGGCCGGGTCTGGCCTGCCTGTGCCGGATTGGTTGTACAGCCGAAACATGATGGAAAAGCACCGACCCTGGCCAATGGAGTGTGACCCAGAAAGGGCAACGAGGTCCTTGACAGATAGATTAAATTTTCCAAACAGGTCAATGAGGAGGCTTGCATTGGCTCTTGGACTTGGCATAATGTTGTCTGAGGCTTCTTGGCTAGCTGTTAAGCTATCCAATCTTCCTAGCTTCACTTCCCAATTGGGTCCTCCAGTCTGATTAAGAAAATAATTATACTCCTTTCACAATTTTTCTTTAGTAACATTAATTTTCTACAACAGAAAGTACAAATGTCATGGCATGATACAGTTGACATACAATTCTTCAAGTTTGGCCTACTTCACCCCTAAAGCTGAACTGTTCTTTCTAACCAAGACCAAGTGATGTGGGAATTTGATTTGGGAAAATAAAAAAGAGTTTATAACCCATCAATTATCTTTCCACAGTTTTACCCTTTTCATCCTTTAATGACAGATTGCTATTCTCTCTCTCTCTCTCTCTCTCTCTCTCTCTCTCTCTCTCTCTCTACAGGCAATCCCATTTTGATGAACTTGGGTCAATCAACTGGCTTCAGTAATTGTGTGTAAGCACTTAAAAACTAGCAGTCCTACCACTCTGTTTTGAAAGGTGATATATTGTATAGATAAAGAGAGTTTAATACCAGGGCAACAGCATCTCTGGAGGCCATGATTATGATATCTGCGCATGAAACAACTCCAGGGCAGACCTTCTCCAAGGCTTCCTTGGCTTCATCAACAACTTCATAAGATCTCAATGAATTTATATTTGAAAGGGAAAGTTTTTCTCCGAGCATGGTTGTTGTATCATCAAGTAACATAGAAGCATCACAACCCTATAAGTATACAAGTTAAATCATTAACACAAAGGTACAAACCAAAAATCATTAACACAAAGGCTTCTGCAAAATATTTATAAATTAAAAAAAACAAAGAAGTATTGGGAAATATAAAATTTTACTTGGATAGGATAAGATAGTGTTTACTTACATTAACAAAGCAGTCATGGAATTGGAAGCGCATGACAGAGGCAAGGCTCCGGGGCTCTCTAATCAGAGCCTTCTCCATGACATCCCGGACCACGAATTCGGCTCCCGGGCACGTTTCCAAGTAATGGCCGGGCCGGAGTTGCGCGGCGGCCACAGTTATGTGAAGGAGGATGAGTGGAAACAGAGGAGACATTGAAATTTTGAGGCAGTTAGACAGAGAGGTGTGTGTGTATAAATTGGTCCAAAAAAACAATGGGTGTGAGATGGCTCTTACCCTTTTCTCTTTTGGCAATATGCATGTATGATTTTGATGAATTCCCTTTTAAAAAAGGGTGTCTGGATTCTTTGTTTCTCTCTCTTACTGGTGTCAAAAAATTAAAGGGTTATTATGTTGTGAGCAGAGGAGGCAGCATAAGCCAACTGGCTGAGAGACCCGCCTCAAGTCAAGAGTCCATAGGTTGTTTTGTGGGTAAGCGCGTCAACAATTACGACACCCACGATGCTTTCATTTCTGTATCCAAATTCATAATGCAAATTTTGGGTTTTGTCTGAATCTATCAACCCTTTTTTTTTTTCTTCATCTTGACTCAAAGAAAAACCAGCTTTTAGAACAAAAAAACAGAACCAGCTTTTAGCAAATATGGCAAATGATTGATGCAGAATGAGCAAGTAGGTCTTTATTTTCTGCACTTTGAATTGAATGCTTCATTGTAGTGGATAATCATATCCAAGAATGAAATGGGGTTGGGTAGGCTGTCAAAGTACTTCTGCAAGTGGACAGCTGGGACCTCGAGTGATGATTCATGGGTCCTAAGACAGAAAAATTTGTAAGAAACGGGGATAATACTATTTTGCTATTCTTTGTCAATTACAGTCTGTTACGTGAAAAAGTTATCAAGTTTAACATATTGTGGTTAGCGAGAAATAGTAAAATAGTACCATTCCTATTTCATGTAAGTGTATCTCGTCCTAAGGGGACTGTTTTCTTTTTTTCTTTTTTCTTTCCGGAGTTGTTTTGTTTTGACCTTTCTTTGTGTGGTCATAGATCCTTCGTTGTTTTGCGGTTTTGATACTTTTTCCTCTGTTTGGTTGTATTGCTATGATTGCATGGGAGAGAAATATCTTTACCAAATGGGTGCACGTTGGGCTGGGTCATTTGATATGACATGAGGATTTGATTGCTAGAATATGTCGTTGTTGTCAATCTTTGTTTGGGCTTTGGCTCCCGTAGTAGTACCCAAAGCCGATTGTCGGTTCCAAGGTGAAGCAAACCAAACTGCACCACACTCACACCTAAGAAGAGACATGGGTGAGTTTTCTGAAATCCACCAATCTGTGAGGGAAGGCTGGATTTGTTGTGGGCTAAAGTATACCCTTAAAATCCACTACTTCATAAATTCCTTCAAAATCATGAACTTTTCAAATGCATATGAATTTTTGTACTTTAAAAAATTTATGATTGAATATAATTGAATTTTTATGGACTTTTAAAAAACTCACCAAAGTCCAGATTGAATACACATGTACTTTTATAAGCTCTTTCCACTCACGATCATAATTGAATACCCGTAAACTTTTAAACTCTTTATATAGATATACAAAACATAATAGACTTTTAAACTCTTAAAAAATCACAATTAAATTCACAACTGCTCAAAAAGCCCAACTCATAACCCCAAACCAAGATAACCTGGAGCCCAAGGACCCGATTACGGTCCCCTAAAACCCACTGCTTAGCGAACTGAACAGCGGAGCTCTTCTCTTGTTTGTTCTCTGAGGCCAAGCATCAAACAGTTGAGCTACATACACAAATGGGAAGCGGTGGCGGCAGAGGCAGAGGAGGTTCTCGCACTCAGAGACGCCACTTCCGTCAGAACAGAGAGAACGTCTGGAAGCGTCCCAAGTCTGACCCTTCCTCTGAGAACAACCCTGAAAACAATGGCGAAAATCGTGGCTGGCAGCCCTTTGCCACTCAGAATCCCGCATTCGATGAATATTATAAGGTGATATCATTTTCTATATAAACGTACATATATTGGATGCAGTATTTCTTTTCTTTCTTAAAAAAGTTATGCTCTTCGCTAATTTTTTGGCATGTGTGTGATGGTGGTTAGGAGCAAGGGATAGTGACCCCAGAAGAGTGGGATGGATTCATTGAAGTTCTTCGAAAGCCGTTGCCTGCTGCTTTTAGAATCAATTCAAGGTAATTTAAATAACTTCTTTGCGATGTTGTTTTTGTTAGCATTTTCGTATTTTATGCTCGGCTTAATTCTATGTGAATCATATTTCTGAATTGAGTTTCTGTAGATGTAGCCATTGACTGAATAATAGGTTTTGTTTTTGTCTTTAATGTTGCAGTAGCCAATTTTGTTCGGACATCCGAACCCAGTTGGAGAATGACTTTATGATATCTCTTCAAGCTGAGGTTGGTCTCTTGTGGGCTATTTTGTTACTACAATGCGGCGACAGATTGTGTTGTCATTTGGTTTTTATTGTAATGCATTTATTGTTGCATCTTGTTTATTATTTGAACTACACTGTTCAGGTAAGCGAGGGGGGTGAACTGGTGCCTATTAGGCCATTGCCTTGGTACCCTGAGAATCTTGCTTGGCATTCAAATTTTTCTCGCATGCAGCTGAGGAAGAACCAAACACTTGAGAGGTAGATGATGCATTATTTGAGAAGACTTTGTAGTATAAGTGGTAGATATGTGCCTGGAACCAAGGTAACCCAAGACCTGTTTCTTGATGGTGCTTGTTACGGATAAGAGCGGTAAAAGCCTATTTTTCAATGGGCTGGTAGTATGATGGGTTTTTTATGCCACCTGTCCTGTATTTCTTTCAGTTTTGAGATTAATGGATGAGATTGGCTCTTGTATTCCCGAAGGAGTTCGTATATGAATACTACTAATACGTATCTACCATAACAGTTTTTGTGGTTTCCAAGTTGATCCTCCTCCAATTGCTAGTGTGTATACAATTTGACCAAGTTCTCCATGATGCTATCAAATCACTCAAGTTCTCCATGCAAATATTTTTATCTGTCAATTCCTGGTTCTGATGGTATGAATTTCTCAGGTTTCATGAGTTCTTAAAGCTTGAAAATGAGATTGGAAACATCACAAGACAGGAGGCTGTCAGCATGGTGGGCCAATGTTATTTGTAGTCTGTTCCTTTATGGTTTACAAACTGATATTGTCCTGTAATATTTATTTATATTTTATAGTGTTTCAGCGCATTTAGTTCACTCATCTTAATGATCAAGTATCCAGTTAGTTTTTTTAAATTTATTTATTTACTTTTATGATACAGGTACCTCCTCTATTCCTTGATGTACGTCCAGATCATTTTGTACTTGATAGTAAGCAACTTATATTGTATATACCTTTTTTCCCCTTTCTAATAGTGTGCAAATTTAAAAACCTTGTTGACCAAATGATGAGACTTGGAATTAATGAGCGTCAAGTGAAAATGCAATTGGTTCTGTTCTATAGCAAGTTTGTAAGCTTCTTCTTGGCATTGTAAACTGCTGAATCAACAACGTAGTTTGGATGGGAGATGCATAATTTCTTGTTGATATTATTTCTTGAGAGCACTCTGTTCTGTGTTGTATGTTTAGTTTTTATAAGGAAATCTATAACAGTACTCTGATTGCTTGTGACCGATCATTCATTATGTTGTTTTTGTTTCAAAGACTAAATCTAGTGCTTTCTGACCTTTTGCTATAATTTTTCTCAGTGTGTGCTGCACCAGGTTCAAAAACATTCCAATTGCTTGAGATTATACACCGATCAACAAAACCTGGATCCCTACCTGATGGACTGGTATGCATTCTTTTAAATATATGTTGTTTTACATTTCTTACATCATATTTGTATATAGTCTGTTATGAGTTTTCCTCAGTCAAGTGTAGATTATTATCCCACATTTCAATCTCTTATATGATTCTCCTAGTTAGTATTTTTTTTTCCTTGATATGACATGGATTTTCCCTCATTTTACTACCTTCTAAGACATTGATGCCTAGTTTTATTGCCCCCTTGATTAGGTCGTAGCAAATGATCTTGACGTCCAAAGATGTAATCTACTCATCCATCAAACAAAAAGAATGTGCACAGCCAACTTGATAGTCACAAATCATGAAGCTCAGCACTTTCCTGGCTGCCGTTTAAAAAAAAGTTGTTCTACTGCTTCTGAAATAGGAGCTGAAAAGGAGCCACCCATCAGCCAACTTGTCTTTGATCGTGTTTTATGTGATGTCCCTTGCAGTGGAGATGGTACCCTTCGCAAGGCTCCTGATATCTGGAGGAAATGGTAGAACTTTTATTTTCAATCACAATTTTTTTTTTGGCAGGTTGATGATATTTGTTTTGCTTATTTACAGGCATGTTGGATTGGGCAACGGGGTCCATCCTCTACAAGTTCAGATAGCTATGCGAGGTATCTTTGATGCAAAACTTTTGCTCAGAATTTCTATATAATTGTATGGCTCTATGCTTCGTGGTTTTATTCCCATAGATACTGTCCCATGTGCATATTAGGCTTTCCTTGAAACGATGAGGATATAATCTGGAAACATCAAACATGTATAGCCCAGATGTGTTTCTTTCTGGATATTATTTCTGTTCCCCTACAAGATGGTGATGGCAGCCATACCATTTCTTAAATACATTAGTTTATATGTTTCTTGAATATATAAACTATGTAATGATTAATTCTGGCATTAAACTAATGTCGTTTTGGATCGAACTTGCTCATTCTCTGCCACTCTCTGATTTTGAGTAAAAATACTTGGATTTATTGGTGTGGTCAATCAGTAAAATTAGGACTTTCAATGCAATGCTTTTCATTTGGTGTGCATACCAAACATAGCTGAGGTTGTATTGTTTTTTCTAGGTTTATCTTTGCTTAAAGTTGGCGGAAGAATGGTTTACTCTACCTGCTCCATGAATCCAGTTGAGAATGAGGCTGTGATTGCTGAGGTAATATGTTCGGTTATTTTTCTACACAAAAGATGTAGGATCTGTGGAATTAACATTTTTGTAAATAGTAATTCTCTGTGCAGTTGCGTGGTCTTTCATAAATTAAATTGTGTAGTGTTAATTTATTTTCATTTTGTGATCGCTTGAAAGCTTGGCTTTGTATTTCTTCTCTATTATTATATAAATGTTGTTTTGTATAATATCTGTATCAGGCTATTGTTGTTATAAAAGTTTGTATTGTTATAGCTACATTGCTTGAAACAAAATATTTAACTTGGGGCATGGTTCGTTCAAAGATTGTAATTCGTAAGCGATAACAGCATGAGTTATCCTTACATATGAAGAGAGCTTGTAGGCCATGATAGATAACCATTGGATGCTAACCATACAATTATTATTTCTTTTGGTTCTCTTGACTCATCATTGTTCACCTTTTGCGAACTGTTCAGTGGGTTGGAGCATGTGTTGATCTACACATGATTAATTGATTTTCTAATTTGTTTATTTGGTTAGTGTGGACATGTATTATTTCTGATTTATCTATGTGGACATATATGATTTCTTATTTATGGTTTAGCCTTTAATATATGTATGTTTTGTAAGTGAAAAAGTTCCCTTGTTGCAGAGTCACATCATTTTTCGGTTGTGCTTCTTATTTCTTTTGTTTGGATTCTAGTCCTGTGACTTTGCATGGCTTTGTGGTCTTTTGACCCTATTTGACCATGTCTCAATTTTTTTGCAGATTTTACGGAAATGTAATGGGTCTGTTGAGCTTGTTGATGTCTCTAGTGAGCTTCCTCAACTTGTTCGGCGGCCGGGTCTTAAAATGTGGAAGGTTAGTTGTCAGTTTTACCTTTGTGTGCTAGTGCTTACTGTTAAAAGTTTGATGTGCAAAACATATTATTGAATACAACTGTTCCCCTGGTTTGTGTAGTGCGGGTTTCTTTCTCAATTACCAAATAGGATGGATTCCAATATCATTTGTAGTGCTATTATTACATTGATGCTCTATAAAAATTTAATCTATGTGTGTTTCATATAACACCATCATCAATGTAATAAGGTATCTTTGCTATAAATAATTTGTTTTTACCTGTAAAAACAAGAGAGAGGAGAAGATCTCATATAGATATCCATTATTTCTCCTGCTAAAACCTGCAAGGGTTAAGAAATTGTATTGCAATCTATGCATCACATCAATGTTAGGTGAAACCATTTTATACTTCCCTGCTTGATTGTGTATAAGTTGGGTCTACATTTTGATTTTTGTTTGTCTCGAATGCATCAAATTTAAATATATAGCTATCTCATAGCATGGAAAGCTAAATCTATAAAGATAGTGGTCTCAATTATTGTTTAGACATCACCTACTGAGTTGCATGCAGTTGCAGCTTTAGAGTTTTCTGTTTAGTGTATAAATCAATATTCAATCACTTGGCAATGCAGGTACGTGACAAGGGTAGGTGGTTAGTTTCCCACAAAAATGTCAGCAAATATCGCAAATCTGTCATTGTTCCCAGCATGTTTCCTTCTGGAAGAAGGTTTACAGAACCAACGGACCATAATGGTAGTATGGAAGTGGAAGAAAAGCATGAGAATGGTGAAAATGGAAATGTTGAAGAAGCATTGGAGTCAAGCGATGATCCTGCAACTGTAGCCAATGAACAAGATGAGGAAGTTTCTGATTTTCCATTAGAACGCTGCATGAGGATAGTGCCGCATGATCAAAATGGTGGAGCTTTCTTCATTGCTGTCTTCCACAAACGTTCGGATTTGCCAGGTGAGTTCAAGTGTCTACCTAGTCATTGGATCTTTCTTAAGAATTGAAGTGCTTTGAGGTAGTGTACCTGTGCTAAATGTTAGCTCATATAATAATAATTATTTTCTTCTTTGGTATGAATGCGTTGTTTCCATCATATAGAGGAAACTTGTCTGTTTTGTGTCATTTGCAATATGTGAGGCCTATACGTTGTTTAGGATCTGAAGCAAGCCTTGTGCTGCCATGTACTGCTTTGGCTTTCTTCATGAGAGAATTCCAGTTTATTCAATTTTTTATTATTTTTAATATATTGGAATGATGAGCCGCAGGTACAATTACAAAATCAGAGTACTGAAGATACAAATGGGATTGTGGCTAGTTCGGCAGATGGTACAGATGAGCCATTTTCTGAAGCAGCTTCAGAGGCAGAGTTGATAAAGGATGAACTAGATGGGGATTCTTTGGAACTTGATCCGTCCGTTACATGTGAAGAAAATGTAAATGTATTGGAGGAAGCCCAAGCGCCTAGTGATAAGGAAATTGATCCCAAGAAAACTGGAGGAAAGAGGAAGTTGCAGACTCAAGGCAAGTGGAGAGGTGTTGACCCTGTTGTTTTCTTTAAAGATGAAGCCACCATCAATAGCATAAAGACATTCTATGGCATTGATGACTCATTTCCCTTTAATGGCCACCTTGTCACAAGAAACAGTGATGCTAATCATGTGAAGAGAATTTACTACGTCTCAAAGTCAGTCAAAGATGTTCTTGAACTGAATTTCTCTGTTGGACAGCAACTTAAGATAACCTCCATTGGGCTAAAGATGTTTGTAAGTATTTCACAGATGAATTTGATTTATATTTCTTTTAAAAATAATGTTGCTCCGAATTTATAGACATGGGCAAAGAAAGTTGTGCATAACTTTCATGCCTATAGATAAGTTGATCACTTGCTAATATATTAGTGTGTGTAAAATTAAGACAATGAGCAATAGAACTGTTTACAGGGTTATCCTTCTTGCTTAGCTTCCCTTGTGGAGTGTAAGAGCTAGTACAAAATAACTAAAGGAATATCTGTAAGGCAAAAAAAAGAAGAAATATAATACAAAGAAGAACACCCATGATGGTCCTAAATGAGAAACTAAAGCATATGAGATATATTAGGAAGAATACATTTAAATGCAGTTATTTTGATCCTTATTATATTGTGAGTGCTGGATTCCGAATTTGTAGTTATATTTATAAGTTCATCCTAAGTTCCTCGTGCTCTAAGCTAAAGATTCTGGTACAGCCCTTGATTGTTGAACAAAATATTAGACAATCTGGTGTTACCAATATTCGGAAGCAATTTCTCCCTAATTTATTCTTGTTCTCAACAGGAACGACAAACTGCAAGAGAAGGAAATTTGGCTCCTTGTTCATTTCGGATATCATCAGAAGGATTGCCACTTATTCTTCCATACATCACCAAACAGATTGTATATGCATCCCCGGTGGACTTTAAGCATCTTCTTCAATATAAAAGTATCAAGTTTGCAGATTTTGTTGATGCTGAGCTTGGCCAGAAAGCATCAGGCTTAATGTCAGGATGCTGTGTAATAGTTTTGAGGAAAGGTACATAGCAGCATGTGGTCAAGGACAACTAGTACATATTCATGTGTATAATTTTTAACCTAAGTAAATTTTACATCCGCAGATGGCAAAGCCTCGTCGGATTCCATTGAAGTAGATGATTCAACAATAGCCATTGGATGCTGGAAAGGTAAGTCCAGTTTGTCTGTGATGGTCACTGCAATTGACTGCCAAGAACTGCTAGAAAGGCTTTTGATGCGCATGGAAACCGAGAAGGGATCTGCGGAGAAGAAAGACAAAGCCTCTAATGCCAAGGAGGATGAGGAACAGGACATAAAGGATATGGAAAAGAATGGTGACGAGGAAAGTATCATACTGGAAACTGAGGGTTAAGCGACAACTTCTGGGCTTCCAGATTTCCATTGTTGTACTCTAATTTCATAATTTAATACAGGGGTTGTAATTGATATGCCATGACTTCATTTTATCTTTAATATTTCTACGAAATTGGATTTTCTTATTTTAGCATGGAAGACATCTTTGTATTTTGCCTCATCAAGTTGTTGCATAATCTTGAGAACAGAGCAATTTTGATCTAGTATATTAATCATCTCCATTTGTGTTCTTAATCATTATTGCTGGTTGGAATCATGTTCGTATGGTGTAACCAATGATATTTGCGTTTGGCATGTACTCATGCTGCCCAGAAATTGCTACAAGAACTGTTTTTCCTTGTGAATGGATTGCTCCCAAGTGTTAGTGTTAGTCCCGGCTGCCGATGCAACCTCAGATATCGCTGAGAGGCCCACTGATGTATGATACCCACAATCATCAAGGTTGAGAGGGTTGGGATTATTTTACGTGTCCATACGCGATTGACGCTAGTGTCTTCCTCTTAACAATCACTAGCATTTTATATGTAATTATCACTTACGTATATTTTCATATGTTATCCTTTCCAAAAGAAAACACTAAACCCTGCTCCTAAAAAATATATATATATATATATATATATTCAAGTCACTCAAAACATTCAAATAAATTTTTCTTTATTTATTTTTCATTTTTCTTGTTTTGGACATTCATGACTCCAAAAATGTTTTTAATTAATGAAAATATTAAGAAATGAAACCATTCAGTAAATGAGGATAATATTAAACAAATCACACCCACGTGAAGAAATTATATAATGGTATTGCAGTAGGGCCCTGTGGAGACTACACGAGAGAGCTAATTGACAGGCGCAAAGCATGTGTCAAAAGGACTAGTTTTAATAAATTAAACCGTAGCCATCCAATCATCCTTGTGTAAGAATCCGCAGAGGAAAGAAGATTGTTCTTGAGACTTTTCTGCTTCAGGTTAGAGTTTCTCCTTTCTATTTGGTGTCTTCTTGATGACATCAAAGGATAGACGCATCTTACACAGTGATGAGTAGGGTTTGAGTAAAAACCATTCATACCAAAGGATAGACGCATCTTACACAGTGATGAGTAGGGTTTGAGTAAAAACCATTCATACTTAAAAGAACAGATCATAAAGAGGCAAACCCAAATCAGCTTCATTTCAAACAAGCAATTAATCAGCTCATACAAACTAAACTAAAGCAATGTAAAAAAATATACAAAGGAAATATATCACAACCCTCAAAATTTGCTAGTATTAAGAATGTAGAAGAAAGCATCCGTGTTCAGAAATCAATGGTCCAATGAAATCACGATGTACAGCACACCTTGCTCTTAGCTGGGATTTCTTGTGCAGGGCCTGGGATGACGATCTTCTTACCAGACAGAGTTGCAGGGTTGCCATTAGCTTGATTTTCGCTGGCGGCCAGGCTCTTCTTGTTAACAATGTTGAATATCTCTGTCAACACAGTCAAGAAAGCAGACTCCACGTTTGTTGATTCCAGTGCTGAGGTCTCCAAGAAAAAAAGTCCTTCCTTTTGAGCAAACTCTTTGGCATCTTCAGTGGGGATTGCACGCTGGTTCTCAAGATCACTTTTGTTGCCTATCAGAATGATGACAATGTTCTTGTCGGCGTGGCTACGCAGCTCTTCCAACCAACGGGGTATGTGATCAAAGCTCTGGCGTTTGGTTATATCATAGACAAGCATTGCCCCAACAGCGCCCCTGTAGTATGCACTTGTAACTGCTCTATATCTGCTCATAACACCAGAAGAGAAGTAGAATAATCAGTTGCCAATACACCATTTGTGAGTTAAAAGGAGTCAGGTGGGAAGATTATTCCATAGCGTGAAAGTAAATAAGTGACAGCAAAGAGTGAAGGCTTCTAACCCCCACCTAATTTACATTCCAACCAATAATAATTTCTTTCCAAATGATGTACTTTGTTTAGTTACATTGAAATCTTTGTTTATGCAAAAGGAAGCAAAAGCCGAGCCTCATATGATTGTGTGAACATATCGCCCGACTTGGGTCATGAATGCTCCTTTGATTGGCTTCATAGTTCATCCAGTGATGAAAGAAGTCGTAGAATCCAACACTCCAACTATCTAACTTATGCGATAATAGCTCATAAAGATAGCATAAGACGGAGAAGCACATATCATCTGATCCTATACAAAGATAACACTAAATTTATCCAAAACCGTTCATCCTATAAAAGACAACAATCTCACCCATGTAATCATCCATTCCCACCCCGAAATAGATCAACTCAAAATCTGGCACATCATTTTAAAAATGGTAACAATTCTTACCGCGCTGTATCATCCATGACAACATCCAAGATTGCAAGGCGGCCAAAATGGCACCAAAAGTAGGATATGGATACAACACAAATTCATATCTTTGAAAAGCATATTGCTAGTGGCCGGTATTTACAACTAAGCAATGCATGGATCACATAAAGAAAGGGTATCTAATTTCATTCTATACATTTAAAAAGCATTTAAAGTATCTAATCATTTGAGTGGAGTGCATGAGATAAAAAATCATGGATCTATATTCTTAGCTAATAAGAAAATGTAATACAACATCACAAACTACTAATCTTACTCCTACTTTTCCTTCCCTTTTTCCCCAGCTTAATAGTCTCAATCAGTTCAATTCTAGCATACAGATGAAACATTTTATTAGCAATCCACTTAAACCAATATCAGCATCACAGAATGTAATCCACCTTATACTTCAAAACAAAATTAACCCAGAAAAAAAAAATTACACAAAGCAACACCTAAAAAGTTCTACTAGAACTGAAAAACCCATCAAGCAGAGTAGAGCTGCTGCAAACTTTCAAAATCCTAAAACCCATGTAGCAGATTGAAGAAAAGGGCTATAAGCTACAGAAAACAGAAAGAGAACACAGAGAGAGAGAGAGAGAGAGAGAGAGAGAGAGAGAGATAGAGAGACCGTTCTTGGCCAGCAGTGTCCCAGATCTGAGCTTTAACACTCTTGTGCTCGATGATAAGGGTCCTGGTCTGAAACTCAACGCCGATGGTGGCCTTCGAATCCAAACTAAACTCGTTTCTAGCAAACCTGGCCAGAATCTGAGACTTGCCCACTGCAGAGTCCCCTATCAGCACCACCTTGAACACATAGTCTATCTTCTGGTTCGAGTCTCCATATCCTCCTCCACTCGCCATTTTCCACCCAACCCAGTAAAGTAAAAAACAATCCCAGATCGCTACTTCTGCTATTAAAGCCCCAAAAAGGCCTCAAATTTATTGAGCTCCCCAAAAGACGAGGACTTTTCCTTTTGCTGCTGCTTGCAATCATGTTAGAGTCTAAATGTGGTCACCCCCATTGCCTTGCCTGTGAGCTGACCAACCAGAGCGTGACACGCTTGTGGGGATGGATGGGTTGGATCCAAAGTGGTGACGTGGAGGTCTGGGATTGGTTGGGTTGGTAGTGTGCTCGGGGAAGAAGGAACAGTGTGAAACAGGGTATTTGTTGTCCATGATTAATGTGCGCGGTGTCAGACAGCGTATGTCTCGGGTGAGTTGTCTGTTTTGGCTGGTTGACGGTCACGCCGAAGCCCTCCTTTCTTCGGAAACTTAAAACGACTTGTCGCTTAGTCCAGACTTTCGAACCACAGAAAAAAAGGATAATGGGTTTTCTTATCTGGGCTTGGGCCTGCACTCTGTCCAAAATAAAAGCTGAAATTCCTTTTCTGGCCCAACAAGGGACTAAATTTTGTTTCCTAATTTTAACCCACATGGGGTTTAGGGTGTGTGTCGATGGATTCAGGCCTAGTTTGGGATTGCTGTCACTTTTAAAAAAAGTTGCTTTCTGCTGTGCTTTGAAAATAATTAGTTGTAAAGTAAAGCAGCTCCATGTTTGGTAAACAATGTTTTTAAAGTGCTGTTAGTACAAAAAGCAGTGTCAAAACCGTTTGGTAAGTTTTAATATAAAATTGTTGTAACTATGAATAATGACTCAAATAGACATGATGTTAAAAGTGTTATGTACTAATCATGTGGTAGTAGTGGTAGTGATGGAGTGGAGGTGGTGGTGGTGATGAAGGTGGAGTTGGTGGTTGTGGTAGTGGTGGTGGTAGGGATGGCGCTTGTGGAGGTGGTGGTAGTGACAGCATGGTGGTGGAGATGGCAACATGGTGGTAATGGTGGTGTTGGTTGTGGAGGTTTTAGAGGAGGTGATGGTTGTGGTGGTAGTGGTGGTGGTGGTGGCAGTGGTGGAGGTGAAGGTGGAGTTGGTGGTGGTGGTTGTGGTGGTGATGGTGGTGGTGGTTGTGGTGGAGGTGGAAGTGAAGGTGGAGTTGGTGGTGGTGGTAGTGGTAGTGGTGGTGGTGGTGGTTGTGGTGGAGGTGAAGGTGAAGTTGGTGGTGGTGGTAGTGGTGGTGGTGGTGGTTGTGGTGGAGGTGAAGCTGGAGTTGGTGGTGGTGGAGGAGGTGGTGGTAGTGGTTGTGGTGGCGGTGGCGGTGGTGGTGGTTGTGGAGGTAGTGAATGTGGTGGTGTAAGTGGTGAAAAAATTCGTGGAAGTAGAGGTCGTGTTATTTTTTAAAATGAATGATAGTATTTTGGTAATTAAAAAAATTCATTAAAGATTCATCTCTGCTTCTTTTGAAAGCAGCTTTGAAAAGCAACCCATAGCCTGCTTTTAAAAGCTGCTGTCAAAAGGTCACTGCTTTTAAAATAATCGGGATATTTTATTTTTACCAAACACCTTAAACTACTTAACTTTAAAGTGAAGTAGGTTTTTAGTGAAAAAAAGCAATCCCAAACGGGGCCTCAATCCAATCGTACAAGAGTAACATTTTTATTGATCTGATAGAAGTGCTTTTGATTGTGAACCTTTTGAGTGTTTTTAATTGTTAACCTCTCCTTCTATATTATAATTTCTAATAACTTCAAGAAATTAATTCATATTAAATGAATTGTGTCAAATTCTTTTAAGTTGTGGTTCATACTTACGTTAGTTTTGCTTCTTGAAATTGTCAAATCTTCTAGGAGTTGAAGCCCCCTATTTTTTTTTATTTTTTTTTTTTAAACTTGATATCCCTTTCCTTGCTTTAAATTGACAACTTTCTATTTTTCTCCTACCAATGGTTTGGGAGTTGCTAACAGAAAAAAGACTAATCACATAACATGCATAGTAACATTGAATGTGGAGTCCTTCTATCCTTAAATGTTCAAACAGTGATCCTTAACATATAAATGACATTTCCATCCAGCATTTTGGGAAACAAAGTACATTTGACAATTGTTTCCATAAATGCACACCATTTCTTCTGTACCTTTTGTTTGACCCAAAAAAAAAAAAAAGACTTTTTTTTTTCCATTGTTGCTAGCGATAATTGTTCCTATATATCACAAAATGACACAGTGTTTATACTTTTTATTTTTATTTTTTATACATACGATAATCTAAATTACTCTAATCTACAGAAAAAGGGATTTGAACTTGGATGCAAAGGGACTGACCCACTACTCTGTCCAACTAGCCTAGCTCAAGTATGCTAATTATTTACATTTATTATCAGTGATGGATCTAGGATTCAAAAGTCAAGTATGCGAAACTTATCTTAAAGACTTGACGGTACGAGTGAATTTTATTCATAAAAATAAAAAGATACACTTAGTTAAGGGAGACGTAATGAGCCTTATCATCAAATATGCATATCTATATATAAATAAAAGCTTAACAAAAAAAAAAAAAAAAAAGAAGTAAATGCAATGTAACACAAAACTAAACTATTTAAATCTAAAACTATACCCTACAAGACTTAGAAATCTTACATTCCTAAATTATTTCTTCATTATCGATATTATTAACAAACTCTCTTTCAATGTGCAGAATCATGCAATCAGTAAGGAATTCATTAGCTATGGTGCTCCGAAGTCTATTCTTAATAATTCTCATACATGAAAAAGCTCGTTATGTTGTTGTTGTAGAAACATGAAGAGTCAACACCAACTGAATCAACCTGTAAAGTAAATGATAGTTTTTTGCCAAAGTTGTTTCCACCAATTGTTGACATAACTGAGGAAGAGTGGTGAGGTCATTAAAGTAGGGAAGGCGATGCATATCATTTTGAAAATACCTCAACTCAATTTCTAAAGCTTTCAAGTCACTTGGACTGAAATCAGCATGATAGAATTTCTCAGCAAGTTTATATAGATGCCCAATATTGAATGATTTTAAGGAATTACGAGGATTCAATGTTGAGTTAAGAATAAAAAGTTTAACTGTTTGCTCTGGAAATCTGTTATTTAACTCCCTCAACATGCAATCTATCACATCATTAAATACATCAATGCGATAGTAATGTTCAACTATAATAAAATCTTTTTGTTGATAAAAACGACCACTAATTTTCTGGCTTTATGTGGTTAGGGTGAGGTTTGTTTGGCGGCATGATTTCTTAAAATAATTATTTTTTGTGTCGATCTATACGATCGACCCCGGACGTACCCATTCGCCGCTTGGGGAACCGGGTAAGTGGAAAGCAACAATATAACAATCATTTGATACAAGTCTTTTTACGATTCGCCGACTTCTAAGAAAAATATTCTTTGGAAGGGAAGGAAGAGATATTTACAAAATATAATAAAGAAGAGTTATCACTCTACGGGTTTCCTCATTCCTATGGTAGGGACTCATATAACGAGAACTCATATCAGGAACATCAATACCATGTTGTTCACAAAATAATACCACACTTATGAATAAATCATCCCAGTCATGTGCCTTCAAATCTTGGAACTATGATTTTGTGTTTTCAACAAAGTTTAAAGCACTTACAATATCTTGAGTTTTTGTCTGAAACACTTGACAAAGAAAGTTGGTCAATCTCATAATTTTATTCATCAAAAGCAACGAAAACACAAATTCAAAATACATCATAGCAATATAGTTACTCTCTGCATCGCCACGAAATTGTTGGTTAGGTCCATAATCACTGATTTCCTGGAGAAGTATTTTAGTCTCTTTAAATAAACTCATCAAACTTGTAATAGAGGCAAAGTGAGATCCCCAACAAGTGGCTCCAGCTCGTTTCAAACTATGACCTTGATTAAGTCTTCTACCTGTCTCAAGTTCCCCAGAATCCAACAACTCTTTGAGTTCAGCTTTTTGAATTAAATTTAACTCATTACGGCGCTTAGCAGAAGCACTAACAAAATTCACAACGTTAGTCAACGTTAAAAAAAATCTCCATACCCAAGTGGGTTTGGTATAGTGGAAAATTGAACGGGCTACGCCACACATGTTGGGCGAAATTGATCGGGCTCCTCAATGAGGTCCCGGGTTTGATCCTCCGCATATGTAACAAACCTCTTGATGAGAGCTTTCCCTTAACCCGTGCCTGGCTCGAAGAGGTAACACTTCTGCCACCTTTTTAGTAATTTATAAAATAAAAAAAATCTCCATACAACTTTAACATCTTTCACATGCTTATATTGCTTTTTCTTTTTCTTTTTGTTAAAGGAGAAAGTTTGAGTGTGCTAGGCTATTGTTTTTGTTAAAGGAAAAAATTTGAGTGGGTTGAGTTTGAGTAGACAAAAGAAATTTGATAGTATTGGGTATTGGGTAATTTTTGGTTTGGCAAAAAATGGAATAGCCATTGCCTACCCTGCTCTTAGGGTAGGACCGGCCCTGGTGGGTTGGGTTTGAATAGGCAGAATAAATTTGATTGTATTGGGTATTGGGTCATTTTTAGTTTGGCAAAAAATGGAGTAGCCGCTACCTACCCTGCTATTAGGGTAGGACCGCCCCTGGTGGGTTGGGTTTGAGTAGGCAAAAAAAATTTGATTGTATTGGGTATTGAATAATTTTTAGTTTGGCAAAAAATGGAGTTATTATTGATTTGCATGCAGACAAATTTCTTCGTCGTTAAGACCAAACCCAAATGAAAAAGTTATTTGCTATTTCCAGCCACTTTCTTGTTTAAAAAGTTTCCATTTGACAAAAAAAGAAGATCAGCCTTCATTTATACATAGGTGCCAAAAGAACTAATTGCAATGGTCGCAAGTTTTGTGGCATGCCGCATGCTTTGTTTGAAACGCGCGTTCAACTCACCTTATTATAGTAACACAAACCAACTTATTATGAGCAAATGTATTTCATTAATCCACACGATTTGCAATGATTGCTTCAAAACTCTGCTTTGGACCTCTTCGGATCAGCCTGCCGGGAGATGATCCTCCTTGTAACTTCTCTTGGAAAAGAAGAAGTTTTACCATGTGGTTTTGTATGATGAATTGGATTAATTAAGCTCTTATTGAATCACCAGGCGGCTACAATTGAATACTAACCCCCTTTATTAGTTTGTGTTAGTATTAATCAGATACTTTCTAAGGGTTAACTGTCAATATAAAGAAAAAAATTATCGATATAAGAGTTTGTAACTCAAGTAGTTAATAGAAGTTATCATACGCATGAGGTCGTTAGGTCGTATTTTAGTCAAATGGCTTAATTCAATAGAATTGTTTGGGCCTAATTTGACACACACACAGCCCACTTCTCAAAGGCCCATGAAACCAAAACCGGGCTTCAAACTATCGGATCGGGAGAGAGAAAAAGCTAGGCCCACGTCCTTTTCAAAGGTGGCAAGAATGAAAAAAAATGCCAAAGGGATGGCCGTTACATTTTAGACAGATCAAATAGAAAAATTGGATTGGGCCCAACCTGTTACCATCTCTCAAAAAGGCCCAGGAGCAATTTCTCAAAAATCCATGTGAAACCAACGTGAAACCTTTCTTCACAGACTTTGAAAAATCAAGAAAATCAACAATCACAGAGTTAATTGGGAATTTAAAAGAAAGGGTCAGTAGCTGGCAAACTGGGAAGGGACATCTCTGAAAATTCTGAAGATCAAATCCCTTTTACATATATATATATATATATATATTTTCTTTTTTCTTTTTTCTTTTTTCTCTATTCCAGAGAAGGTGATTCTACCAAGAAATAAGCAAACTTCAATCTCAGAAAGAAATAAGCAGGAAAGCAGGGAGTTGTTCAAACTGAAGAAAATCAAACTAACCATCATAGTTGAAATCTCACAAGGGGCCCATTATACGATTGATGAAAGCCTATCTGATAGATTTCAACTTAGTATTGAGGAAAGTAGGGACTTCTCTATATACGATGCTTTATTCAATTAGTATTGATGTATGCATGCTTAGTCTTTGTTAAGCTACGTGTAGTCATTCCTGTTATGGTTATGCTTAGTCATTGTTAGTGTAGTATGTGTCAAAGAAAAACAAATACTTAGTAAGCATAGCTATTTACTAGCTCTGTCAATTCACCAAAAAAGGTTGTATATAGGAAGTAGGAGGTGGTAGTTTTGCCTTGCTTTGAACATGACGTGTAAGTCAGTTGTGCTAAAACTTTTCTATTTGAGATTGATTACTCGACAAGTGTCATTCCACTAGATGACTAATCCTTTTTAGTATGAGCTGGTGGTATTGAGACTTGGAGCAAAGGTTATCAGTTGAAGTGCATCTTCCACCAATTAGAAACCATTAGTTGCCGCCTATGTAGTAGTATAAACAGAGAGTTGCATGTGTAAATGGTTTACACATCTAGAGGAGGGCATGCATAGCTTGCTTAAGAAACGAGAAGACCATATTGGTAGAGAGAAAAAGAAAGAGAGAGAGAGAGAGTGTGTGGTAATAATATTCTTCGAGGAGTTAGAGGTCGGAGCTTGTGTTTTCTTAACTTGGAGTTAGCTTTGGAAATAAGGTAGAGGTTTCTTGGGGGGCCTTTTACAGAGATTGATTTAATTAAATTTCGTGAGCATTATATTATGCATGGTACTGATTGATCTACGTTCCTTGTATTGGGTGTTTATGTACTCTTAACTGCTTGAACAATGTGAACATGATTATATGTACATTTGTGATATTTAAATGAATACATTGTTTTTATGAGATATGTGAATAGAAGAACTATATAATGTCATGGAAATTATTTGGAGTTTTTGGGTTGAGAAAATAATGGTGGAAAAGAGGGTAATGGAAATGGTCTTTTGTGTAGTTGAGTCTAACTCTTGGCAGGTACCAGGTCTCAGAGATCCCACAGTGCACATGATTTTTATTGGGTGATTCGGGTCTGGCGAAAGGGAGTTAGACAAGATGACTAACAAAAGGGGAATTATGGGACAGTTGAAATGGGTGTTAGTTCATATAAATGGGCATTCGGGACCAAGTGGTAAAAGCATGGTATGGGACGTGCAGGTTTGCTTGTCCAATTATATGAATTAACGGGATTAGATGAAGAGCATTCATGCATTATTACTAATAATGTGAAATTTGGTTGCTTGATTATTTGTCACTTAATTTAATTATATCAATTTACCGTGAAAAGGTTATGTCCTTACTGAGCTGTGGTTTTGCTCACCCTCTAATAGATTTTGCAGGTACCGAACCTGAAATCTAAAGCTTGTGATGATTTTGGCATGTCTATAGAGTGTATTATAGTTTGTGGATGAATAATGAGCTACTCTTTTAATGAACTCTCGAGTAGTTCTGACTTGTAAAATAATGTAAAATTTTTATGGTTTTAGATGTTATCGTTTCCGCGTTTCTACTGAATATTTTATGTGAAATATTTATTTTATTTATTTAAATGTTTTCTTCACATTTTAGTTATAGGTTTTAAATTCTATAATTAAGATGTGAATCACGTCTTAACCCAAGGTTTTGGAAATCCGAGGGTTGGGGTGTGACACAAGAGCCTCACAAAGCTTGAAGTAGATTAAAGCTCTGCCAAAATTGAACTTTGGTATCGATTTACAGCTGAAGCTTAGTAGTTGAAGTTGTTGACAGTTCAGTCCAGCCCGGATCATAGCCTTCTATCTAGGCATAAATGGAGTTCCAATTGTCTTTTAATCTTTCTAGCGTTGATATGTATATTTATAGTCTTGTAAAGGGCAGTTCTGCCTAAAACAGTCCAATTTCTATCAACTATTCTGGGCAGAACAACTGTTTTTATACTGAGATAAATTATGAAAGTCCTCACCAGTCTGAGGCAAGAAAAGAACTTACTTAGGATATATTCCTCACCCAAATTCACAATCGTTTGTTTTAAAGATCAGTAACTTGGGGCGCAAGTTATCTATTCTAGAAGAAGTCTACTAGAATCTTTATTGCTAGTAGTGGCACGCTCATGCACCAAAGAAAGCTGACTTGTTGACCAGTCGATGGTTTCCAAGGCAGTGGGGAACTTTGCCATTTCATCTCATGAGTAAACACCAAACGGGTGAACAAGAATGAAATAGCTAGTTGGAGAAGAACATATGGAAATGACCGTAAACAGACACTCAAACAGTAGCTCTTGTGTAAGTACAGTACATGCAATGAAGACACACATTTATAAGAGCATTCACAGTAAGGAGGTGTATATAGGGGTGTATGTTAAATATACACCCCGAGTCATCGGAATCGTCTCCAATGGGGAGATGTAAATGGATGTAAATATACATCACCACCATGGAGATGTAAAATAAAATGTATATTTACATCTATTTTTATATCCCTTGCAGGCGGGACCCACTCGAGAAAAGAGAAGAAAAATGAAGAAAAGTCAACATAAAAAGCTGGGACCCACGACTACACCCCCGAATTTACACCCCCCATTTGAGCAAAAAACATATTTACACCCCCCGGAAGTGTAAAGAGGATGTAAAAGTGGCTTTACACCCCCGAATTTACATTCCCCCATTGTGGATGCTCTAAGGAGGGTGGATGTATAAATATCAATCTACCTCCATACCTGAAATGGAAAGGACAGATATGACAATAAATTATTCACCAAATCAATGGAATTAACACAGGACAAAACTAAATTAATACGTTCAAATCATCAAAAGTCCAAGCAAGCAACCTAAGATTATGTATGAGCGTAGAACACGCTTTTGTCTTTGATGACAGGACTTAGATTTGCAATAAACCATGTGGTTTTATTTATTCTTTTTTAATTGCACAAATAAACAAAACAAGTTTATTTTTCTTGCTAAGCAAAAGATAAAAGAATGTTCAGACCAAAAAAAAAAAAAAAAAAAAGATAAAAGAATAAAATGTGTTGGTCCCACGGCGGCAAGCTGCAGGCTGCAGCCGATCATAGCTCACAACTTGTCAAGCATTTGGAAATACTTTAAATACCAAGAAACTGAGAAGTTGGAGTTGAAGTTGGCCTTTTCAGATTTACTCTTTTGGATGCTTTGGCAGGTATCTCCCAATTTCTAACTTATTTTCTTATATTGTAAGTATTTTTTTGGAGTGCTTTTGAAATGGCTAAAAACGCTTTCTGACAACCAAAAATGGATCGCACAAGCACTTTCTGGAGAAGCACCTGTTATGTGCTTATTCAAGAAGTAATCTCAAGTGCTTTTCCATGAAGCACCTGTATTTTTTATGAAAATTTCAACGTTTTTATAATAAAAGCAGTTTTGTTAAAAGCGCTTATGACCATAACTGCTTTCTAGATAAGCAGTCCCAAACAAGCCCGTACAAATCTTCTCTTCGTTGACCTTTTTGTTAATTTGAATTATTTGATAAAGTCAGCTTAGCAGCTGTGAAGTTTTCTTTATTCCATAAAAAAAAAAAAAAAATACTGCTGAAAAACATTTGAATATTGCAGGCAGGCTAAGTTCAGACACACAGCAGATAGTGGAGATTTTAATCAATGGCCGTAGAGAAACACTTGCTTTTGGAACTTCAGTAAGAATAGTGAAGGAAGGAACACATTATATATGCATATCTAATCACATACAATCCACTGTAATGAACCAAACCTTCACACCATAATGTGAAATCCTCTTGATTGCCATCTGAACATTCCGATTGCCCGAAATCTGGTTTATGTACAATACTTCTCATTTTCATATCAAAGTGTTCTTCTCTTGTAGGAAATAAGAATTTGGATCCTCTCTTATTCCTGGAAAGGTCAATAATAATTGATGTGTTTGATTTATCGATATGCAGGCATACGTGACTCAAGACGACACTCTACTGACTACATTAACAGTCAGGGAAGCTGTATATTACTCAGCACAACTCCAACTGCCTGACTCCATGTCCAAAGTAGAAAAGAAGGAAAGAGCAGAGATGACAATAAGGGAGATGGGCTTGCTAGACTCCATGGACACAAGGATTGGCGGTTGGAGCGTAAAAGGCCTCAATGGTGGACAGAAAAGAAGAGTTAGCATTTGCATTGAAATCTTGACTCGCCCCAAGCTTCTCTTCCTTGATGAGCCTACAAGTGGGCTAGACAGTGCAGCATCTTACCATGTCATGAACCGCATTGTTAAGCTAGCACACCGGGATGGAAGGACGGTTATTGCATCAATTCATCAACCTAGCAGTGAAGTCTTTGAGCTTTTCCAAAACCTTTGCCTTCTCTCCTCTGGTAGAACAGTCTACTTTGGCCCTACTTCAATGGCAGAACAGGTATTAGCTTATTTGAAGAATGAATGTGCAACCATGAATCATTCTGACTTTCATCAGCTTAAATAAGTTTACTTCTTATGACCAATTAAATAATTATGCCAATCTAAATGGTGCAGTTTTTTGCTTCAAATGGCTTCCCTTGTCCTACTCTGAGAAACCTAGCAGATCACTACCTTAGAACCATCAACAAGGATTTCGATATTGTAAGTCTTCTGAGAACAGTAATCCCTTCATTTTAAAAGCAATTAGCTTCATTGGATAAACTTATGATTACTCCAATAACCAAAAAATAAAAACAAAAACTTTCCTTGAATATTGACGCTAGGATATCCAACAAGGGTTTGATGGCAAAACAAGCACTGAGGAAGCAATTAATATTCTCATACAATCATACAAGTCTTCAAATCATTTCCAGTAAGTTCAGAAACAAGTAGCTGAGATTTGCCAACAAGTAAATAAGCCTATGGTTTTGAATAGTTCAAATTTAATTTTAAGCATTAGCTAATCAAACACAGAATAAGAAAAAAAAAAAAAAACATAGCTTGATTTTCTTATGTTTTGTAGAAAGGTGGGGCTCTAGAGAAGGGAAGCCAGGCCAACTTCATAACCCAATGCCTGGTTCTGACAAGGAGATCTTTCGTGAACATGTATCGTGATCTAGGCTACTACTGGCTTCGCCTTGCAATTTACATTGCCTTGTGCTTATGCGTAGGGACGATCTTTTATGACATTGGCTCCACTTTTGGCTCAATACAGGTAATTAGGTGAATTCTAGTGACATATTTCTCTACTGTTATCACACACATTAGCCTGTTAGTATAATCTAATAGCTTCAAAATAACTGAATTTTCAGGCTAGAGGTGCAATGCTCATGTTTGTTGGAGCATTCTTGACTTTCATGGCAATAGACGGCTTCCCCTCTTTTGTAGAAGACATGAAGGTTAGTCAGTTTGGTTGATACATGTCCTGGTTTGTTGAGCATTTGTGGTGATCTGACCTCTTTTCCTGTCTTACTAACCAGATCTTCGGGCGCGAAAGATTAAACGGGCACTATGGTGTTTCGGCATTTGTTGTTGGAAACACATTCTCCTCCATCCCATATTTGCTGATCATCTCTTTAATTCCTGGAGCAATAGCCTACTACATGGTTGGCCTTCAAAAGAGCTTTGAGCACTTTGCCTATTTTGCACTGCTGCTCTTTGTGACCATGATGTTGGTTGAGAGCCTAATGATGATTGTGGCAAGCATTGTGCCAGATTTTCTCATGGGAATTATTACTGGTACCGGAATTCAAGGAGTGATGATGTTAAATGGAGGTTTCTTCTGATTGCCAAACGATCTTCCTAAGCCTTTCTGGAGATACCCAATGTACTACATTGCATTCCACAAGTATGCAAATGAAGGATTCAATAAAAATGAGTTTGAAGGACTAACATTTCCTAATGATCAAGCAGCAAGGCCATCCACGATTACTGGCGAAGAAATATTGCGAAGTATTTGGCAAGTGCAGATAGGCTACTCCAAGTGGGCTGATCTTGCCATTTTGTTTGGGATGGTAATTGTTTATAGGCTCATGTTTCTGGGAATCATAAAGACCACAGAAAAGTTTGTACCAATTATCAAAGCTCTCTTAGTTGGTACTCCCAACCACTCTTCTTTAACAGATCACAGAGAATCAATCCTCCAAGCCTCTCTGTGAACTTTTCGGAAAGGCATGGTGGGTAGAATTGAAATTTCAAATAAAATTACTCTAGAGGATATAGCTTCTGCTTATTGTTACTGGTGGTTAGAGGCTTTTAAAAGAGGCTTCTTCTATCACTGAAATAAGACCACTCTCACTCTGTACCTTCCAAATGCAGATATTGTGGCTCATACCCTTTGTGCTTAAGAACGTCTCCTGCTCCGTGGAAAATCTCAAGTTCAATATCCAAATGGGATCACCAAAGTACCTCTTTGGGTGGTTCTGCACTGACACTTAATGCAATTATACAAGGAAAGGGAGAAGAGGACGAACACATGCTGCCAGAAGAGAAAGCTCTCAAGCCTTATACGTTGCATTGCCATCAACCAGAAAATTGAGCTTATTACCGCAAAACCAATTCCTAGAAGATGAAGCAGTAATAGTTTTGGTAGTAGGTATACCAATGGTAGTTCTAGGAATCAGAGGCCAAGTGTAGAATCATTTGGCCCCTCCGCCCCCTCAAGAATAAGCGTCCTAGAAGGAACCATTGATATTCTTTCAATTAATTTCTAACACATCATTTTCGTCTATGTACTTTCAATTTGATCAATTAAGGGCGGAATCATGAATTTTTTAACAAGTGGGCTAACTAAAGTTATTAGCTTAAAATCTAATTATAACTTTTTTTTTTGGTGCTTACAGTTTCTATAGTTTTTTCTATAAATAAAAGTATACATTAAATCATATAAACAACGCTAGTTGTAAACACAAGAAAAAATGGAATTAGAGCCATATTATTCAGGAAAGGGTGAATTTCATTTAGAAAAATGCTTCTCTTTTGAAGATAAATTAATGAAAAAAGATTAAAATTGATGTTGGGATAATTTTTTACACCAAATACAAATGTGGAATACCTCTTACCATGCCTATTTGTATTGACAAGGTAAAATTGTATATATATATATATATATATATATATATATATAGATTAAGATACTAGGCTATATAGGTGTAATATTTTTGAGTTTTTAAACCCCGCACTTTTCTTTGTTCACCTTAATACTTAAATCATTAAGCTCTTAAGTTTTATTATTGTGTAAAAAGACAGAAAAAGTTATCCAACTTAATACTTAACCTTAGTACATCTATGAATACACCCCACCACTCTTCATATTAAGTTTTAGAAAAACACAAACTCCTCTACACCTTTATTTTATCGAACTAGTAAAGTATGACCAACACCCTCTTTTCCCATTTTGAAATATGGAATTGAAATATGAAATTATGTTATATAAATTCCAAACAGCAGAAGATCTCAATATTTAGTTTCTCTTATGCAGAAAATTTCATATGTTTTCTCTTGGTTTTCTGTGTTTTCTACAATACAGTTCTTGAATTGAAGCAAAGATTGTATCCCACGTGGCTAAAAGCCAATTGGCATAATATTATTGTGGGTCAATTTCCCGAGAAATTATACAATAGTACAGATATACCACGTCAGCTTATAGTACTCCCACTTAAATATTGCCATGTGTTCATTTTTAAAATTAAATAATTTACTTTTTACAGCTGAGCTTCTCAGTTTTTATATTTTGAAATAGAATTATAAAAATAAAAGACTTGATTTTTTTTTTTTAAAAAAAAAGAGTATTGCCCCAACAGCAGCACCACCCCAACCCGATGAACCTAATCTCCAGCACCCGCCATGAAATCTAAGAAAGGTCTAGGTCTGAGAGAAATAAGAGAAAGGTGTAGGGGCACTATGGAAGATAACGATATTGTTTGAAAGAGGAAGAGAGAAGGGGAAGAAGAGAGAGAGGGGTGGTGGCTATGGTACTTTTTAATTTATTTTTATTTTTCTAATTCTATATAAAATATGAAAATTAAGTAAAAGTCCAGCTGTGAAAAAGCAAATTATTATTTTTTTAAATTGGACAAGTGGCAATATTTGAGTGGAAGTATCATAAGATGACGTGGTATAACCGTACTATTGTATAATTTCTCCAATTTCCCCAAACATATAAGATACAGGATAGGACCAATGTTGTTAAGAAAACTGTTTTTTGCTACTACTTAAAATACCAAGTGAATACAACAATGTGGTGTTTATAATATGAATCAATCTGAACTTGGTTTCAGTGATACAGTCTTAAAGCCCTGGGTTTTGGGCATGACACCGCCGCTTGCTTCTCCTATGATCCATTCGCATTTATCACGTCCTCTAACCCCCGTTGGATTTTCCCCTCCTATTTGTATATAATATTGTTTTTTATCTCTTTAAGTAATATGAGGTTGAGATGAACGTAGAGTGGTGAGGGGGTAAGATAGCGGGGTGTGGAGTGTGGGATGTGAGGTTGATGAGTTTTTTATTTTTATTTTTTCTACTGGGTGTGTATTTAGGGGTGTTTGAGAAGAAATTGGGGTTTTCTTAGAAATTATGAAAATTTAAATTAGAAGTTGGGATGAACAAAGAGAAGTGCAGGGTTTAAATAGAAAAACTCTTTTGTTTTGTTTTGTTTTTTTTCCAAAACCTTTCAAGGCTACAGCCCATGGCAGCCCACATCAATGTCATCCTTGTCTTCTTATATTTTGCGTTGGCCTATGTAAACGGGAGATCCTGGGTTCGATTCCTGCCGTTGGTGAATCAAGCGATGAGGGCCAGGGACGGGGTGAAATTCCCTATAGCCTCTTCGGGTCCCGGAAGGAGTGGATGGCCTTGGCTTGCCACCAGCTGTCCCCCTTTTTAAAAAAAAAAAAA
>NC_024126.1:16419554-16441467 GCF_000346735.1 Prunus mume | reverse complement strand
AGGCCTTTGCTTCCCCCCCGTTTTCCCCCTTTTTACAAAAAAAAAAAAAAAAAAAGGATAGAATTGACGTTAAAAATGATATTCATTGATGTACAACATAACATAAGAGGATAAAAATGATATTGATTGACAAAATGACATGTTTGAACTAATATAGAGACTACATGTCAGTTCAAGTTGATTTCTTTTCATTGTTGTCAAAGAAAAAAGAGTATCTAATATATTCACACTTCACTATGTTTTGAAAGGTTGCACGCATCTATGAGACTTTGTTTGAAATATAACGAGCATTTACGCTCTTAAGCGTTTTAGTTAATCACTCTAAAAAATTTATTAAAAATTCGCATGATTTCTGTGATTCTTTAAAAGTGCTACCTAAAGAAGCGTTTTTTTGGCCATTTTCGGTCAAACGCGGTTAGAATTGCTTTGGATTATCAGTTCCAAACAAACCCTAAGTTACATAAGCCCTTGATTTAGCCCAAATAGTAATGGGCTAATGAGTTTTAATTAGGTTAGATTCCCTCCAACCTTAAAAGAAAGCATAAAAAATCAAGGCATAGGGCAAGCATACGACATCGTATTACGGGTGTAGCCTCCGAATATAATCCATGGCAAATACGAGTGAGACACGAGCGTAAAACTTCTTAGGAATCAGAGGTCCAAGAGAGACAGAATGGAGGAGGAGGAGCATGAGGTGTACGGAGGAGAGATCCCAGACGAGGGAGAAATGGAGGGGGATATTGAAGCTCATCATGCCGACGTTGACATGTCCACCGCCGACGACGACGCCGTCAAGGTACTCACAAAAACCCTAGCAATTGATTTGTTTTAGAAACCAAAATCATAAAAACCAAATATCGAATGATTTTGGTGTATTTGATTTTATATTATAGGAGTTGGACGAGATGAAGAAGCGCTTGAAGGAGATGGAGGAGGAAGCTGCTGCACTTCGCGAGATGCAGGCTAAGGTTGAGAAGGAAATGGGCGCTGTTCAAGGTTCCCTCTCTCTCTCCTTTTAATAGTAAATTAAAATTTGGTTTTTGACCTTATATATAAATAAAAATGTATTCTCAAACTTTATTTTTTGGCTTCCCATTTGTTTTAAAATTCCATGCTTGGTTACTGAAAGAGTTAGACTCGGGGATCAAAGCTGTTGGTGTCAAGTTGGGGCAAAGGGATGTTATGGGATTGTGCATATTACTATGTTCTGGTGTTTATATGTTTATTGAAAAGCTTTAGTGTATATCATGAAATCTAGAAAATAGAGCACAAGGGTCTCATTATGCACTCTGTTAATTGTTTCTTTTTATAGTGTGATGTTGTCTGCATTTCGGTAATTACAGAACTTTTATTGTCCTGAGGACCTTAAAATCTTATTTCATTTGCGGTATGAGCTACACAGAGCTTTCTCATATGCGGAAGGAATTTTGTTTCGACTTCTTTCGAATAACATGCTCATTGTAATTTGTTTCTTCTGACAATGAATGCTAATTTATCTTTTCTTATACTTCGACACTATTTCCTTTCTTTGGTTTACACTTTTTCTTCTAATGTTATACCTCACTTACCTATGTGTCTGATTTTTTTGTTTCACTCAGATCCTGCAGCTGTGGCTGCTTCTCAAGCAAACAAAGAAGAGGTGGATGCACGATCTGTTTTTGTTGGCAATGTGAGTAATAATGTCCATTATTTATTGCCCCCATCCCTTCCCCCACACCACCTAAAAAAAATGAGAAGAAAATTTCTTTTGACATAAGTGTTTGCATTATGTGTTAAGCTTAGACATGTCTTCTCCTAATGGCCATGCTGCCCTGCTTTTACTTTTCATGCCGTTCTCTTTTGAAGTGGGGTTGGATATTTTTTGTCTTACATAAGTTCTTTTTCTAGTTTGTAAGTTGCCTATGCTTTACCATTTTTGGATTAACAAGAGTTTATTATCAAAGAGGAATAAAGGGTTTTGGTCCTCCTTGTAGTTTGGTTATTCTCTGAAGTTATGTCTATGTTTTACATTTATGTGGCGGATGATATGCAACTTCAGAGTCATGGTTTGACTTTATGTCGTACTATGATCGCAGGGTCATTGTTGTTCCTCAAGTTCTGTGTATACTGGACATGTTACAATGTAGTTTGAGGGTGGGTTAAAGTATTCTGATGTATAATTAGGATGTCATTAAATGGGAGAAAAATGTTGTTTGCATGTTGTAATTTAAAAAAAGAAAAAGAGAAAGAAACAAGAAATGCAAAAGTTGGAAAATGGGAGGAAAAAAATATCTAAGGTCTCCACCCAACAAAAAAAATAATTTGCGAAGGTGAAAAAAAAGCGTGAAAAGAAAAAGAAAAAAGAGTTGAAAAAAAAAGTAAATTTGGAAACTAGAACAGTGAGTTGTAAGTGATATGATTTATTGAGGAGGAAAGAAGGGGTGTTTTGCTGAAAATATTCTAAGAGAAGGCTGGGACAAGTGGTAGGATGTGAATTAAAAAGCTTCATCTTCAGTACACAAGAGGGCAGCAGCTTAAATTTTGAAGAGCAAAGGAAAGTTGGGTTTGCAGAGCTTCGCTGCTCCTGGAATGGTGTTGGTTGGTGGCTCAGGAATTTGTGCACATGTACAAATGTGGCGAGGGGTACATGATTCTGCTTCCCTATGGCCTTGATTCTCTTATTTGTCAATTACGTTCACCCAAATTTAAATTTAAAAAAACTACCTGATATTACTTGAGTATGATTTTCTTCCACGCATGATGTTTTTGTGATCTCTTTGTCCTCTGCAAGATTTTCAATTGCTCTTTTCACATCTCACTAAAGATTTTCAGTTGTGAGTTCTTTATTATGGACTGATCACTGCAAATTCGCTTTATTTTTATCTGATGAAATACTTATAACTTCACCTTGGGAAAGGTGAATCCAAATATCTGTATGCGTGTGCGCCCTTGCATATTGTCCAATGTGACAATTTTAGTGGAGAGGAATGTTAAACCTTTCCAAGCTGTTATAGGCTAACAGCTTTCTGTATTAAACTGATAAGAATTATTCATGAATTTTTTCATCTCCTGAAAAACAAATCTAGTGGAAATAAGATTAATCAAAATAATGCTAAGAATGTAGCATGCAGTCAGCCCAAACTTCTTGAGTTCCCAGGCATGAAGGGACTAAACAATCATTGGAATGTTGGCAGAGCACTAGACCAAATTGAAACATTCATTCCCGCAAAAAAAGAAAATTGGAACACGGTATTGGAGAGATGACGAAGATGCAAGTGCTGAACAGCCCAAGTCACATGACTTTAGAGAAGAGAAGTTTGATGTTGCATAAATAGTAGATTGCTAATGGTATGACTTGGTTATTATTTCAAGCTGAATGGGCAAAGATGGATGCATTGCCAAGTGGCACTAATTTAGAGAAGAGAAGGTGATGTTGCATCAGTAGTAGATTGCTTATCAAGTGCCATTGCCAACTAATACTAGTTGTGAAGATTTGCTGTTTATCTATATGAAAAATTCTGCAAGTGGGGGTTTGAAAAAATATGATGTAAAAGGCAGAGATCAGTATTGGGGAACTGCTTAGTGGGAGCCATGCTTGACATACTGCTACGGTAAAGGGTTGTATAAAAAAGTTCTAATTTGAGAAAAATATTCTTTATTTCATAGTAGCAGTCTGTGTGTGTGGCTCTGCACTAAGTTTATAGCACTTAAGGTTTAGGGTCTCCAAACCAAGAGGAAATCAATATATTTTGTCCTTTTCTTTGGTCTAATGGACACAATGTTTTATGTGCTATGGATGAAAATGTTTTACCTGGAAGAGTACCTTCAAATGCTTTCTTAGCACACCTTATTTAGAAGTGCTTCTTTACTTGCTTTTCTTTTTTGGACTCAGTGTTGGCTTCAAAAACTGAATAAATCATATTTTGCAGGTTGATTATGCATGCACACCTGAAGAAGTGCAGCAGCATTTCCAATCATGTGGCACAGTTAACAGAGTGACTATACTGACAGATAAATTCGGCCAACCAAAGGGTTTTGCTTATGTGGAATTCCTCGAAACTGAAGCTGTTCAAGAGGCTCTTGTTCTAAATGAATCTGAGTTGCATGGGCGGCAATTGAAGGTAACTCATCAGAAAGCTGGACCGGGATGTTCTTCTTCATTATTTTTGCAATAATGTTTGTTAATTTATTGCTTAATACATGCAGGTTTTGCCTAAAAGGACCAATGTTCCTGGTATGAAGCAATACAGACCTAGACGCTTCAATCCTTATATGGGTTACCGCTTCAGGCGGCCATATGTACCTCCTTACTTTTACTCCCCCTATGGATATGGGTAAAGTTCGTTTCACTGCTCTTACTTTCTTTGTATTAGTCTTTGAATTAGCCTAAGTGAGATGATTGATATGTCCTTAATTTTCCCTTTAAACATCTGCAGGAAGGTTCCCAGGTTCAGAAGGCCAGCTCGATACATGCCGTATTACTAGAAGATTGTTTGCATCTTGGGCTGGCGTATACATCTGGTTGATGGGTGCGTTATCTGATATAGGGCCTGTCATCTTGTGTTAATAGTTGATATTTAATTTTGGCCTGTTAATTCGATACAAGTGTCGGTATTGCTGAAGTACTGCGAACTGTATGAATAGAAACTATAGCGTCCATTGGGTGATGTGGTTGAGGGTTATGCCGTGTGAACTAGATGATACAAGTTTCGTATTGCCAAATAATGCAGTTTATGCTATGCTTTTTGTTTGGTTGATATAATTCCTACCATGCTCAACAGTTTTGCTATGCGTAAAAAATTTTGTTTTGCATTAGTTGTCTGCCTTGTGTTCCATAAATATGGATGGTGGAGGATGATTGAGGGCCTTAGGGCCAACTATGCTGAATATGTGGGCTCGCATGTCACTTTGAAGACCCTCTGGCAGAACTTCTGCCTCCGCTTTGTGGTCTCTCACTGGTCACTGGTCGTCTATGGTGTTCATTTGTATATCGTCACGTTGCACCTTCAAGCCAATACCACCTACTTTAATCGATTTTTCCCTTTAATGCAAAATTGTTTTGTCTTTGTAATTTGCCCCGGATTATACTTAAACTTAAGTGCTACGCGTGAGAAGGATTTAAACAAAAATTGAGTCAAATTACGAGTAATTATAGTGTAATATGGTAATACGGTCACGTGGTATGACTTGTCCATATGTTATAATGTAAGTAGATACTTATTGATACTATTCCCTAAAAGGAGGAAATATTAATCATGTCTTCCGCCTATATTACATGCGGTGATGTTGAACTATGTGAAAGGAGATAAATTTGAGCTTTTTATTAGTGATTGCAAACTAAACCAAACTATATTTGTAGGTTGGAGTAGAACTATGTGGTGAAAGGAGAAGGAGATGAATTTAAGCACTTTATCATTGTATTTAGAAGAAGATAATATATCAATAGATAATCAAATCGTTACAAGATGACCTACCTCTCTGAGGAAAACCCATAGGGACAAAATATCAAAGAAAGAGTACCACATTTGTTAGAGATTGCAAGATAGTCAAACATCAAAACTCTTAGGACAATCCTCAAGCAGATAATCTTTAAACCAAGGTGGTGAGTTAGTAGTAAACCAAGACGATCTGCAACCCCATTAGTTATGCGGGAGCAAAACAAATTGAATAGGATGGCGTAGATACAAGAAGTCGTCGAATTTCCTCAACAAGGACCCATTCGGCCGCATAATAGGTCCCCTCCTTAAGGTCATCTCCAATTAGACCATCTCCAACCCTTGGAGTGGAAACTCAAATTTTGAGTTTAGCCTCCAAAAACCATCTCCAACCCATGTATTTTGAGGGGTGGAAATTTGAGAAATTTCAAATCTTGGGTGGAATTCCAGTCCCATTTTTGCCTGGACTGATAATTTTGTGGGCCCAAAATCTGCTTTTTTTATTATTTTTTTGTTATTGAAGCCCATGTGCTGCACAATGTTTGCTGGGCCCAGTTTTGGTTACACTGTTTGGGCAGCAACTTTGTGCCAAAAATCTGATATTGCTGGTTTGTTTTTTTATTTTTTTTTTGTTTTTTTTATTTTAAATATTCCAACAACTATATTTGTAATCAATAATCATGATTAATTTTAAGCAATCTCAACGGCAAAATTTAATGATTGTCGTTTATTTAAAAATGCTTAGATAATTTAAACACACTTACATAATTCAATGAAGAGTTCGAATTATTCCGAGCATACGTATAGTATTGTACTTATTTTTATTTTTTAAGTGAAATTCAATTATGTTTTGGAATTTTATTTTTTTTAGGTTAAAATGTTTAGAAAATTAAATCACGAGTGTTGAAACAAAAATAATGTCAAGAAAAATTAACAAGAAACAAAATTTAGGGGTTAATCATTCTTAAACAATTTAATAAAGTTGCGGACTCAAATTATGAGTCTACAAGGTTGGAGGAAAAAAAATTTTGAGTCCTGAAAATACATGAATAGTTGTATTTTGGAAGGTGAAAATTTGAGTTTAGCCCCAACATGGTTGGAGATGGTCTTATGTTGGGGCTAAACTCAAATTTCCACCCTCCAAAATACAATTATTCATGTATTTTCAAGACTCAAATTTTTTTCCCTCCAACCTTGCAGACTCATAATTTGAGTCCGCAACTTTATTAAATTGTTTAAGAATGATTAACCCCTAAAATTTATTTCTTGACATTATTTTTGTTTCAACACTCAGTGATTTAATTTTCGAAACATTTTAACCTAAAAAAATTAAAATTCTAAAACATAATATTATTTCACTTAAAATAAAAACAAGTACAACACCAACAAATATAGCTATTGGAATATTTAAAATAAAATTTATATATATATAAAATAAATAATAAAAAAGGACAGCAACATCAGATTTTTTGAAAATATGGTCGTTGTCCATCAATAATGAAATGTGCCCCAACTTTTTCGCACAAAGTTGCTGTCCAAATAGAAACTCCCAGCGGGCCGAGCAAATATTGTTCAGCACGTGGGCTTCAGCCAGGGAAAAAAAAAGGCAGATTTTGAGCCCACAAAAAATATCAGTCCAGGCAATAATGGGACTGGAATTCCACCCAAGATTTGAGATTTCTCAAATTTTCACACCCCAAAATACATGGATTGGAGAAGTTTTTTGGACTCAAAACTCAAAATTTGAGTTTCCACCCCTTGGGTTGGAGATGGTCTAAGAAGAAGTTGAATTACATTCAAAGAATTATACTCAACTAGTAAAGGCGAAAAGGAAGCATCAACCGCAAAGGAAACTGAACCACATTGTGAATTTTTGAACTTTAAAGGCCTGGTATTATTATTTTTTTCTTTTTTAAATGGCTAACATTGGTTTGCGTACGATTTGAGGTCTAAACCAAATTTTACGGGACCACATCTACATACTTGGGACTCGTTTGGTGTCTAGAATTATATTGAATTGGATAATCATTATATTTAAGGCATGCTGGCAAGTTGAAGGAAGAAATTGAGAAATGTTGTCCAAGTTGAAAGTAGAATTAGACACACTCGTGAAGAAAACTTATCTCATACAAAATGGTAGGATATCAACACCTATTGAGGCCCAAAAAAGTCCATGGTTGGGCCCAAATAAGTTTTCGGTCCAATATGATACTGTATTAAGAAAGTCACATATCGGAGTACACGAAGGCTCATCATATATAAGTCATAGTCCACGTGTCATGCTAAATAAATAATTTGTCATGCCAAGGATTGAAATAATATTATAAAATACAAGCCCATGCTAAACTAAGCACCATGTCCCTTTTCAAGGACGATAAAATTGAAGCACGTCAAGCGACATGCCACGCCAAGCAAAGAATTATTATTCCGCACCCGATCACGCCACAAGTTTAAGTGGGCCCTAAGCCACTTAAATACCCGGGGCTTGCTTGAGTGGGTTGTGGTATGGATGGTAATAAATCAACATGAGGCTCATTGATGGGCTGAGAAACGGAAAGTCTCGGGTTGCTTAGGAGCCTTGGGACTCAAACCCATTTCTTAGGCCCAAACATGTGGGTGAACACCAAAGAGGAAAAAATAGCCTAATAGCCCAATCAAAATAGCCTATTGACTTAACCAAAAAGCCCAACGTTTAATAAAAATAGCCCACTTACTTAATGAACCACCTTGGCCCATGCAATTACCACAAATGAGCCACAAAAGGCCCCATCACCTGGCTGGAAGAATAAAAGCCACGAAGAGGAGGTCTGAAGGTTCATTGAACAAAGCTGCTGGGAGGTTCCAGCACATTGGGGGAGTAAGTTTCAAAGCAAAAAACATTCGAGGAACCAAGGGATATTAGCACGTAAGCTGCCAAGAGGAGGAGCACTCTTCAAACCAGCATGTACACCCATTTGCTTTCCTTCATCAGATCTGGCCAGGGAATGAAAGGAAAGAAGAAGAAAAATAGCTAAGAATGAAGCCTCCCACTGAACAGCAGCGAGAAAGGGGGCCTTGAGCTCCCAAAATTCCTGATTTTGTGCAAATAGATAGAGGAAATTTCACCAAGATAGAAAAAGTCAAGGGAGGAGAGGAGAGAGAAAGGAAAAGCTTGGCCAAGTTGGGAAGAAACCATTAGGGTTTCTTAGGAAGAGATGATTTCCAACGGCTATAAAATGAGGCCTCTTCTACCCAACAGGATCAACCTGCATCCAGAGAGCAAGCTTCCTCTCTTACTTGCAAAACCCAGCAATTTCGTGCATTATTCACCATTCTTCCCAATTTTTCCTTTTCTAGCATACCACTTTCACATCTAACAGAATTTCTGTTAAGCTGGCGAAAGAACATTGTTCTTTATTTCTCTCTTCTCAGCCAAATCTTCTTGCAAACCTTTTCTTTCTTACCTTAACACTCCCTTTTTCCTCAAGAAATCATAATTTCCTCTTCAATGCTAAACTCATGTTGATTTTGCTTCCATGCCACAAGCCTCTAATGCCAAGCTAGAAAATTTATCTATAAGTATTAAGAAATCATCTGTAAGTTGCTGTTGTTTCAGTTGATGAAGATAACCAAGATGCTTCATAAGGCTCTACTGCCCTTTTGAAGTATTTTTGGGGCTTGATTTTCAAACTCAGACAGAGGGGACAATTTCATTAATCTGCCATTAACGGCAGCCCATCCATTTACAGCCGTCGGAAGAAAAAGTCCCCTACAACACCTTATAAGTTAATTCCATCTAATCCCTCAAATTGAAAAATATTCACATCTACCTTCATTTCCTCCTTCAACATATCTTAAATTTAGTGATTCATCTAATCTAATCCAAGCATAAGCACCAAACGAGCCCCTTGGAGAAAAACTTGGTTGCCACGAGGATAATACTATTTTGCTATCCCAACTAATAACGTTATGCCACGTAAAAAAAGTATTATGTATGTCATAACGTAATTGGCTGAAGATAGCACACGCAAATGTTTCTCCTAGTTGCCACCGTTAGTCAATGAAACATAGCTACATAGCTACATATTACATATAAATGGTGGTTCCTAACCAGTGTACTTAATATCTACACGTATTACATATAAATGGTGGTTCCTAACCAGTGTACTTGATATCTACACGCACTGTACTTAATATCTACACGTTTTGCAAGTGCTCCAGCTGTTGTATGTATCTACAATAATTAGATGGCAACGTGTGTGTCATAAGGGAATTGGCTGGAGATAGCACGTGCAAGTGTTTCTCCTACTTGCCATCGCTAGTCAATGAAACATAGCTACATAGCTACGTCGTATTACAACAATTAGATGGCCACGTGATTATGTATTGTATGGGTTCACCCTCACCTTAAAAAATGAAGTTTGAATTTGAGCTATATAAGGTGTCATCTACCAGATGATCTGCTCCTCCAACTCTCGTGGCCATCTACTCCCTATAATGGAATTGACGGTCAAGGGTCACATCTGGATGGACCAAGAATATAATAATGTTATAATAATGTTTTCTTTTTTTATTTTTTTTATTTTTAGTATAAGCGATAGTGTAAACTACGAGAGAGAGGGATTTCTCACACACACAATTATATATGATGTCGTGAAGATTCGAACATGAGACCTATGATTTGCAAGTCAATACTCTTTTTCACTGAACTAGACCATGTTTGCCTTTAATTTTCTTGTTAATTTAGTAATTACATACATAACATATGTTATGCATGCAGCACAGCAAACATGCACTTCTAAAGTGTGTGCAGCTGTCTGTTGTTTGTGCTTCTTGAATAACTCATTTCGATTCTGAACAAAAAAAAATACTTGTCGACATGCATGTATTCATTAAAACGTGTAAAGCCATCCATGCCCTCTTGCATGTCTAAAACATGTATCTAACTTGGTCCAACATATTTTCCAACTTTGAATGCCATGAATATGAGGGTTTTGGTTTCTTCTTTGTTGTAACTTGTAGCCCTTAAATTAATATCTAATCTAGATAAAATCCTACCAACAAAACCAATCACCTTGAGACAATAAAAAACAATACCAATCACCTAAACCAAAAATTTTAATAAAATAAAATAAAAATTGCATAAGCCAAGTTGGTTGCAAATTGGGTTAGAGGCAAAGTTGAAAGTGAATTATTCCTGCAGTTTAGTTTAGCAATCACTCAATTCTTTTTCTTCTCTCTCACTATGAAAATCTTGTACAACATTTCTCTCACAAAACCACCACTGATGATTTACATGATTGACATGTGAAAGGTTGAATGTACGATTACAGTTGCATACAACGACTGTATTAAGGCATTCTCTGTTTGTCATCCTAAAACTTGGTATCGCCCAAATGGTGGATTGTTTTCTTTCATACCATCGGCTCTCTTATCATATATTATGTCACATGATGAGAGAGATATAAACATATATAACTGATTGTAGGGAAGAATTACTCGGATCATTGGATCTGCTAGCAAACATCTTGAAATCGAATAAACTTCATATATTCCTCTTCGTCCACTTTGATTTACCATAATCAAAGGCTTTTGCTTTTATTCTTACAAAAATTTCGAGGGATATCTGATCAAACTACATCCATAAGTAAAACAAACTCAAATCCAAATACAAATTAAATTATAAAAATTTTACAAGCTTTTATCTCCAGCATCTTGCCTTTGCAGCCTGCAATCTGAGGCCACCATATTACTAGACTTTCTTCCAGAGCTTCTCTTTCTCATGAATTTTGTAGTTGCTCTTGATTGTTTGACACTATCACAAGCCTGCAGGTGGAGCAATGTGGTGGCTGCAATATGCAGTTTGCTGGATAACCCATACGAACTTTATTTTCTACCAAGTACAAACAATCATTTGAAATGATGCAGGACTTTCGAAGTTGTTTAGAGGCCTAAAGAGAGCGACCGTTGAGTTCCAATCCTTCTCTTCCTAAGTCGTTCTGCGATGATAAAGGATAGCTCAAGAGCCTGAGAAGCATTGAGCCTCGGGTCGCAGTGTGTGTGGTAACGTGAGCTCAGATCATCGAAAGTCACTGTTCGAGACCCTCCAATGCACTCTGTCACATTCTGGCCAGTCATCTCCAAATGAATTCCTCCAGGATGGCTACCTTCTTGTTCGTGCACATCAAAGAATGCTCGCACCTCAGCCTAAAACAAATACAAAATAACAACCGTGGTTACATGATAATTAGTTAATGATGTTGGTAACAAATAAATAGCTCACAAATTGTTAATGTACTAGGATAATGCAACCCATCCCCATCCTTCCACATAATAACATTTAAGTCGAGTAGAAAACCACATGTTGATTGACTCTCCTAAATTAACCACAAACTAGCAACAATGAATTAGCCACCAGAGGATTATGAGCACTTTTCACTCTACAGGACATTTCTTACGCATTACTCCACATGACTTGGATTGTTCACCCAACAGCAATCAAGGGGAAAATGATACTGACTATATGTTGAAAAAGAAAAGAAATAGGTAGTGAAATTATACCAGAATTGAATCAAATGGACGTGTTTTAAGTCCACAAGGTGCCTTTATGGTGTTTCCGTGCATTGGATCACAGACCCAGGTCACAATTTGCCCTGCTTGGCGGACAGCCCTAATCAAATGAGGAAGCTTGACTCTCATGTTCTCAGCACCCATTCTTGCAATGATTGTAATCCTTCCTGGCTTGTTACTAGGGTTCAGGATTTCGATGATGTTAACAAGCTCTTTTGGGTCCATTTTGTTGCTCACCTGCATCACAAGTCATCTTAAGTCAATGTAGTTGCAATAGACAAAAGGTACAAAGGAAAAACGTCAATTATGACATTTTAGTCACTCAACTAGGATTAGTATGAGAAAGCCTACCTTGATGCCAAGGGGATTGGCAAGTCCTCTTAGGAACTCTACATGGGCACCATCCAGTTGCCTGGTACGCTCCCCAACCCAAAGCATGTGAGCAGAGCAATCATAGTACAAACCAGAAGTAGAATCCTTCCTTGTGAGTGATTGCTCATAGGGCAGATGCAAACACTCATGGGATGTCCAGAAATCAGTTGTTGTCATGATGGGGTGTTCAATTGTAAGTCCAGCGGCAGTCATGAACCCTAAGGCCTCATCGACCCGGCTAGCCAGTTCCTGGTACCTGTTAAACCATACCAACAGAAAAGACAAACAAATTGAAACTCAATTGCGCCTTAGGATAATACAAACAGGTTCACTAATTCGGATATTTAAGTTTGATTTATCTCCAGAGCTCCTATGAGTCCACAGTTTTTTCTAATGTTTTCTTTACTTTTGTAAAAGAGAAATCTGCTAATAGACATTTTTTGGTATTCATTTCAGTCCTCTAAACAAATATCACTATGGACGGCTTGAGTGCATACCTATCTCCCTGCTCGCTGTTCTGAGCAAAATCAAGATTCCATTGTGTAACCCTCTGCATAGCCGCATACCCTCCGGTGGCAAAGGACCTAAGAAGATTCAAAGTAGCCGCAGATTGGCAATAAGCCCTTATCAACCTCTGAGGATCTGGATTTCTAGATTTCTCATCAAAAGCATCACCATTTATATTGTCCCCTTTGTAACTTGGCAACTTCACTCCATCCTTCACCTCATATGCCTCCGATCTCGGCTTTGCAAATTGACCCGCCATTCTTCCCACCTAAATCAACCAACCCCACAATTCTCAATTCTCATTCCATATACCATTCAAAATCAATCAACTCAGAAACAAAAAACTCAAAAACAAAACAACAATCTGTCAATAACCCACATGAAATTATCAAAAACTGTACCTTGATAACAGGCATTTGGCCTCCAAACATGAGAACAACACCCATCTGAAGCATAACTCTGAAGGTGTCCCTGATGTTATTGGCACTGAACTCCTTGAAACTCTCAGCACAATCCCCACCTTGCAAAAGAAAAGCATTGCCCAAGGCAGCCTCAGCCAGCTTCTCCTCCAAGTGCCTGGCCTCTCCAGCAAACACAATCGGAGGAAAAGACTCGATGGTCTGGAGCACAGTCTCGAGCGCATTCTGATCTGGGTACTCCGGGAGCTGCAAGGCCTTCTTGGTTTTCCAGCTCTCCAAGCTCCATTTGCCGGAAACTGGCTTCACCTCAGTCGAGGCCTTGGGAGGCTTTTCGGCGACGACGGGGGCCTTGTCGGAGTCGGCGGCGGCGGCGCAGATTGGGTGGAGGGTCTTTCTCTTGGTGAGGAATGGAGAGAAAATGCGTTGGTGAGATTGGGGGGTAGGAGGGCAGAGAGAGTGAGTATTGCAGAGTGATTTGGAAGACAGGGTTGCTGGGTTTGTCAGAGCCATTGTTGTCTCTCTCTCTTACTCTCCTTCTTTGGCGAAAGCTGAAAGTGAAATTCTTGAGAGAGAAAACAAGAGACAGGAGAGAGAGAGAGAGAGAGAGGGAGGAGGAGTTGGTAAGGAGGCTCTGAGAAAGATGGGGTTGGTTTGGAGGGGTTTATATAAGGTTTTTGAGGGTAGACTTCAAAAATCAGGTGGGTAGTTAGAAATGAGGGAGAAAGGGGTAGTTTGGTAAATATCAGTGGGTCACATGCTAATTTGGAAGGGAAACTTAGGTGGGGTAAGGCTGTGAGGGGCCATATGGTCATTTTAGTGGGGTAGTTATCTCACCAACCGATGCTGGAGATGGTACCTTTATTATATTATTATTTCATTCATTGATCACCTACTACCACAGTACCATCAAGTATATAGCCTATTGGCCTTCGAGCATCCAAAGGGGTTTGTATTTTCCCACTTTTATATCTCTTTTACATCTTTGGGGTTGTAAATGTGATTTTTGCTCTAATAAAAAATATGTAAATTTAAAGATATATAATTGATTTTGCTCATTTTTGCCCATATTTTGTTACTTTTTCTCTTGTAGGCCATACCTGTAAATGATGTAAAAAAAAGATGCACATGTGCATCTAAATTTGTATCTCACCTTCCATTTCAAGAGATTCCGATCATAAATTGTGTATATTTAATGTATATCTCATTATACAATCCCCATTAAAGATGCTCTTCCTAGTTATGTTTTTTTTTGGGTCGAAAACGCCTTATTAGTTTTAACTTTTAAGTATCAATCTCATAATAATTGCTCTTCTATTATTGTTTCTTATTTGGTTTTTTCTTCCCTATATGCCCTGCATCAACCCTACAAAAAAAGGGAGGTAATGAAGAAGGAAGTGCATCTACCACGAGCTAGTGCTTCTTGTAATGGACACACTTCCCCTATGTTGTGGACATGGATGTCGGTATTAACTTTATGTCTTTCAAAAGAATAAAAATAAAAATTTACCTTAGGGATACATTTGATTGGTGGGAAAATGACTTGGGAATGGGAAATTATTTTCGTTCTCATATTTAGTAAGTTCGTGTTTGGGAAAAGTTTCATGCTCTGTGGGAAAAAAAGAGAGGGAGAATCAAGAGAAACATTAATTGTGTTTTTTGTGACCAATTTGACCCCATTAAAAATATCAGGTATGTTTATTTATCAAGAATGAGAGAATTTAATAATTTAATAATGGGGAAGTAAGAAATTGGTATGGGAAGAAGTCATTCCTATTTAGATGTTTACTAACCAAATGAAATCAACACATGAATGAAAATTATAAAATTGTATGGTTATTTTTGGAAGGTAGTAAGGAAGAACATGAATGGAGTCGGATAAACTACCCCCTAATTGATATGATTCCTTAATTTTCAGGATATGTGTTTACGAATTTTTCGGTGTTTAGTAAGTGTGGGGAAGTTAGTAATTGGAATCATTCATTTTTCTCTCATACCCATTTACGGTAAGTAAACATAAGGAAGTATTAATTACCTTTTTTTTAACTTAGGGGTATATTGAAAAACTAAACAAATTTTATTTCCAATTTCTACACAAATCAAACATGAACAATGTATTTCCATTTCTCATTGTCTTGAAAAAGACATGAGAACTAATCTCCCATGAATTTATTTCTAAGAACTAAACATGATTAGGGTCAATACAAAGCATGACGCAATTGTTACACCCAAAATTATATAAGCAATATTGGGAAGGGGGAATCGAACTTAAAAACATTGACTACCCCTTCCCAATATTGCTTGTATAATTTTTATTTTTTTTAACAAAAAAACCCCAACAACAATTAAATGGTTTCTATATGTACATTTTTTCCGGCCTCAAATTTGTAGTAACCCTTTTTTTTTTTTTTTTTTTTTTTTTCAGTCTTAAGAACTTGGTATAATTTAAAGTTTGTTTCAACTTACTAGAAAATTGATTCCACTTATGGTTTTCCCTTTATTACTTTCACTTTTCACTGTTTTAAACGACACTGACATGCAAAAATTTCAATTTTCATGTAAAGTCATTGGTTCACTTTGAATTAGTTCACTGGTAGTAGGCACTCCAATTAGAAAAGCAAGAAGGCTATTGAATTTATAATTTATCTAGGTACATAAAAGAACCCTCGTCATTACTCGGCCTAACAACATCCTAAACAGAGGTCTTTTGTTTTGTTTTTTTTTATTACAAGTGATAATCTGTAAAGAAGATGAGGGTTTTTCACACACATGCACAACCAAGATGTTATGGAGGTTTGAACTTGAGACCTATAATTTGTAAGTCAAGCAGAGACGGTCCCTAGAAGGTTCTAACCTGGGCTATAGCCCAGGTGAGTTGTTGTTTTATCAGCCAAAAATTTAATTTAACCCATCCACGCTTACTAATGACAATTATGTCATCGCTCATTCAACAGTGCACTCAAGGAAAAGAAGATCAAACGAACTAATGAATTGATGAATTCTCTGACTATTCCCGGACATTCTTGTATAGGATATCTCTGTAAAATTCTCTCTAAAATGAAAAATATTTCTGTCTCTGTAAAGGTCTCTCTAAAATGAAAAGGCATTTAGCACATGGATCAATTTTTTTTTTTTATTTTTTTTATTTTTTATCATAAACACATGGATCAGTTAAGAGGAGGATATTCATCCGAAAGATGCTTTCTCCTCATTATTATAATCCAGAATCGTACCAAAGTAGGTGACAAAATGCACGTGGATTGAACCACAGTCACAAGTTTTTCTTTTTTAATTTGGGACAATTGCCTATCAAATAACCCAACTTTTTTTTTAATACTCTAAACTATTCAAATTCATCTAATCTACGATGAAGCGAATTCGAACTTAAAGTGTAATGAGATGGGTTCATTGTTTTAGTTAACTTGCTTAACTCACGTTTATAATCAAATTTATTTTAATAAAAAAAGAAACTAATTTATTTATTACATGCATTTGTCATCGTTTGTATTGCGATATACTCAAATTTAGAAACAGGTTTATTTGCTTCCTAACCATGGGTAACTTTTGTGTTTAACTCCCATCCTCTGCTAATTGAACTCAACTTTAGAAACACGTGTGACTAAGCAAAAAATTAATAGAAAAATAACAAGAGCAATTCTTGAATTGAGTTTCAACTTAGATCTAAGTAACTGCCTTTTTCATAATGTCTTTTCCTGCATGCCTATTAATCTGTTTTTCATTCATGGTTGATATTTATTTATTTTGCACCAATTTAATTAGTAAAAAAAATTCTGCCACTTCATTAACATGGAGAGGAGGTTTCATATATGGTTAATTTCAATTTCGTACTCTGAATTCTTATCCTTAAGGTACGTTTTGTCTCTGTACTCTTAATTTTAACGATTACATATCCTAAGCTTTTAAATTTTGCAATTTAGTTCAGACGTTAACTTCGCCATCAAAATTTCCATTAATTGTTTGCATGGCCGACATGGGTCTCACCTATTCACTTATTTTGATGTTAGTTGAAGAGTATTTTTTGATAATTGGTGTCTTCCCACCCATGAAGAAAACATTACATGCATTAATACCAATGGTGGGGCTAGGCAAAAGGCAGGCTGGGTGCCTGCCCAGCCCAAAATTTTTCAAAAAAATAAATACCTATATGTGTTATAAACCCAGTCCAAAAATAAAAAGAATTAAAAACAAACCCTACCCATATGTTGCCCATCCATGTGGTCCCATCTTTTCTCTCATTCTCTTTGGCTATTAGATTTCTTGTTTCTCTCTCTCACTACCAGGCAGCAGCAAGTTTCTCCCTTTTATTTTTTGGTTCAAATTCTTCCTCTATTGGCTACATGTTCTATTATCTTGGGTGGGCAACTTGGCAACAACATATTCTCTTCTCCTTTTGTCACCAACAAGGTATTATTCTCATTCTCTCATTTGCTATATATCTTTCATTATAGTTTTAATTTAAAATTGAGTATTCTATGGTTTAATTAGGGATGAATTATAATTTTGAAATTTTGTTGAAATTAATTAGGGCTTTGATTAGGGATGAATTATTCTAAAGCTTTGATTTTAGATTTTGTTAAAATTGAGTATTCTAGGGTTTATAGATGAATTATAATTTTTGGTTTGGTTTTGTTGAGCTATTATGAGAATTTGTTTGATTTTTTGTTGGTATGTTTCATGAAAATTCTTTCTAAATATTATTCGTATGCTATCTTTTATTATGTTGGATCACAATCGGAATCCCAAGAGAACAAAGAATTTGTTGTCTTTTTTTTAAGAAAAAGAATGATGGGTCATCATCTAGTATATTGCCTTCTAGCGCTTCTTTATTTACTGCAATATGTGATGAGAAAAATCTTCTTGAGTCTTGTCGAGCCTCCAGTTGAAAGTGTTGAATCTCAAAGAGTCGATGATGATCATGATTTTAATATTAATTATCTTGAGCGTGATCCAAGATTACGTCGTTTAATATGCAAATATCTGGTGAATGAACAAAATAATGTGCAAAGAGCATTATTCTTTTAGGACCATGTCAACCCGAGTTAGAAGATTATCCAAGCCACTTAGATGGGCGGGACTTTCGTCGATTTTATAAAAAGTGGTTTGGCCAATTCACTTGGCTTATTGTTTTTTTTTTCCTGGCTTCCTATTTGACATGAATCAGTCACACCCAACCTTTATTGTTGATGAGTATAAAAAATGGAAGAGAATTGGTGGGAATCAATGTGCATTTCAACATCATGTTGGCAAACTAAATTCACCACATCATCTTGCTATGCAAAAGTAGATTAGCTTAGAAAACTCATCTCTTCATATTGAAAAAGTGGTAAATAAGCATTTAAAACAACAAGTGGTGGACAATTGGTTGCGACTTACGACCACAAATGAGAGCATTAGCTATCTAGCAAATCAAGCATTGGCTTTTCGAGGCCATGATGAATCCATTAACTTATCTAATCTGGGCAATTTCATTGAAGTGCACATTGATTCCCACCAATTCTCTTCCGGAAGAAGTAACCAACAGTTTAAAGAGAACTTATTTGGCAATGCAGAGAGTAACTATATTGCTATAATGTCTTTTGAGTTGTGTTTGCATTGGTTTTGATGGATAAAATTATGGGATTGACTAATTTTCTTAGTCAAGCATTTCATACTAAAACTCAAGACACTGTAAGTGCTTTAAATTTGGTTGAAAACACAAAAATACAACTTCAAGATATGAGGGAACATGGTTGTGATGATTTATTCATGAGTGTGTTATCATTTTGTGAACTACATGGTATTGATGTTCCTCATATGGGTGCTCATTATATGACGGGCACACGTCGTTCTTGTCAACAAAAAGATGTTAATACAATTGAGCATGCATATCACGTTGATGTATTTAATGATATTATAGATTGCATGTTGATGGAGTTAAAATTTTTACTCTTAGCTCATCATTGGATCCTCGTAATTCCTTCAAGTCATTCAATATTGAGTATATATGTAAACTTGCTGAGAAATTGTATCCAGCTGATTTCCTTCCACATGAGTTGAAAGCTTTAGAAATAGAGCTCAGGTATTTTCAAAATGATATACATTGTCTTCCTTACTTTAAGGAAACCACTACTCTTCCTCAGTTATGTCAACAATTGGTGGAAACTACTTTGGCAGAAAACTACATTTTCCTTGACAGGTTGATTCGGTTGGTGTTGACTCTTCCTGTTTCTACAGCAACAACAGAAAGAGCTTTTTCATATATGAGAATTATTAAGAATCGACTTTGAAGCTATTGGCTTATGAGTAAGTTTGCTAATAATATCGATAATGCATCGATAATTGAGAAATTTAAGAGTTCCAAGCTTCGCAAGGTTAAATTTTATTAAATAGTATTGTTTTGTTTTGTTTTGTATTGCATTGCATTTACTTTTGGTTTTAGTTTCAGATTTTGTATTTGTTGAACTTTTATTTATGGATAGAAATGCATTTGAGGGTAAGGTTCATTATGTCCCCCCAACTAGGTGTATCTTTTTATGTTTATTAATGAAATTCACTCGTACCGTCGAGTTTAGTATGCAAGTTTTGCCCAACCGGCTTTTTAATCCTAGAATCGTCACTGATTAATTCCAAACCATTTTTGAACAAAATACCCGAAAATACCTTTCAACTGACATTGAAAGGAGTCAATAGGTGGGACCCAGGCTTGCTACGCAAGCAATTAACTAAAATTTTGATGGTGAAGTTAACGCTGGATCTAGATTACAAAAAAAGAAAAACTTAGGGTATGTAATTGTTAAAATTGAGAGTACATGAGTAAACGTGCCTTTAGGGTAAGAGTTCAAAGTACTAAATTGAAATTAACCTTTTCATATATTCCACTTATATGGATGCGAGGTTAATATGTATTTGTGTTGAGTAAGATAGCTCAAGTCAAATATGTAGACAGCATATATTGGGTGATGTGGGAGTCGTGGAAGCACATGGGCCATAAGGCCAAACATGTGGATAACTTGTTTTGATACTATATTAGAATGTGAATATCCAACTCAAAATCAATTGACAATTAAGAGAGATATCTAGGATCATTTAAACTATTAGACAACATATCTTGTTCACTATATTTTTATAGAGCATAGATCATGTGTTAACGTTTTTCTAATACTAATAATTATGGTTGTTCGACCCAAACAAGATAATTATGTTTGTTGTACCCAAAATGTCAATGAGGCCCACTCCCAAAAGCCCAAGTGGAATTTAGACCCATATTGCATGGGGATGTGACTGGACCCTTCCAAGGCGCCTACAATCGACCTCCCCAAAGGCTGCCGAGGCCTAATCAGGAAGGAGAAAGGCCACCCAGGCCTAAAAATTACACACAAAGGCCACCTAGGACCACATGACAATCACAACCATGCTTTACGCCTTTAAAAGGGCCTAGATATTAGGAATGAGGCCCGTAAATGTGCATTTCGAATGTGTACACTAATCCCAAAAGCAAATTACCATGTGCTAGGATAACATTAACTACCCTATCCTAAGATGCCACATCATCAGAGGTCTAACAATCCCACATTGACAAAAAAGAAAAGACAGAAAAAGGGCATTCACTCCTAATATAAAAAGGAGTACTCTTGACCTAAAATGCTAACTCAAATGGGATTGTAGAATCCAATAGTAAAAAAAAACCCTCACTCGTTCTCCTTATACAAAGAAGCTGAAAATCGGTTCGCAAAATAAGCCCTTCACTAAATTGAACAAGCGAATTCCACCTCTCTCTCTTTCAACATCGACTCCTCTTCTTCGAATCTTGACCTAGACAAGTTTTTTTGGTCTCTCCTTTTGAATACCTCTCTTATTCCTTCTTCTACCGCTTTGTTTTTTACAAAGTACATTGATTGTCCTCAACAATTTTGACTGTGTGCTCTGAATCTTTCCTTCCTTTTCTCTGTTTTTTTCTTCTTGTCTTCTCTAATTTTCGTAGAATTCATATCTACTATAGCGACATACATATATATATACACTCAATGTTAATTGGCAATCAATTTGCAATTGGGTATTTAAGAAAGCCTAGAAATTCATAAGTCAACTTCAAAGTAGACTTTTGGATGAGGCCTTGGGTTGTTACACCTTTTGAAAGGAAGAAGTTAGGAGAGCTGTTTGATTGTTTGATTCCAATTAATCAAATAAAGTTCTTCTAAAAGATTACACAAAGAAAGATTAGTGTTTGTGTAATTGTAAACCTGGATGGATCAATATTAAAACGCAATATGCAGGATTGATATGTGATTTAATGATATGTGATTTAATCCTTGTACTACACAGCAAAAATCAAACACACAACAAACTGAGAATATAAACGAAGCACAACATATTTGTACGAAATCTCGCACGAGGAAAAAACCCTCCACACAGGAGAGAAAAACCTCAAGGCACACAACCAATTTCACTAAAAACGTAAGGACATATACAAGACTCAATTGATACTTTCTTACACCACAAAAGAAGATTGATCAAATACTCTTGTCTTGTACAAACACGTCCTCTTCACTTTCTGTTGGATGAACACCAATTCACGCAGGTTGATCTTCCTCACAAGCAAAGCTTCCGCAACGTTCCATGATGAATGAATGATATGTTATGCTCTCAGACTATCAC